>CM072919.1:10302589-10863308 GCA_037013685.1 Acridotheres tristis
CCATCCATCCATCCACCATCATTCGTTCCATCCCTCATGTATCCATCCCTCCGTCATCCTTTCATCCATCCTTCCATACACCCATCCATTCATCCATTCATGCATCATCCATCCATGTGTCCATATTGATCCATAACTATTCCTCCATCCTTCCCTCCATTCATCCATGCATGCATCCCCATCCATCTATTCATTCATCCATCCAGCCATCCATCCATCCATCTATACATGCATCCACACCCATCCATCCATCCATCCATCCATGCAAGAGTCCCCATCCATCTATTCATTCATCAATCCATCATCCATCCATATCCATCCATACACATCCATCCATCCATCATCCATCCCTCTGTCCATGCATCCATCCATCCATCCATCCATCCATCCATCCATCCATCCATCCAGTCATCCATCCATATATCTACCATTCTTCATTAAATACCCCATGTATCCATCATTCTGTCATCCATCCATCCATGCCTCCATACACCCATCCATCCATCCACCCATCCATGAATCATCCATCCTTCTGTCCCTATAGATCCATCAATGTCCCTCCATCCATATATCCATCGATCCATCTCTGAATTCATCCCCATCCATCCATCCATCCATCAATAGAAACATTGATGCATCTTTCCATCCATCCATCCATCCATCCATCCATGCATCCATCCCCATCCATCCATCCATCCATCCATGGAAACATTGATGCATCCCTCCCTCCATCCATCAATCCCTCCATCCAGCCATCCATCCACATCCATCCCTCCATCTATCCATAGAAACATTGATGCATCCTTCCATCCATCCATCCATCCATCCATCCATCCATCCATCCATCCATCCATAGAAACATTGATACATCCTTCGATCCATCCATCCGTCCATCCACCCATCTTTCCATCATCCATCCTTCCATCCATCCTTCCATCCATCCATCCATCCATCCATCCATCCATCCATCCATCCACCCATCCATCTGTCCATGCATCTATCCATAGAAACTGATGCATCCATCCATCCACCTATCCATCCATCTATCCGTCTATCCATCCATCCATTCATCCATCCACCATAATTCCTTCCATCCCTCATGTATCCATCCCTCCGTCATCCTTTCATCCATCCCTCCATACACCCATCCATTCATCCATTCATGTATCATCCATCCATGTGTCCTTATTGATCCATCACTATTCCTCCATCCTTCCCTCCATCCTTCCATGAATGCATCCCCATCCGATTATTCATTCATCAATCCATCATCCATCCATTCATCATCCATCCGTCCATCCATCTAGCCATTCTTCCATCCATCCATCCATCCATCCATCCATAGATACATTGATGCATCCATCCATCCATCCATCCATCCATCCATCCATCCATAGATACATCCATGCCTCCATCCATCCATCCATCCATCCATCCATCCATCCATAGAAACATTGATGCATCCTTCGATCCATCCATCCATCCATAGATACATTGATGCATCCATCCATTCATCCATTCATCCATCCATCCATCCATCCATCCATCCATCCATAGAAACATTGACACATCCATCCATCCATCCATCCATCCATCCATCCATCCATCCATCCATCCATCCATCTGTGCCTATTGATCCATCAATGTTCCTCCATCCTTCCCTCCATCCTTCCATGCATGAATCCCCATCCGTCTATTCATTCATCAATCCATCATCCATCCATTCATCATCCATCCATCCATCCATCCATCCATCCATCCATCTATCCATTCTTCCATCCATCCGTCCATCCATCCATCCATCCATGGAAACATTGATGCATCCCTCCCTCCATCCATCAATCCCTCCATCCAGCCATCCATCCACATCCATCCATCCATAGAAACATTGATGCATCCATCCATCCATCCATCCATCCATCCATCCATCCATCCATCCATCCATCCATCTGTGCCTATTGATCCATCAATATTCCTCCATCCTTCCCTCCATCCTTCCATGCATGAATCCCCATCCGTCTATTCATTCATCAATCCATCATCCATCCATTCATCATCCATCCATCCATCCATCCATCCATCCATCCCTCCATCTATCTATCCATAGAAACATTGATGCATCCTTCCATCCATCCATCCATCCATTCATCCATCCATCCATCCATCTATCCATCCTCCATCCATCCATCTATCCGTCCTTCCTTCCCTCCATGCCTCCATCCATCCATCCCTCCATCCATCCACCCATCCATCATCCATCCATCATCCATCCATCCATCCATCCATCCATCCATCATCCATCCATCCATCCATCCTTCTGTCCATTCATCCATATATGCATCCATCTGTCCATCCAACCATTCATTCAACCATCCATCCATCCATCCATCCATCCATCCATCCATCCATCCATCCCTATCTGTCAATTGATCCATCATCCTTCCCTATCCATCCATGAATCCCTCTTTCCATCTATTTATACATGGATCCATCCATCCATCCATCCATCCTCCATCTACATCCATATCCTTCTCTCACCATCCTTCCATCTCCATACAGCATTCCATCTACAATCCATTCATCCCTCCGTCTTCCATCCATCCATCCATCCATCCATCCATCCATCCATCCATCCATCTATCCATCCATCCATCCATCCATCCATCCATTCTTCATTGATCCACACATCATTCATCCATCCAGCATCCATCATCCATCCATCTATGATCCATAGATCCATGCATCCATCCATCATATATCCATATACATTCAAATATCCATCTATACATTTATCCTTCTATCCATTCATGCATTCATCCATCCATGATTCCATCCATCCTTCCATCCACGCATCCATTCATCATCCATCTATTCATCCGTATATCATCCATTAATCCATCCATCCATCATCCGTTCTTGCAACCATAATGAAAGCATTTTTCTGTCTGCAATCTCTCATCAATCCATCCTCCATCAATCCATACACCTCCATCTATACATCCATCATCCATCCATCCATCCATCCATCCGTCCATCCATCCACCCATCTATTCATCCATCCCTATCTGTTAATTGATCTATCATCCTTACCTATCCATCCGTGAATCCCTCATTCCATCCTTCCATCCATTTATACACTGATCCATCAATCCACCATCTACATCCATATCCATCTCTCACCATCCTTCCATCTGCCTACATCATTCCATCCATCATCCTTTCATCCCTTCGACTTCAATTCATCCATCCATCCATCCATCCATCCATCCATCCATCCATTCATCCATCCATCACCCATCATCCATCATCCATCCTTCAATTCATTCATCTATGAATCCATAGATCCACCCATTCATCCATCTATCATCCATCCCTCAATCACTCTTCATCTATTCATCCATTACCCACCCCTTCCCATCCATCCATCCATCCATCCATCCATCCATCCATCCATCCATCCATTCATTCCCATCCATCCATTCATCCATGCATCCATCCATCCATGCATCATCCATCCATCCATCCATCCCTCAATCCATGCATCCAACCATCCGTCCATCCATCCATCCATCCATCCATCCATCCATCCATCCATCATTCATCCATCCATCCATCCATCCATCTATCCATCATCAATCCATCCATCCATCCATCCATCCATCCATCCGTTCGTTCGTCCGTCCGTCCATCCGTCCATGCGTCCGTCCCTTCGTCTATGCGTCCGTGTCCGACCGTCCGACCGTCCGTCCGTCCGTCCGTCCGTCCGTCCGTCCGTCCGTCTATCCATCATCAATCCATCCATCCATCCATCCATCCATCCATCCATCTATTCATCATCCATCCATCCATCCATCCATCCATCCATCCCTTCATCCATCCATCCATGTAACCATCCAACCATCCATCCATCCATCCATCCATCCATCCATGCATCCATCCATTCATCCATTCATCCATTCATCCCCATCCATCCATTCATCCATGCATCCATCCATCCATGCATCATCCATCCATCCATCCATCCATCCATCCATCCATCCATCCATCCATCCATTCTTCCATCCATTCGTCCATCCCTATCCATCTATCACTTCACCATCCTATGCTATCCATCCATGTATCCCTCATTCCATCCTTCCATCCATTTATACATGGATCCATGGATCCATCCATCCGTCCATCTACATCCATGTCCATCTCTCATCCATCCTTCCATCTCCATACATCCTTGCATCCATCATCCATCCATCACTCCATCTTCCATCCATCCATAAATCGCTTTATCTCATCAATCCATTGATAGATCCATCCATCCATCTATCCATTTCTCATCCATCCATCCATCCATCCATCCATCCATCCATCCATCTATTCATCATCCATCCATCCATCCATCCATCCATCCATCCATCCATCCCTTCATCCATGCATCCATGTAACCATCCAACCATCCATCCATCCATCCATCCATCCATCCATCCATCCATCCATCCATGCATCCATCCATTCATCCATTCATCCATTCATCCCCATCCATCCATTCATCCATGCATCCATCCATCCATCCATCCATCCATCCATCCATCCATCCATCCATTCTTCCATCCATTCCTCCACCCCTATCCATCTATCACTTCACCATCCTATGCTATCCATCCATGTATCCCTCATTCCATCCTTCCATCCATTTATACATGGATCCATGGATCCATCCATCCGTCCATCTACATCCATGTCCATCTCTCATCCATCCTTCCATCTCCATACATCCTTGCATCCATCATCCATCCATCACTCCATCTTCCATCCATCCATAAATCGCTTTATCTCATCAATCCATTGATAGATCCATCCATCCATCCATCTATCCATTTCTCATCCATCCATCCATCCATCCATTCATCCATTCATCCATTCATCCATTCATCCATCATCGTTCCATACATCATTCATCCATCATCGTTCTATACATCATTCATCCATCCAGCATCCAGCATTCATCCATCCATGATCCATGGATCTATGCATCATTCATCCATATGTATTCATATATGCACCCATACATATATCCTTCCATCCATCCCCATCCAATTTCCATCTATGCATCCATGCATCCATGTATTCATGCAACCATCCATCCATTCATCCATCCCTCCATCCATCCATCCATCCATCCTTATCTCTCCTTCCATCCCTCATCCATCATCCATCCATCCATCCATTCTTCCATCCAACCATCCTCCATCTATCCATCATCTATCCATCATCCATTCATCATCCCTCCATTTCTCATCCATCCATCCATGCATCTATCCCCCTATCTATCCATCCCTCTACATCCCACAATCCATTCATCCATCCATCCACCCGCCATCCTTAATTCCATCCATCCTTCATCCATCCATCCATCCATCCATCCATCCATCCATCCATCCCTCCATCCATCCATCTATCCATCCATCCATCCATCTATCCATCCATCCATCCATCCATCCATCCAACCATCCCTCCATCCATCCATCTTTCCACCATCCATCCATCCATCCGTCCATCCATCCATCCTTCACCCATCCATCCATGCATCCCTCCTTCATCCATCCATCCATGCATCCCTCCATCCATCCATCCTTCCATCCATCCATCCATCCATCCATCCATCCATCCATCCATCCATCTTTCCATCATCCATCCATCCATCCATCCATCCATCCATCCATCCATCCATCCATCTTTCCATCATCCATCATCCATCCATCCATCTATCCATCCATCCATCCATCCATCCATCCATCCATCTTTCAAGGATCTTTTAGAAGTGCATCTGTCAGATATGAGGATGGAGAAGTGGAGCATGAGGCTCAAGGCCTCAATTTCAAAGTGCAGTTCACCTGTTCTGCCTGCTGCTACTCCCTTGAAATTTGACTCCCTTGATGTCAGAGTCTGGATATAAAAATTGGGTTAAGCTTGCCATTAGTTTCTTTAAAAATGAACGTACATGTAGCTGCAGGGAGATTTGGAAAAAGCACATCAGTTGTTTAAAAGAACCACAGAGGCCTCAGCTGCCTTTTAGGCAAAGTGTAACGTCTATACAGACATGTCTTCTTGTGAACTGATGCAAGATTAAGAGCAGAAGATAATATGCTACTCTTCCTTCTGCTCCTTTCGGTTGTCTGTTTTTCTGGTTTAGAAATAAATATGGACGGTATGCACTTTAGTTTTTCATGAGGAATTTTCAGGTTTGCCCTAGTTAGTTTTAGTCCAATATAGAGGATTAAATTGGCTTCTCAAATTATCTTTGCATAACCTGTCCACTGCTGGAAAACCTATTGGGCAGTTTTAGTAGAATATGCTCACAGCAGCTAGTATTTTCATGTGAATTTTTGGTTGAGGATGAGGTCTTTTGAAATTCCTCAAGAAAAAGAGTCGACAGGGAGGACTCCACATACGAAGGTTGGTTTATTCCACCCCAATATGCAGACAGAACTTCTCCAAGTGCTGCTCCTGCAGCCGAAGTTGGAGTTGTTTTCTACACAGCTAGAGATAAAGCAACAATTCTTGCAATATGAGACAGCTCACACATAGTGATTGGTGAGGTTCAGAGCTGCTTCATTTCAGTCATCCCCATCTGACTACACATCAGGAGCAGGGGGAGTTTTGGATGTTTGATCTCTCCCCAGGAAACGTTAGGATAGTTCCAAAACAGCCTTAAACTGCTCATCTGATTGAGATCCAGCTGAGTCCTTGATCCTAACCCAAATTAACAGGGGTGGAAGTGGCTCTAAAGCACTTGGGTTGAACGTCATTTTACTGCACCAGGACTCTTTATCTCCCCGTAGTTGTTCAGAGCAGTGGCTGTTCTCTCACGTCACAAACACATTGTCTGTGTAGGCTTGGCTGTGGTGGAGCACAGGTCTCACTCTTTTCATTAGCAAAGTCATGTGTGAGATGTTTACTCTTCGAAGCGCTCAAGGGCAGTGCTAATTTATTTTTGTAACAGTCCTGTTTAGACAGAGAAGTTGGTGACAGCCATAATTTATTAATGGTGCTTTGCAGCTCTGCATAGCATGTCACATAGGCCTGCAGCAACTGGAAGTAGTTATTTTCTTAGGAAAGTGCAGAGACCAAAACTGATAACACACAGCGACACACAGGAATCTGCTTATGCTTAAGGAATATAATGTGCATCAGCAAGAAGGAACTGCAGATGGATGAGACTTCTTGTTTTCCTAGTGGCTTTTCCCTTCTCTCAGCTCTCCTCACGTGGGTGTGCACCCAGCTTCATGAGACAATGTTTACAGCGAGCAGAAATTATTTTCATCCATCCATGCTGGTTTTCACAGCTAATACACTCACAGAGAGTTGCATTTAAGGACTTTCTCCATGACTCCCAAGAAAAGACATGGAGCTATAACCAGGTCTGCTCTTCAGGCTTGAGAGCTCCAAGTCACTGCTCTCTTTAGGTTCAAATTTGGCTATGCTGAACACATACCATCATCATCACATTGTCATTGCCATGGCAACCCGTGGCAACATCAGACTATCCCAGCCATGTGACAGGAGGTCAGACTGAAAGGAAACCTGGGCTGGGAGAGACACGGCTCTTGTGTCCTGGCTGGTATTAACCAACAAAACACCCACAAGCAAAGTAAATTTGCTTTTGTGCAGATATTCCTTTCCTCAGGCTTGCCTGAATGGAAAAGCTGCTCTCCAGGGATTTGTCTGCTGCTTTGGTCTGGCCAGGGTTTTAGGCTGCCCATTCTCCTGCCTAGGGCTGGAGTGCTGGTTCCCACAGGATTGTTGGGGTGGGGGGATCTGGCGTTATTCTGCATGGCTTCCACCAAATTAAAAAAAAAAAAAAAAGGAAATCTTTGGGAACCAGTCACCCAGCTTCATGCAATTTGTGAGAGTTATCCTCTCTGTTCTGATGGAATGCCATATATTATGTACTTTATTTTTTTACAAAGTTGCCTGTTCTTCTATTCAAAGAGAGGGGGGGGAGGAAACAAAGCTTTAAGATTGAGGGGATTTATAAATAATTTGAGACCATGTTAATTTTAAGAACATCTGAATTAAACAAAAATTAAACAGGAGCATAAGAAATTCAAAATTGGGATTGTTCTTCCTGCTCATGCAGTCCTGAAGTCAGTAAATGTTCTTCCTCAGAATTCAATGTGTTTTATCAAGACCTCCAATGACCACAATGTCCTGATTCTTCTCCATGGGAGACAAGAAAAGCAACAAGAGTATCACCGTTTGTTACATCCCAACAATTTCTCAGCGCATGCAAGCTAGGTGTTTATTATGCCACAATCTACAAGTTTTGGAAAACTTACCTAGCAACATTTTCAATTAGCTTCACCATGATAAAAAATATGATTTATGTCTTATCATTGTAAATATGGGGCAAATCACTTTCAAAGACAATGCAGGGTCAGTTTCTATTACAAGAATTAAAGCAGAAGTTAATTAATTAATATATTTTGCATCTTTGTAGTATAGGTTACACTAAAATTAACCAGAGAGAGCAAATGAATGAGGAGTTAAGATGGCAAACACATATTTAGAGTCTTTAAAACCCTGTGTCTCACTGTCATTTCTTGGGCAGCCCTTCACTTCTGTTACCATTTCCCACTGAAATGAGAGTGCATGGAAAATTGTGGAAGAAACAGTAATTTACTATGGCTATATTCCCTCTGTATGCATTTTTTTAAAAGCCAAGCAGAAAACCACAAAGATACCCAACAGTCACTGAGAAAAAACACCAAACATGATTTGATTTGCAAACCACAGATACCAACAAAATGCATTCCCTTTGATTCTTTCTGCATTTGTAATTGGAAAAAAAACCCCAAAAACTGCTGCAGAAGATATTTCTGATATTTCTGAAGTACATTGTTTGAAAGCCACACTTACTATCAGCCTGCATTTTTTTTTGTAAAATAGAATTAGTGTTGTTCAGCCTTAGATAAAACTTCTTTAACACCAAGATAGGAAGAAAGTATGTTTATTTATTCATTTGTGCAGTCTGTTGACAAAATTTTAATATCATTGTGTTCTCTAAAACCCCAGTAGCCTAAATATGTAAGATAATAAGTAGATACAGAGTGACAGAATAATTTGAGTTGGAAGGCAGCTCTGGAGGCCATCTGATATTCCAGCACCTTGCTCAGTTAAGTCAGTTTGACCGAGTCCTGACAAGTTAAAGTTTTAAAACCAAGAGGAAAGGTCACATGAGAATGTAAGGTCTCTGTTCCAGTGTTTTCTTTTCCTCCATGTGTAGGCAAAACTCAGCTTGATGCATTGTCTCTCATTGCTGTGCAGCTCCAAGAGAAATCTGGCTCGGTCCTCCCTCTGCTTCCTGAAGGGCTGAAATGTGCAGAAAGGTCCCTCTTTAGTCAGACCTCTCATATCAACACTCAAAAAAAATGTAAAACTGAGCCACAGGAGCGTTCTGGCACAAAAAAAAATTGTGCAGAAGTCACCTGATGGGACATCTCAGAACTGTTTGCATGGGAGGAGATCCTAGAAACATCAGCTGGAACTGTTCTGGGCACAGAGGAGGAGCTGTGGTTGTGAGCATGGAAAAATTTTACAGGGATGGACAGATAATAAACAGAGCAGAGGGGAAATGAGCAACAGGGGAGGGAAGCTGCGACCCCACTAACATTAAGAGGAGCAAGAGGGTAGCAGATGATCTTGCAAGTTATTTGAGTTTTCCTCCTGAAATGCTGAATTGAGCTGCCAGGGTTATAAATTCTGTATTCAAAGAAAAAGTAGATGGGCCCTGCACACACACAAATGTCAGACGACCCTCCCCTCCTATCTTTATGCCAAAAGTGTTACTCAAAATGTTTATTGACATTATTAATATGTCAAATAATATTAATGGCATTACTAATACATCTTGGCCTAAGTGTGACTGAACAACTCTGGGCAGGTCTCTGCTCTCAGAGCACTTGTAAGCAAGTCTAGAATCCTCCTATTGGAATTGGCTGTCTACAGTAGGGAGTCTTGCAATAAACTGCCAGTGCCACTGGAATTAATAAATTCCTGTTGGGTAGGCTTAAAATTTCTTTTTAGTTTTTTTTTTTGTTTTGTTTTGGTTTGGTTTTGTTTCTGCTTCTTTTTTTTTTTTTTAAATTGTTTTTTTTTTCGTTTTTTTTTTTTATTTGTTTGGGTTTTTTTAAAGTTTTTAGTTTTTACGGTCTTTTTTATTCTCTCATCTAAGAAAGAATCAAAGTGAATTTTTGTCTTGTATCCACGGTCAGACCCATCAGACAGTCAAACCTGAATGGGAGGTGGAGGGCAGTGCCTTGAACTGAGACCAGGAGGGAACAGCCTGTGTCAGACCTTGGGTCCTGCTTGCTGCATCAGCCTCAGTGTAAGAAATACCTCCAGCCTGCAACATTCAGGAGAACTGCTGTCTGCAGTATCATATCTTCAGCAGATATTATGTGTCTCACTGCTAAACTACAGAGAGAAATCTGTTTGTGGCTGCCAAATCAGAGACCTCTGTTTGAACGTTGCAGTTTCTCCCTGTGTGCAAATTCGGTTTTTTGGAGCAGAGTCCAAACAGTCCAGTAGCTCAAATATCTAACTAACAAAATCCTGTTAGCTGAAGGGCAGCCAGTGGATGAAGAGATGTTCCGTTTCTTCTGGATATGTTTGCACATCTTTTTGCAGCATTAAATGCTAATATATGTGCTGAGCCTAAATTCTAATAATCTCTTGCAGGGGTTGTTCTAGTTATTATAGTTATCATCTTCATGGAATTAAGAAAAAAATATAGAACTAGACCTTGTTCTCCTGCCTTCCTTCACTCCCATCCAAAAACATTTTTCCTTTTAGATCAGCTTTTTCTGTAGAACCTATTTGCAATTTATACCTACTTCCACATTTTGGACGAGTTTTTTAGATCATATTGCTGGAGTGGGGACACTATTTCTGTGCATTGAACTTGCTTCTGCCCACTACAAAGAAAGGAAGTTTCCATATATATTGAAAGTAGATTATTTCCTGTTTGGTCCTGTTTCTAAACATTACAAGTGCAAGAAAACCAATCTGCTGGTAGAGCCAGGGCCAGAGTCTACTGAAGTAAGGGACTTCAGGATCTGAGTGAATAACTTTTTAAAAGGACACAGGAACAATGTAAGGCACTGCATGAGTCTCAGTTCATCATGATGCTAATCACAAATGATACAGAGAAAGTATTTATTTGATCAGATGCAGGCGAGTTTATTTCATTATTAAAGATCAAATTCACTTTCTGGTCCTTGAAGACACTGATCAGTGAAACCTGGTTGCAGTTCCCAGGGCAGGATACTTCATTAAGCTGCCTGCTTAGGACTTACATATAATTCATGGAGTTTTGGTTTCATGAAATTCCAGTGCCCTGAGTTACACCATTCTCCTTTATGTCCCCTTGTTTGGCAGAAGGCTTGAAGATCTCCATAAAAATGGGAGATTTGACCCAGGCAGCCCAGAGCAATGCTGTCCATGCTGACTTCCCAGCATGGGGCATTGTTCAGAACCAGAGATAACTGAGGGCAGGGAGGTTCACCTCCTCTCTGGGAGCTCTGTGCCACCCTTCCAGCAGCACTTTATCTCCTGGAAGGAAAACATCCTCAGACCAAACCAAACACTGCCCTTTCTGCCTGGTTGCCTCACCCCTATTGTTCCTTTCTGGCCTGAGGCATCCACTAAGGAGCTCAGGATGTTCCTTTCTCCACAAAAGCCCAGCTCGGAATCCTGCAGCAGCTTCTCTGCAGCCCAGCCCAGTTTCCCTCTAGCTTGGCTGATCCTGCAAGTAAACAAAAGCCACCTGCCAAGTAAGCACATCCTGCTCAGGGGTCCTCCTCATCCTGGAGCTTTGTCTCCTGAATCTCATCCCTTCTTTAGATGACTGCATTGATACCTGGCTCCTTTTGTTCCGGCTCCAGGAAAATTCCACAGCCTGGAGCCTGCCCTCAGCACGGACTTATGGGCTCATCCTTCCCGTCGAATTACCCATGCTTCCACATAAATGGAAGATGTTTAAGTTAATGATCTCCTATTGTTAACCATGTGTCACCCCCCCTGTGCAATCTCAGTGTAAAACTGTGGTAAAAACACGGCCGAGAGGGATAATTGCCTACTTTCAGAGCTGTGCTTTCAGTCAAAGAAAGTCCTGCATTTTCAAGCAGAATTAATAAAAATCTCAAGCCATTTTCAGATATGCAACTATGTCAGTAGACTCTGGTTTACCTTTGACTTCGGAGGTTTTCTGATTTGACTAAAGGTCACACAATTAAGTTAATAGCTAATAATCCACATATATAGTTTAAAAGAGGCTTTTAACAAATACCTAGATAGAGATGATAAAGCATCTTCAAGAAAGTTAATTAGGTCTCTGTCTTCAAAGCTGATTTTTTAGTATATTGGTGTATCATAGCTGGAAAATATCTTGGAAACCCCTTCATATCTTCCATAGTTAAATAAATATTAGGGCTTTCAAAAGCTATTTGAGACTGAGGTAACAAAGATGAATTTGGAGTGCACATTGAAATTTACTTCTTAAATCTCATCAAGTTCTCTTTTCTCCACTGAGCTCAGTTCCTTCCTTCATGTCTTTTTTCATGTCTTTTAAGTGTTTTCCTTTTTTTTTTTTTCGCCTAAATTAATCTTTTGGGCAAACTTTTTAGGTCATAAATTTAAGAGCAAACGATTCAAAATCCCCGCCGTGAGTTTTTCAAAATTGCATAGCGTTGACCAAATTATGTTTTCATTGAAGTAAGTGGTAAAGCAGTTTCAAAATCAGCCAGCACAAGAGTTCTTATGAAAATGCTACCTTTATTACTTTAAAGAGGAGGGCAATTTTGAAAGGACTAACTGAGGAAATTCAGCGCCCAAATCCCATTGTAATTCACTAGGAATGGGGCGCCAAACTCCCTTAGGCTGCTTTGCAAATTCTCTCTCAACAATGGGTGGCAATCCACTGCCATTATGAGCCGGTCATTCTGCAGTGTCAGAGGGACAAGGTGATGGCTGGGTGGTGTCACCTGGCCCACAGCTGAAATAATGCCGTGGAACTCTGGTGTTTTCATCACTGAAACAAAGTGATTAAACAATTCTGGACGAGCCCAGACCCAGCTGGAGGCGGCGGATGGGTAGGGCTGGTTGTTGTCTTTCAGAGGGTCATTAGCTATCTCCAGCATGCTTCAATCTCTACATCTAAGACCCTCTGCGCTCTGGAGAGAGAAATGGGTCAAGGAACATGCAGGCAAGATCACGAAGACTTGAAGCATTTGGTTAAGAAATCACCCAAAGGATCAAATCCTGTTTCTTATGGATGTCTCTCCAGATCACACAAAGGCATCTCTGCAGCTCCTTCCTCTGCCTCCATCCCTGGGACACACGGGCCAAGAGACATCAAATCTTCCACTCTGCTTGCCACAGGCAAAGAGGCACTTCTGCAGCAGCAGAGGTTTGGAAAGCAGCATCCAGGAACGGCAGAGCCTCCACCCCATGCTGAGACTTTCCACCCCACCAACAGCTCTTGGCCCTGCAGTATCTACAGTGAATTCTTGTAATTCACAGCCTGGTGTGCCAGCTCCCTCTAATGCTCTGTCTACATGTGAGAATATTCACCTAGAATAGCAGAGGGGTGTAAACAAGTTCTTTGGGGCAAACAATTTCACCTGACTTTATAAATTCATACACAAAGTTTTAATTTCTCAAAAAAAAAAAAAAAAAGTCAACAATGGTTCCTGCACTGGCACCAGGCAAGACATATTTTTTGACCCAGGCTTATTAATTGTTCTTTCTTCCTCAAAAAGAGAGTCTTTCCCCCCAAAAAAATAAAATAAAACCATCCTATGCCATTTCAACCATTGTTACTATTGGTCAGCTTCATGCACTGGACCAAGAAGTTTATAGGGTTTCTTTCATTGTGTAGTTTTATTCCACATACTTTTAGATTCTCAGAGGTTTGCGGTTTTTATTATTATACAAGACAGAAAGAGTATTTTGTTTTAGATAACTCAACTTTTTAACCAGTTGCATCAATTTTCGTATTTAGATGAACTCTTTTCTTTTAAGATCAAAGCTACCTATAAGAGATGGGGAAAACAATCCAAGAGTGCTATGAGAGAATATTTCTTTCAAGTGCACTCATCCAGCTCCCTCCTGTGTTCCTCATGCCTAAATTATATCTTAGATTCTTAGATTGTGCCAGATTTGGGTTTATGGATGGAGCCAATCAGTCTGCAGGCCCTGCTCCTTAAAGAGTTTTGAGAGGGAAAAAAAGAGATTTCCAGTTTGTTGGTATTATCTAAAGCAGAGCAGGCTGCTGTCATTTGTAGGGAGGAGTGCATTGTATATCACAAGGGTATGGTTTCCCTTAGCAATGGGAATTCAGAGGAGGTTCCAGAGAGCACCCAGGAAAACCACAGAGTTAGCAACACCTGGACTGAGGGCACATTTGTTGCATATGTTTCAATTATTTTCACTTCAGGCTTCCTGAAAATAAATATGAAAGCTCTTAAGGCACCACAATCACTTTCTCTTTATACATATATATATATATATATATATATATATATATATATATATGTAGTACATATAGTAACAATATTATTATATAGAAATAAAATAATTATATATATATAAGTAATTACCCATGTTGTGCTTTCTGTGGTAACTCTGATGAGGAGTGGTTTCTGAAGTCTTAGTCAAGATAGCAGTGAAGTCAGTGATGTGTGAAAGATGTGGTGGATGGAGCTGGGTTAAGCTTTGGTTTTGGTTCTGAGGGCAGGATATAATTCTGAACACTATATATTTGTAGGTGGGCACATCACATCCTCTCTGGATCCCTTATTTAGGCTAATTTAATGTCACACAAAAGGAGAACCAAGGGCAGCCATACACTTCTATAAAAACTGCTTGCAAAAAAATATTTGAGTTTCATTCTTCCTTGAGGTGGTGAGGGCTAGCAGTTAGGAGGTGGGTAAAAGTCTTAATTCTTCTCTTTGGTTTTGTTGCTGAAGGAATATTTTTTAGAGTGAATAAGACCACCTCCCAGTAATTGCTTTCTTTTTGTCCTCAGGCTATTAAGAGCTCCTGTGCATGCAACTATTCCAAATCAGCTCCATGCAGGAATGTTTTTCTTAAGAATAAGCACTCATTTTCAGAGGTTACTTTAACCCACTTGGAGACCAGCAAGGCATTCCCGGCAGTGAAGTTGAGGAAATCAGTGCCTGTGTTTCACAGTCCCTCACCTTCTGCTTCCTAAACACAGAGAGCAAAGAGGGCCTGCCACTGAGCTGCTCATCTTGAAGAGAATCCTCCTGTCCACAGCACAGAGGGCCTCAGACAGTCAAAACCCCCCCCAAAAAACCAACACCCCCCAAAAAAACCCCAAAAGCAAAATAAAAAATTAAAAAATCTACAGCAATCCCCCCAAAATAAAAACAAATCACAAACAAACAAACAAAAAACCAAAAAACCAAAAAAAGCCAACAACATAAAACCCAAACCAAACCAATAACAAAAAAATCCCAAACCACTCAAGATTCCCAGTCTGACAATAATTTTTCATCAAGACCTTGACAAATTACACCAAGCATATTTTCCCCTTTAGGTGGCTGGTAAAGGGTTCATTCTTCTCCAAAGGTGGAGTCACAAAGGAAAGACCTCCCCGTAGGTGAGTGTGGCTTCTCCCACATTTTACAGGTAAGCTTTCCTGAAAAATCTGTGATTGTGCCCAGAGAGTCTAACAGGCAGGTGCTTACACAAAATAACCCACATGAATAGGCCTTGCAGTTGGGCTGTCCTTCTACCTGTGCATTCTGCCAGCTCTCACAGAGATGCTACAAGCATCTTTTATGAACTCCTTCAGTTTATTGCAGTCAGCGAGCCACAGAGACTTGCTGACATGAGCATGTCAGTAATTAATTTGTGGTAATCATATACCACATGATTTTTGATTTTACATTACACTGTCAGCGGTATGCATATACTGTTGTATTATGCTTTGTATTTATGTTATTCACCAGTAATGCCAAAGAGAATATGAAAATATGCTTCAAGTAATTCAAAACTGAAACTAGGGCTCTCAATTCATCTATTTATGCCATTTGAGGACAAGCAAGCAAACTTCTAGACAAGATTGAAATGTACATTTGACGATGTGCCTTTTTTGGGGGGGAAATGCAGTTCTTCATAAATGAATCCCTAGTGGTGCATAAAGGCAGCTTTTTTTCTTTGTTTTTCCTATTGATGCCATGTAGATTCTAAAAACATTGTCCTAGTAAGGCTGCATTCTGGACAAGGACCACTAAAATTTGCAATCAGCAGCATCACCAGACATTTCCTATCAGCAGAATCACCAGGCTTATTGAAAGTGTCATATGTTTTAAAATATTACTCGCCCACACTGGCCGTGACTTGTTCTGTTTTCTAGTATCAGTAATCACTGAAGGTCTTTTCACGGTGCTGCAGTCTGTTAAGTAGACACACCAAGTATTTCTCCTCTGAACAGACTGGGTAATTAACCTTTCATAAGTGTCCTCCTGGAAGGCTTCCTTGTCCTTCTCCATGGCCACTCACACGTCCAGACAAAACAAAAATTCCCTGCTTTCTCAGGGTTCAGCAATATAGTTTTCTGCAGGGTGGCTGAGAGAAGGAACCGAAGTACATATGTCCCAATTGCCTGGGAGTTTCCACTGCTACTGTCAAGCACAGGCAGAAAACCTTTGTGATCAGAGCTTTCAGTGGAAGCATTGGCAAGGCTGGAAGATTTTCTTAATCATCTTTTGTCCTTGGCAATTTGTTTACTTGTGCTTTGCATGGATATTACAGCACACAAGGGCAAGCACAGTCACTTATTTTGTTTCTTTCTCCTCAGGTGATTCCAGGAGTCTATCCCAACCACTTCTCCTTTAAATCCATAACCTGAATTATACATTACCTCTTCAGACTGAAGAAACCAGCGAATTCCTTAACCAGTCATTTCACTGATACCCTCCCCCGTATTTCTCCTCTTATTTTGTCATGCTTCACATCCCTCTCACTCAATTTTGCTTTTTGCCTGCTCTGTCACGTAGAAGAAAGTATCAGAAACTGGTGGATGGTGACAGACTTGCAGGCTTGCCTACCTGCTTTTGCACGTGACTGAAACTGTCATGATGCTGCCTTCCTTCCATGTGTCTATGCCTCCTGCCTTCCTTAATGTATTTATTTTGCTACTCGTGGCAAATTTCCACCTTCTTTGAGCACAGGGAAAAGGGGAAGGAATCCCAGAGGTTATTCCTTTCCTTCCTCAGAAACAGGCGACTTCGTTCAAGGGCTGCTTTGCTGCTTTGCCAAGTAAAGTCTTAAATGCACCTCTTTTCTTCTCCTGCTCACCAGCTTGCAAAGTCCTTCCCTCTCTTTTTTGTCCCCATATGCCGGGAACTACTTGCAAAAAACTGAACAGCTCCAACATGGGGGAAAAAAAAATCAAAGCTGTGATTCGATGAGCACTGGCTTCTTCCAAAAAGGACAACTTGTTCATAGTTTGTCCTTTACCTCTCACTCCTGCCCACTCAGTCACACCAGATCAAGTTTATTGCAGATGAACAGAAAGAGGAAAAATATCTCATTTAAAAATACCCTTCTTTTGGTTTGGCTTTGGAGGGTGCTTTTGTGTGTTTTGTTTTGTTTGTTTTATCCTTAAGCCTGCAAGCAGTTGTAATAACACAACTGGGGAAGCAGCTAGGAGGGAGAATAGAAAGCAGAAAGACGGGTTAGAGTCATGCCAGAGTTGCCAATGAACAAAAAGTTTTATGAACTGTAGCTCTAGACGGCCCTACCACAAACACCCCATGGTTCTGGGGAGAGACAACTGTCCCAAAGATTTACAGAACAAAGTAAAGTCATTAATTCATCCATTAATTCATCCTCCTGAGTCTAAGCCCCCCACAAAAAAACCCAAAATACTCAGAAAACAAACAGACAATCATTTCTTAGCTTGGGAAAAACGTGACAGAAACTCTGAAATTTCAGATAACGTGTTTTGGATTGAATAGAAAGTTCTGTGCAATCTGGAGAAATCTATTTTTTTTTCCCTCTATTTTTTTTTCCCCTCTGGAGTTTCGAAAGGCAGCTATGTTATCAAACAGATATGCTACTCTGTGCTCAGCAAGCCTGCATGCCCTGAACTGCTCCAGGTCCCGTCAAATGGAGTGCAGACGCAGAGTGGAAATTATTGGCTCAATGAACATCACTCGGGTCAGATCTGACATCCACCTGTGCCAGAGAAGTCTAACATTACAAAGCTGGAGCAGAATCCTGGCAGTCTGAGGCTTTGAATTAACCAAAATGCATCCAGAATGACCAGCCCGCAGCACTAACACACACAAACATAACAAAAATTTTTTGCCTTCCAAAGGAATGCAGCTGTGATTAGAAGGAAATGTCATTTCATGAGCTATTCACCTGAATCAATGGGCATTCCCTGCGTTGCTTCCCAAAGCAGGAACATCCCCTTAGCAGGATCAATGCTCTGTAATTTTATCACAAATTCTGACAGTCAGTAAAGAAACTGTCCTTTCACTAGATGACTAGATGTAGAAAAAGTGTTTAGGTCATGTTGGGTCTTTCCCTGCTTCTTGTAAAATTGTTTAGCTCAGAGGTGGTTTGTTGCGGTTTTTTAATCTGTTTTGTGTTCATTTGGTTTTGGCTTGGGTTTTTTGCTGTTTTGGTTGTTTGGGTTTGTTTTTTGTTTGTTTTATTTTATTTAATCACCCAAGAGAATAGTCTTAGAAATCAGGAAGCCTCCCTGTTTTTCTCTACAAAACCCCTAAATCACATACCCTAAACACCACTCTGTTCCAGGTTTTTCAAGGACTTTGCAAGCACCTTATCTGCAGAAGCTTTTGGCACGGTGCCCGAATGGGAGGCAAAGTGTAGTTTTTAACACAGATTTGGCTCCTCAGTGAAAACAGGATATTGCTTCTCTCCGTCAGTGTTCCAACGTCTTTCCTGGTGCTGCTGGCAGTGTGAAGTACAGGTCATTCCCTCTCTCCCTGCCCGGTGGATTCCAGGGACAAAGAGCCCTGCTGCCCTCTACCAAGTGGGCTGCAAATGCCTCGATCTGACTTGAATAAATGAGTCTGCAGGGGCCACATTCAGGCACTAGGCAACTTCTTTTTTTTTTTTTTTTTTAAATGGTTAAGAAATGTGTTTCTGGCTGTCTTTTTACTGTGGATTAAGAAATAATTTAAGGTACTTTGCTTTGTGACATGGGACACTTGGCAGTGACAATGCCTAGGAAACAGTAGTGATGGTATATATCAACATATCAACAGATACAACAATATCTGATGTTACATATAATAAAATCGCAGGTGATTGTTTGCCTGCTCTCTCTGTGTGATCAGTAGTGCTGAAACACAATCATAAATTCTTGCTGAATAGGTAAAATCAAGATGTGAATCCAGGTGAAAACTGAATTTGCCAAAGAGCAGCTTCCCTGATGTGAACTGCTCCGTTATTTTTAGATGGGGACATCCCAAGCCCAACCGTTTGTCTCTCGGCAGATGCTTCCCACATCAAAAGGATCCAGATCATGTTAGAGGCAGTGAAACCTCCCACCAGCACCCCTCCAAGCTGGCTCCGAGCCCATCATGAGACATTCCTCCTCTTCCACTTGTATCTTTAATTCAGACTCGACAACCTAGGATGCAGATTTAAATCCAACTACAGGAAAACTATTAATAAGCCCTTCAAATGCTGAGGATGAGAATTCTCAGCGAATTTAAAGCTGAGGGATGATTGCCAAGAAAATTTGGCTTTCACTCCCCTGTTGCTTTGATGCTCCTCGCTTTCAATTCTCACAGCCTAAGAAAACACTTTTTCCTTCCTCTCTGCTTTATCCCTAATCTCCCCAGGTAAAAACATTGGAAGAGATGAAGCCCTCTTTCAACAGCTGCCCAAGACTGCCTCTCCTCACTTGTCAGCCAATTCTTCCTGCCTTTTAATGGTTTTGGCAACATCTTACTCTCCACAGCTTGCTTCCCACCACTGCTGCCAGCCTGGAGAGCTGGCTGGACCCGGGGTGGGGACAAGGCTGGCAGGGCAGTGCTGGTCCCCAGGCTGGCAGCTCCAGCTCATGTGGCAGAAGCGCTGCTGGTGGCTAGCAAGGCAGGGCAGCCCCCTCCCAAATGTCACCTCTGCCAGACTGCCCACCCTCCCCATAAAATCCACCCAGCAGGCACAAGGAAAGTGATAAAGGGAAGTGCAGAGTGTAGAGGGGAGCTCTGGACCAATTGCACATTTGCCCTATGAAATTTCAGTCGGCCACAAATATTTACATCTCGGGCCATAGGAACATAAATTCAATTTATAATTTTGGCTCAGGGAGGGGGATCAGGGAGGATTTGATTTTTGGGGTATTTTTTGTTGCAGTATTTTGTTCTAGCAATTTTATTACATTCTGTGTGTGTACGTGCATGTGTGTATTGTGGGTAGGGGTCTTTTGTTTATTTGTTTTCATTTTGGTGTCCCTCCTCAAAATTAAAGGCTGAAATAATTTGTTTGGATAGTTTAGGATGAAGAAGACGTTTTTGGGTTTTTTTTTTGTTTTTTGTTTTGAATATCATTGAAAACAGAAGAAGGCAACCAGAAAAAAGATTTCTAAAATCAGTAAAGTTAAGCAAAAGCTTTTCTTCAAATTAAATATTCTGGATCTAAGCAGACTGAAATTTGTTTTTACATTTACTGTCTAGTAGGAAAAAAAAAATCTCTCAGAAAAACCTCCTGGACTTGAACCAAAGTTTTCCCTCTCAAGTTTTTCACCCATTATGTGAAAAGCTTTAGTAGCCAGTGGGGTTCCCCAGTTTGGACATCTCCCTGTGAGCACAAGACTTCCCATATTCCAATGTCTGTACACTCACAGGTTCAGGGGATGGCTGCCACTCTTATTTACAGCAGCCAGCCACCATGTAAACACCAGCCTGGGGCTAGCAGGAGGCCCTGCATCTAGAGGACTCTTCCACAAAACATACCTAAGTTATGGCTATTTCTTTTCCTAGGAAGAGATCATTATCTCCCTCCCCATGCCTACGGCAAAACTTTCTTCATTCTCAATGGGAACAGGATAACCCTGCCAACATTTCAGTAGCCAACAGGGCCAGCTTGAAGTCGATTTTCTGGCACTGGTGGGGGAGTTTCATAAGCATGGATTGCTGTAAACTCCAGTGAGGAGTGTCTTCCTCCCTGCCTTCCTCTTTGTCTGTTTCCTCAAGCAACAGAACTGCTGACGGGCACACCAGGGACAGGGCTGGCAAACGGTGGGAGATGCTGTTTCACTGGCAATTAGTGCCTAGACGAGTGTGTATTTGTTTCTGCCTGCTTCCCATGAAATATTATGGATCCGAGTGTGCCATCAGAGCTGGAACCGTCAGCTGTGAAATCAAAAAGCGTACTGCAGGAATTGCGAGGCCACTGGGAGAATTCTCCTTCTCTGTCCCTGTGAAATGGGACACCGGGCCAGTTGTGCAGCGGGATGCATCCATCCTTCCTTGCTCTGAGGGAGGCTGGTTCCTTGGCAGGAGTTTTGCTGGCACTGCTGAAAGCTTCAGTTCGACTGGGGCAAGCTGATGAGCCTTGCAGTCTGCTGCTCTCCTGCCGCTGATCTCTGATTCTGCTGGATCTCCCTCTGCTTCCTGCTGGAGAGCAATTCCTTCAGACACCTCCTACTGCATGGACCAGGCTGCCTTCCAGCCAGCCAGCTGAGGGAATAATCATACCTAGCTCGGATGGAAAAGTTCAGGGCTAACGTGTTCCTGCAGTAAAAGCACATCCTACCATCTTCAAGATCCCGTTATCCTATTATGTGCAAAGACCCTACTCCAGCAAAGCACTTCAGCTCCTCAGGGCTCGCCTCCTATGCTTTGAGTCATTTACAGTCTCTTAAGAGTGCTTCTGGAGCAGGGCCTACTTTTCCTTAGCTAGTCCCTATCTCAGAGCCTTTATTTATTTATTAGATACTAGATGAGCTTTGGGGGTTTTTTTTGTTTTTGTTTTTTTGTTTGTTTGTTTGGTTGGTTTTTTTTGTTTTGTTTTTCTTGTTTGTTTGTTTTTGTTTTTGTTTTTGTTTTTGTGGTTTTGTTTTTTTTTTTTTTCTTCCCTGCCTTGACTTCTTCAGGTCTTAATTCCAACTGGCTCTTCAGGTCTTAATTACACTGATTTCTAGGGCAGCTGGTGGGGTGACTGTGCACATCCATTTCATCAGGTGTTGCACCTGCTGGTGTTGAAGGACAGAGTGGAACAATCTCTGTAGTGTCCCTTTTCTGACTGATCTGAAATTATTTCTGAAAGGTCATTTAGCACCTTATGCCAGAAGCCTGTGCATAAAAGGAGGATGCATGTGTGTATGTGTTCCCTGGGACCCTGCTTGGCTTTATCCTTCCCTCCCTGTCTTTTCTGTTCTGACCTCTCACAGAATCATTTCTTGGTTCTGGTTACCCACCAACTACTTTTCTATTCCTTTTTTGCTCCTCTTCTTCTTTATATTTCACAACCATTGCAAAGCATAGCAAGGCCACAAATCCCATGATGTGGGGCACAAGCAAATGAGGGGATTTCATTCAACACCACTCGTGACAGTCAAATGCTGCTCTTGATGTGCTCCAAAGTGTGGCCAGTGTGAAGGTCTGGATGATCTGAGAGACCTAAAGAATGTGGAGGAAGAAAGAAGGGGAAAAAAAATAAAGGAAGGTAAAGTCTGATTTTTGTCTTAAGTCAATCTTTCTTTTCTTGCTCTGATAGCTCAGCTTTACAGCAGAACTCTGGAACTAGTAATTGTGGACCTTGTATTTGTTGGATCAAAATGCCACCAATATATTATATACATGTAATTCACTACAAATAAAAGTGCATCTTTTTGCAAACCAAGAGAGGGAAATAAACCAAAACATTTAAAGAAAAGTCTGTATCTCTTTATATTTGCAAACCCTGAATACATCCTACTACTGTACAGCTCTGTGAATTATCACACAGACCTTATCACCACACAGAGGAAATATATTCAGCTTTATGACTTTCCTTGCACCATATCTGTGGCTAAACTAACAATTTGAAAGCAGATTCAAATTGTCATTTCTTTCTTATTTTTTTCCTCTAAGTTTGGAAAGTCCTCTGAAAGTAGCTCTCAAACAATTTGAATATTTCTCAGGATCCATCCCAGGGCCAGTAAGGCTTTAAATGTGAGAGTATGTACAATACAGTTGTACATATATTTAAACTCTAAAATGATGCATTTTTTTTTCATGACATGGTGTTTTTTGAATATATAGAAGCTGACAGTTGTGAATATTATAAACCCGTTATTCATTCACAAAATGGGCAATTGTGGCGCCCAAATAGGCTTAAAATTTTCTGAAAACAATATTTCTGAAAATATTTTTAGAGAATCTTTCCAAATTCCTTAAGAATTCCACTTTTTTTTCTCTAAACCATGATGACAACATTTAAAAAAAGATATTAATTTTTAATTGAAATTAAATGAAATTGAAATTAAAACATTTTTGTGGAAGCACCATAATTTGAACCTTAGACATTTAAAACTTCACTAAAAATGCGGTATTTGGAATTCGTTTTAAAGAAACATTTAAGTTAGGTCTTTATTCACTGAGAATCACCTTTAAAAAGATATATAACACTATTTCCAAGGAAATACATGTCTGCAAAATATTTTTTCCTGGTTATTTCCTGATCTGCTTTTGCTTTTATGTGATGTAGGCATTTCATAATTAGGAGTTAGGAGTTTTCTGCTGTGCATAGATGGTGCAGTAAAGTTCCCAGAATCACATTCCAGCTGTTTTGGTAGGAACCTTGAAATTGGTGCAAATTGGTGTAAATCTTCTAATACAATTAATCAATACTTTTTATTATGGCCTGATATCATTAACAGTACAGCAGCACACAACCCTACAGTAGGTGCCCTTTTTCACCACAAGAAAAATAATTTATGTAACAAAATGCCTCGTCCATTACACTTTTGTTTAGGAACAATATTTCCAATTTTAGGAACATAATTTCCAATATTTGCTTTCACCTGTGGTCCCCATTCCCTATGAGGCAATCCAAATGCCTGATTAGATACATAGGAACAGGTAAAAGTCGGGTTGTCCTTTTCACATCCTGCCCCAAGTGGAAAATAACGCCGGCTGAAAAGGATGCTAAGGGATCATTCAAGATTTTTTTCCAGCATAATACTGTATTAGTAATGTATTCAGGGCTTTTTTTTTTGTTATTTTATATGTTCATCTTGAGGGTTGAGATGATCTTTTAAAAACATGAAAGGGTAGCAAATATAATACTCTACCATGCTTGCATTTCTTCCTAGCCTTAGGTCCTCCATGAAAATGAGCTGTGACATTTCATGATACATGTCTTAATTTTAACTTGGGAAAGGAAAAAATATTTTCGAGCAAATAAGTAAATAAATACAAAAGCATCTCATAAATATTTTTTGAGGCCTGATGGAAAGTCATATCCTTCTGTTGTAGTAATGTTGCCTTCTCAGAGGTTTTACTGGGAACTGTTTGATGTATTGCAGTGTTCAGAGGGAAATATTTAGGGAAAAAAGCACCAAAAACTAATAAGCTACAACTCCAGATGCTGTCTTTACAATGATCAGATCATCAGCTGACAGAAATTTCATCAATCAGTGGCCCTTGCTGAGGATCTCTGGGGTGAAGATTTTTATATGCATTACTGTGGGTTTCTCCATATGAAGGGAAGGACCTGAGAAAACTATTCCAATTTATCTCTGCTCCAGTAAAAGGGGCCAATTATCAGCTGCAGTACTTTGGAGAATTTCCTATCTGCTAGTTCAGAAACTGCCAAAAGCAGGGCACAGAAGCCAGAAAGTACACTCTTGTCATTGGCCCAAACAAACAAACAAAGATCCCCAACAGAAAATAACTCTCCCCAAAATAAAAATAGTTCTAAAAGATCAACAGAAACAAAAATGGACCAGATTTTAAATGAGAGCCTGTGTTTTACATATCATGTGGCTAGACATAGTTTTTGGAAGCTGTCCAGCTCAACCCACTTTTCCCCACCATCTGTCAGCAGTGGGTTTGCTGACTGCAAGAGCTTGGAGGCAACGGCACGAGAGGCGAGTGTTAGACAATCGAGTTTAAACATGACAAGAGCAGGGAAATTCAAAGGCTTGATGATGTAATGTGCTAGCACTTGGCTGTTGTGAGAAAAAGAGGAGGAGCAGGACAGCACAGAGAAATAAGTTGGTCACCTTTAGCCTGGATTCTCTGGCTCTCGTCGGCGTGCGCCGACACCCTGGCACAATTAAATTCTCAGTAGGGAAGTGTTTAATTTAGATGGGCCAAGGAGATTTGGGGTGGTGATTTAGATGTTGGCTTGTGGCACCAGCTTTGGGCCTGCTGGCAAATCAAGTCACATTCTAGAGGAACTGGAAACTTCTGAGCTTGTGAGGTGAGTCACAAAGTGAGGGACCACCAGAAGATGAGTTGGCCGTGAGTTTTATACCCTTTGTCCATTGCAAGAAGAGCTGAGACATCTAGCGCCCTCCCACTGCTCCCATTTGTAGACAAGCATCTCTACCAAATGCCTTTTCCTCCCACCTTTGCTGTGGGCCTACAGCAAAGATCAAAACAGCAATAATCTGCTCACCTCTAGATTCCCTTGCCTCAAATGCGTGTGCCAGAATCAAGCTGGGTAAGGAGGGGACAGTCTGGCCCACAGGGGCAGTTCTCAGACATTTAATTTGAAGCCAAAACTCTGAACAGTGCTCACATGACTCTGGTTTACTCCAAACAGCCTTGAGGAAACAGATCTACTCTCCAGGCAAAACAGGATTACGGTGCAATAAAATGACCCTTGAGAAGTGGGAAAATATGGGTATCCCATAGTCCAGCCTTGACTGAAATCATATTTATTTCCCAAAAATTCCCTCCTGAAAGGAATGTGATCAGAAAGAAGGTTAAAGCTGCTGCACACATGATGTAAAAGAGTATTCAGATACAGGAGACTGAGAGGTGGGGAAATGCATGCTACCAACAGAAGGATACACACAGTGCTTGAGGTGGTAATTGTAGTACTGGGTCTCATTTTTGTCACTGTAAAAGCTTCCTTGAGAAATGTGCTTCTCATCTGGCCTTGGGCAGCCAAAGGGATTTCTCCAGCTTTCTTTGAACAGTGCTGTGTTGGAAAAAGCTCAGTCCAGCCTAGTTAAACTGCCTGCTAAAATTACAGCCAGTTGGGGAGCTGGCTATTAAAAGCTCTTGAATGAGCTGCGTTTCCTCCTGATGCTCATTGCCTGTCTGCTGGGAGAGCCTGTGCTTGGTCCAGCAGGCAGCTCTCCATTTTTTCACTCTCTCTCTCTCAGGCTGCTCTGGCTTCATCCCAAAATTGCCAGTGCCTCACATGCATCTGATGCTCAGCTCTGGAGCCATCACATCTGCCAGCCTCACTTCTTGCACTCAGTGGGTGAAGCCCTGCTTTCAAAGGCTGTTTTCTGTCTCTCACAGGGAAGAGATGCAGCTCATGGGGCTCCCTGTGTCCCACTCTGCCATCAGAGCCCATTCCACTGAGGGACAGCCTCTAGGAGAAAGGCAGGGACAGTGGCTTTGGGTGTTTTTGTTTCTTGGCAGAAGAAACCATCTGTAGGTTTTAATTGAACTGTCTGTGGATTTGCACCATTGGCCACGACAGCAGAGTCCAGCCCTGGAAGCCACAGACTAGCAGTAGTCTTCTGAGTGAAGTATGAGTAAGGGAATGGATCAGCACCTGTGGACTGATTATAGATTCTGATGTAGTGCCATGGCTAGGATCCATGCCAGTAAAAATCCTTATAAAAAGTGTGGACAAAATTTACTGCATACCTGCTGTAATCAGTTTTGAAATCACTAAGTTTTTCTCAGTTTTCATTGATTTTTTTTTCTGTTTTTGTCTTAAGAAAATGGTGGGAGTACAATTTCATTTTTAGATCAAAGTTATAAACCCTCAAGAATCCATCTGAAACTTATAAATTCTCCATTTTGTTTTACATTGAGATAATTAAAAAATACCAAACTATATATGTATTTTAATTGGGATTTGAAGAATGACTCCCAGTCACATACCTTGTAAACTAAGTTTCATTGAGCAATAAAGCTTATAAAGCTTAGTTGAAACAACTTTTGAAAAAGGAGTTTTTTTAATTAAATGAAATACTTAGAAAATGGTGAATATTGTAATCAGGTAGAGATTGCTGCCTGAGGAGAAAAAACTCCTATATTTGAAAAAAAGAGTGAAAGTTCTTTGTTTCCATTAATATATGTTCCTATTTTGTCATAACCTACAAAAGTCACCATGACAAGTGACTAAAACAGAGAAAAGTGGTTTCACTGTTGAATTCTAACAGTTCTAAATCCCAAAATAACTGCACTTGGTTGCCTCTAGGCATGTTCATACAGCAGGTAGGATGGCTCTTCTGAACAAACCTTGTTCTGGAAGCCTCCCTCAGCATTTTCAGGGATGTGGAATCACTCTGTCTCTGCTGTTACCCAGCAGCAAACCCTTTGCCACAGCCTTAAAGGGACTCAGAAAAGACGAGGAGAAGATGCTCAGCCCAGCATCAGGCCCATTTCCCCACGAATTTAACCCAAAACACAGGGTGTACCAGCACACTACTGAGGCTGGACAATGAGCAGCTGTGAATCTGCATCAAAGCAGAGTGGGGTGGATGGATCTGCCTGCCCCAGGCTGCATTTACAGCCACACCTGCAGCACCTGAGCCTCCCCTCCCAGAGCTGGAGCTGCACAGAACCGACCCCGGACGCAGCTCTTGCTGACCAGTGCAGATCCCCTGGGGCTCTCAGCCTTTTTTGTGGTGCAGTTCCCCTGGCTGGAGCCCAGTGAACAGTTCCCTTTGACAAAGCACCCCATAGATAGAGTCAGCTGGCCGAGACAAAGTTGTGCTGCTTTACCACGGTGTCATGTACATCTGCACTGTGCTTTGAAACTCAAGAGAGGCTCAACTGTTGTCTCCTCTCCTGTCGAGGTGACAGCCCCCACCAAATTTCGCTTAACTTGACATATCCTGCACAAAACTGCTGAGCTCCCTGAGACCTGGAATATGGCCAAGTATCATTTCATTGTAAAGCCACAGACAGAGCCATGGAAGAGTCATATACAGATTTTTAAATTGTGCACTGCTTAAGTGGCAGAAGGAAAACCTTAGTGCTTGCTGTAAGTCAAGCCAGAACGCTCATCACTTTTACTATTTATTTCCAGGATTTTCAACATTTTGAATTTTAATTCCTTTAATTTATTTTTTAAAAGCATAATCACAGCTTGCGTATAAGATCATAAAACCCAATAAATCTGGGGAAATGCCCAAGAAGCCAACAGAGGAATATCAGCCTGTATCTCTCAGGAATCCTTAATTGCAACTCTTACGAGGTTTGCAAGGCCTGCTGTTTCATTGTAATCATTATGAGGCCAGCTGAGGCTTGCTTAAAACTACCTTGAGTGGTGGATTAATCTAGACTAATAAAGAGTTTTTACATAATCACTAATGTCTGTTGTGAAAAAAAAAATATTATTTTTGGTCGTGAAAAGCTAAGTGAATAAAAAGGCTTATATTCTATTCCAAAAGACTGGGCAAAAGGGGAGTAAGGTGCAAGGGTTAGCAAACATAAAAAAATAATGACAAAATTACTCAAAAATTCATACAAAGTACTGTTGTAATATGCAAAAATGTGAAGGATAAAAGTAAGTTTGTCCTTCTAGAACCTTCAGACGTTCTGTAGAGTGGTAGACTAGTGACAAACTAAGAGAACCTTAACCCGTCATCACCATAATGGCAAACAAATGTTTCTGATGGATGTTATATGTGTAATTTAGCAATCCTGCCCACCAGACACTCGGTGCCTTTGCCCAGCTGGCTCTTTGGAGCTCTAGCCCAACTCTGACCACAGGGATTCGATGCAATGAGATTTCCTTGAGGCTACAGACTCTGTGCTGTTATCACTTCTGAGCACAGACAGCAAGAGGAAGAGTTATCCTGTTGGTTACATCACACCTTCAAGGGATGAGGGGTAACCCAAAAAAAACTGTTCAGTGTCAGCATGGCTATATCCATTTGGGAGTTTTTCTGGGACAGTGGTAGGAAAGGAAGAGGGTAACTTTATCTGCTGAAACCCTGTAGAGGAGATGAGGTGCTTGAAGGAGCGTGGTGAAAGAGAATAAGCCAGGTTAGGTAGCAAGTTTCAGATAAAAGAGGTTAAATGAGAATTGTTGGGTTGCTTTTACACAACTTGCACCAGAAGATCTTAATCCTGGCCAGTGCTCCAGTCTCTCTCTACATCAAGAAAATTTATAGTAATCTGCACATCCCTTACTTCCTTCACAAGTAGTATCCTCAGTAAAATGTTCACCTCAGCTGAGTCACTGCACTTCTCCCAGTGCATCTTCTGGAGTGCAAAGCATAATGAGAACTGAGTCAGGCTCTCTGGATCTGGCTGGGGAAAGACCACATGAACACCTTGCAAATCAAGCACTGAATTGTGTCATCTTTCCTTTCAGATTGTTGCAACCCAAGAGTTTTTTATTTTGATGCTGGTAAATGCAGAAGGCCCTGCTCCAGTTGCAAATGCATTGCTCTGCACTGATTTTATCCCAGCACTGCTGTTCTTTGGGGAAGCACTCCTGTGGCTACATTAATTAGTGACTTAAAAGTCTTCTCAGAGACTGAGAGGAAACAAGACAACTTCTCCAGCACGACGAAGCTTATGGAAATTAAAGGTCAAGGAAAATGCTTAGAAATTGAAACCTCTGTCACCTCAATGCCCAGGAAGAAGTCACTGCTCTGTGGCCAGCATTAAATGCAGAGCCAGACACATCTCAGCAGCTTTCCCATCTCTGTCCTTAGATGAAGATCTTGGTGCTGGATTCTCTTACTGGGAATCCACTAAATAAATCCAGGGTTGAACTCAGTGGGAATCAACTGTGGTTGGGGTCTGCTGAAACATCTAAAGGATGAATTGTCAAGCCATAGTGTATGTCAAGCGATTTAGGCAACTGTAAGTATGTATTTAAAAACACCAGAGGTTGAAATTGTCAAGGATCCCTGCTCTCCTCGCTGCATAAACACATATGAATTCCACAGTGGTACACTGATATTTACTCCATGAGCAGGCATGACAAATGCTGGGAAAAAGTTGCATATAATTTAGGACCAGTCCAAAAATACTTACAGATTCGTGTTGTTAACCAAACTGTTCTTCCAGGTGTGGTGGTTTAATGAGTTTTCCTGGTTGCCTTGCTGTGCCCTGCAAACTCAAATGCAGCTGCATGAATACCTCCTTGATATCCCATTGAAGAGAGGGAGTCTCAGAGACTTCTCAGGCTGATTTGCCACCACAGCAGGGAGATGGATTCAGTTTTTGGTGGTTGTTACAATCTGAATGGGATGACAGTCTTGTGCTGCCTCATACGGATTTATGGTGCTACTGTAAATAAACCTGAGGGGGGTGAGGCATATATTGGCCTGCTCTTGCTGGTGCTTTCTGATGGCTGCTAAACCATGCTAATCAACGGTGTCATCAGCAAACCTGTTGTCATCACAGTGCATTGTGCTTACCAAGGCTAGAACATTCAGAAAAAAAAAAAAAAAAAAAAAGACATGACGTATAAAATACATTCCAACACATAAAACACATAATACCAAATATATCCAATATTCAATGTGTCGCATTAATTCACTACCACACATATTCACTGCAAGATTAATGATCTTGGAAGAGATGAAGATCTTATTTCTTTCTTCCGGTTTGAGTTTATCCATAATCCCACATTTGGTCCCTGAAGGCAGCTGTGCAGTGGTGATGTGGGGGACCAGCAGAGGAGGCCAGGTGAAAAAGCCAGAGCAGGAACATGGGCTTCCTCACACAGCTGACATGCACCAGCCATGATCCTCTGGCCCTGTGTCCCAACCACATCTCTTCTTCTCAGAGAGCCCCTCTTGGTCTACGGGTGTGATGGGTGCCCTCTTGGCTATCTCAACAACTTTGAGGTTTCCACCACATTAAACAACAGCATGAGAGGAATTTTGAAGTCTGGGGGCCAAATGTGTGCTATGGTGCTCAGTGGGAGGTGCATGGCTACTAAATCTATGTGCTTTTGTGATTCTTGTCTGGAAAAAGACATCACTTTGAAGACATCATATCCACAAAGAGCACTGCCCAAGCCTTATGAAGCCTGTGAGACATCAAGAAATTTTGCATACAGCACCATGCCTGAGATAATAACCCAGAGCAGGGTACAAATGACCATGGGATGATTGCAAAGACTGATTTTCAGCTTAGGCAGGGGGAGCTGAGATCTGGTCAGCCACGCACTGTGCACTTGGTTGTCATCTTCTGTGGTTTGGGGTAGCCTAAATAAACCATCAGGGGCTGAAGGAGCAGAAGGGAGAGAACTATAGCCATGTGCAGAGCCTTGCTGAAATATTCTATCCTGTTTACATCCATTTTCTGCCCTGCTCCTGTTCCTATCAACATAAAGGAGAAGAAAATCATGACTTTCTTTCCAGAGTTTTTAAAGCCCGAGGAAAGATAAGCAGAAGAGTGGAAAGAAGAAAGATTTTGGATAAGGAAACGAGTGGGAGAGGAGCTAAAAGTATCTAGGTCACTGTGTATGCAGAGGAGCCAGGTGAGCAGTGGTCAAAGAGAAAGCTGGCAGCACAGCTCCTGTGGAAGAGGAGGAGAGGGCTGCTCAGCGGCACTCCTCGCTCCATTTAAATGTCAGCAAGGTAGCTTCCACCAAAAGAATGCCTCCTGAGGGGGGAGAAAACAAGCAGAGTGTCAGGACCAGCTGGCAGCTTGAGAAAAAACAACCGTGCAGCTGAACAGCACCACTGGGAGCACTGGACGGCTGCCCCTGCCTCCTCATCGTCACTATTCAAGGCCTGTCAAAAGAATAATAAAAGGTGCTATAAAGAGAAGACAAATCTCAGGCAGTCAGAGCAGCAGTGGGATGGGACTGGGCAGAAGGGAGAGCTGTGTGAGCATTTAGGGCCTTGCAGAAGTGGCTGGCGTTGGAGAAATGCTTTCTGTCTCCAGAGGTGACAAGGCAAAGGGAGGGCCTGCCCATGACCTCGCACCATGCAGGGGTCAGGCCCTTCTGCTGATCAAAAATGCATGAGGATTGGCCTGTCCCTTTGTTTCCTGGTGGTTTTCATCCGTCAGAGTCCTAAAGAAATGCTGGAGGATGGGACTGTGCCTTGTCAAGCCCCTGGTCTGGAATCCTTCATGTGGCAGCCTCAGCCTGGTCCCAATCTTCATCCACCTCCACGCCTTCCTGCTGCTGCTGCTGCTGCTGCCCCATGGGCCTGGAGAATCCTGGAGAATCCTGGAGAATCCTGGAGAACCAGCATGTGCCACCACAAGAGGCACCTCGCCAGGGTCACTCACCACAGCCCTTCATTTTGAATGACCTGACCTATAAAAGTTACCTGCTGGGTCTTGAGAGGAGTCAGAGATGAAATTTCACCCAGGCAGAGAGACAATTTTCTCCAAAACAGGAATGCTCGAGAAGGACAGATTCCTCCAGGCCATAAAGGCTAGGAAGGAAATTGTTTTTGAAGGCCAAAAGCCTATTCTTTCCAGATTTAGGCACAGTGATAAACATCAAAAGGAAACAATGGATACCCACTTCTGCAGGTGTTTCCTTCATACTTAACTGCTCCCCTTCAGCCTGTTGGGAATACTGCTCTTGCCTATTGTTTGGTAAATTCCAAGAATCATATTTATATCCATTATGTGAAGGACTACTTTGCTGGGTACATATTCCCCTGTGCATGACTACAGTGCTGTGCCAGCTGGGGCACTGGGGAAGCCAAACCCCAGCCAGGTTCCACAGACCAAAGCCCAAAGACTCCAAATCCCTGCACAGTTCAAGATACTCTCATCTTCCTCTGCTAAGAACATAGAAAACAGCATTTCATTCTATGGACACTCTGTTTTTCCAGCACTGGAAAACATTTCTTCATCCTCATCTCCACCACACCAGTGGCAAGACCTGCTCTAGATTGCTGCAGCTGACCTGAAGTAACACTCCAGTAACAAAAGCCAAACATTTGAGAAGGCTACCAAAGGAGAGGGAGTTGGCCTTCTTAACCACAGCTCGGAAATTTTCCTAACCAAAAAGAAACTTTGAGTAAACACCTTAGGAAGATGAGCTCATCCTCGTGATGAGCCCTCCTCCTGGAATTTTCTGTCTCCTCCTTGACGTGGTAGAGTGAGACAAGTAACACAAGGATAATTTCTGGAAAAAAAAGTCAGAGGAAGAAAAGTTTTAGAGATAACCAACTGGTCATGTTGGTGCAATGCCTTTGAGAAGTGTCACAATTTTTTTTGTTTGCTTATATGTGATATATTTTCCATATTCTTCCCTATTTTCCATGGCATCACTTTAAACTTCCTACAGCAAGAGATTGATATAAACATTGGAATTTTCAGGGGACATTTAAGTAGCATGGCATAACAGCAGCACAACTGGAGGAACACAGTCCTCAAGCCTCTCAGTGAAATGTTTTCTCCCCACATGTGCCCCAAGAAATGTATGGAAATATTTGACTTCCCAATGCAGCTGGAGTTTGTTAAGACACCACAGAACCCAAAACAAGACTTGAGATTCCCAGTTTCCACCTTCTGAGATCTGCAATGCACAGCACAAGTGAACCACTGTCTTTTAAAATGACAAAAAGACCATCCATCAACAGAGAGGAAATGAAATTATAACAGCAAAATTCCAAATGCAGCTGCTAATTCACCCTCCCAGCAGATCCCCTTTATTAAAAAACAAAAAACAAACAAACCACCAACTTTTCTCTTTTTTTTAACTGTGTGGGAAATGAAGGCATTCAGCTCTATTCAGACAGAAGGTCTGTCTGGCAGAGGAGCTGCTCTCCATGATACAATCTCTGATGGCCCATCTGTGACAGACATCAGTAAATATTTCATAGATGTCCTTCCAGAAGAAAGTGAAATGAAAACTCACCATCCCCACTACTTGCCACGTGTTCTGGGAGCCACTCTCAACAGAAAAACAAACAAAACCACAATTTTGTCTTAAAATTAACCCCCAACTGAAGGCAGAATAAAGCTTTTCATGAAGAAAGTCAACTAGCTATGTAAAAGATGGTTTTGCTGCAAACAGTGATGAAGCAGAAATGGGTTTCCATTTCAGAAAAACTCTTCAGTTCACAGGTCCCTTTTTTCCCAACTCCCTGTTTACAACATATCATTATCCAAATCCATGGGGAACTCAAATTTTTACCTCAGTGTTTCTGTGTAGTGGTTAAATTGTGCATTTCTGACATGGTAAAAGATAGACAACAACACATCTTAGTCAGCAGAAGGAAAGTTTTTAAAATTTATTATTTATAGCCTTCTTTTTTTTTAATAGTGCTCATCAGCCTTTGTCTGTGAGCACTTCCCAGAGGTCAGTCACGAGTGATGTCCTCATTGCTGAGACACTGAGCAAAGGCCACAGGGCCAAACCTCAGATGGAAATGGGAACTGATCCCCAGACCTTTGCAACTCCTCTCCTTTGTACCGTGCAGATGACTGTTCTCCTTTACCCTCCCACACCCCCACCCTGGCTTCTCCAAGTGTTTCACATGTCAATCCCACAAAAAATTGACAACAGCCCTTAATTTTAACAAGCATGTGCCACCAAGCACAATAAGATCATTCACTCGGAGTGAAGCAGGTGGGGTGAGCCTTTTCCGGGTTGACTATGTCATTTTGGCATGAAGCTCTCTGTTGCTTCATAGAGCTGAAACAAGATGTGTGAGGAAGGGTGACTTGTTTACAGCATCTCAATAATTAATAACCATTGCTGGAAAATGTTTCTAGATGTACAGGCACCGAGTCCCGAAGCATGACATGCACTTTGATTCATGTGCGACACGCACTCCCTGATACATAAAATTCTCAGTGGCCTGGAGTTTGTCAGCCTGTTGATTCTGCTGAAACATATGTTGGTCTATTGAGGGAGCTGCGTGATGAGCAATTTCAAAAATGTCCCAATTTGGAAATGTAGCTGCAGACAGTGTTTTAGAGGAAGTGCTGTGTGATTGAAAGCTGAATCTGCACCATGCAGTTCAAATTAGATTTGGACATTGTGTGCACTGTCAGTTTGGAGGACTCTTCACATGCTTGCCAGAGGTTTATAGGACATATGGGTATGAGCCACAGACAACATCTAGTCTTCCAGTTTCTATTTAGTTTTAATCAGACACAAAGATCCTTCCCTTTAAACACAAAGAGAAGGAACCTTATTTTTCAACAGGGAACACAGAAAAGAGCAGGGGTGGAAGGAGTGAGAGAACAGCTTATTCCTGCAAAATCTCTGCTCTTCACATGATCCTCAGCCTGCTGATCTCACTTAGTTCTGGGGAGAGCAGAAACCAGAGCTAGCAGCCTGCAGGTTGTTTGGAGAAGAGAAATAAAAGAATCGGTTTGGAACCAGCTCCTTTTTCATAACCTCATTTGTTTCATTCACCAGCTGTTATTCTGAAAGGTGGTGAAGCAATAAAACACACCCTTGATTACCCTTTCCTTCTGAAATCTTTTCAGTCTTTTTTTTTTTTTTTTTCTTTTTTTCTTTTTTTTGAAGTTGCAGGAGTGTGAGAAAACCCAGTTGCATTCAGGGTCTGGTCCAGCACCCATTGCCCTCATCGGGCTTTGAACAGCATCCACCGGCCTGGGTTTGCAGAAATCTGGATTCCAAAAAGCACTTAATCACATTAGCCGAAATCCTGCTGATTTCTCAGCAAACTTTTTCCACCACGCTTGTTAAAGATGAGGGTGCTGTGAGCAATTTTCCTTTCACTGCGTACGTTTAAACCCAGCACAGCAAAGAAAGCTCAAGCTGAGCTGGGGCCCAGTTGATTCCAATGGGATTAAGCATTTATTTACAGGCAGGCATGTGTGTAAGCACCTTCCTGGATTACAGCCTCACACTGACTCAGGTTGAAATGAGTGTGCCTGTGCTGTGCTGAAACAGGGCTTTATTGTCCTTTGAACTGGAGGCTGTATGTCTTGGTGTCTTACTCCCTCTGCTTTGATGGTTGCACTGAAGGACGTTGTGGGTTCCTACAGTAAATCTGGCTCCATGCAAGTCATGCAAGGAACTTTTTTTTCCTAGAGTTAACATTCACTTTCTCCTGCACAGGACAGTAGAAGGATTTAAGGTTGACTGGCATGCTTGTGGCAAATTATATGTATTATTTTTAAAAATAGCCCCAAACCACAAATCATCGAGACCCAAATCTATATTTGATATAAAGGAGGCCAGTTTCCTTTTTTTTCCCTGTGAGCAACTATTATTTGATAAAAGAGTTTTAATCAAAAGTATATATCAACTTTCATAACTACACTGGCCTTTACCAACTATATATAAATTTTAAAAATGTATTTAAATCATGGAATATAATAGCATGGACCATCTCTCATCATGCAAACATATTCCATAGACCACTCTTCTGGTGGAACACAATGATGCAAAAGTAAATTAGAAAAAGACAAAGGAAAGAAAAAGAATCAAAGATGGCCACAATAATAATAATAATGATAAAGAAATGTAACACCAGAACAAGAAGCATTTATTTGTAGCCTTATGCAATGCAGGCTGGGTTCAGTGAGATCCCATCTGCTGATTTCAGGGAGAAAAGGATTAGGTTGTTCTTTCTTATGCATGGAAACCAGATAGCTGAGGCTGCCTGCCTTTGTTGTTCTCAGCAATGTAATCTAATATACCAAAATAAAAAATCAAAACTGTACCTTTTTTTTTTTGTAAGTCTCTGACTAACAGACACACCAATGAGGTTCCTCAACCCCTAAACCTCAATTTAGCAGTACCAAACACAAACAGCTGGGACAAAGCAGAAAATTGCATCTCAGAGGAAAAGCCAAACAAAATAATTACATGTGTTTGTGAACACATCCTCCTCAGTGGGGAACACCTACATCCAAAAAAACAATGTCCACTGAGGAAACCTGGCTGAAGCCAAGAGTCTTTGACTGCCTGAGAATGGGAAATCTCTTGAGAGGTGCAACCTTAACTGGACACATCTTCTCCAGCATTCCCAATGCAGCCAAAGGAACAGCTGTCCCATTTCTTCCTGAGGGTTCTCTGACCCTGTCCTTCCATGGTGAGACCTTTGGGAGAGGCACGGGGTCAGTTGACAGCAGCACTTCTGCAGCAATGTGATATCTCAACCAAGACAAGATGGGCACTGCATGACAGCCTGGACAGAGAGCCAGGAGACAACAGGCCCACTGCTCAGTGCTTCAGGAAAAACGAAAGGACAAGTGCAAGGCAGGTGGGGACTGGAAGCACTTGGATTTAGGGCTCTGACTCATGCCTGCAGATGGATTTAGCTAAGGCAGCCGCCGCCTCAGCTGTTTGCCCCAGTCCTCTGCCAAAGGTTATTCTGGGCCATCAGGAGGGACTGGGGACCCACTTGTGTCACATCGGGGCTGAAGACACACTGTAGAGGCTGGGACAGCTCGGGGCAGGTAGATATCCTGTTCAACCTCTTGGTCCTCCCCACTACCAGCAGTGAGTCAGAAGCCCAGGCAGCAGCACCACAGGAGGGCTGATGCCCAGAGCTGCATGTGTAAGCCCTTGCAAATGCTCTACCAGGCTCACCACACGTGAAAGATGGTGTTCAGGAAACACCATTCCCTGTTTGACAGGTGGGTAGTAAAGTTACCCAGAGGATTTTTGAAAGCAACGCCTTTGGGGATACCTTTGGTATCCATCTCGTAACACCATAATCACTTTCATAAAATAGGTGAGATGCTCAGTATCTTATAAAAATAAAGCATTTTAAACTCAAAAAAGAGCATCATTATTTCTCCCAGCAGCAAATGATGCTGCTGAACCTACAGACTGATAATTCCACATAATAACTGAGATGTCTACAGAAGAGTGACACCAAAACGTGGCTCTGCACAGAGGTGGCAGCAATTTTCACCCTGTCTGTACCTAAAGAGGCAAAAGCCATGGATGCCTCTGCTTGAGCCTCCATGAGTTTTGGGGTGATGCAGGGAAGTCCTCTCTCGAGACACAGGTGGGGAGAGGTGTCCAGCTGGTGTGGAGCAGCCCCAGTGGTACCCAGATGTCCCCTGGAGAGAGGGCACTGTGAAAAGCATCAGCTGCTGTGACTTTGATCTCTCATGGTGGCCAAGGCATCATGTCCAGGCTCCCATGCTCCAGCACACCCTGCAGACTCCCCAGCAGACCCTGGGGCAGTTTCTGGGTGTGCAGAGCTAGCAGCCTGCCAGCAGACAGCTTTACAGCAAACGTGGGCACATCTGCACCAGCCTGGAGACGGAGAGGTGGGTGACAGCAGGGTGGACGTACCTTGCAACCAGTCAATTCAAACTCTTCATTATCTGAGCCTTTGGCAAGACTTTTTAGGGCCTCCACTGCATTTTCCCTACCTAATCAAGCTGAAGGCAAGGCATAGACCTCCCTGCCAAGGCAGAGTACCCAGTGGCCCAGACAATGGTTCCTTCTGGGCAGCCCAGCCAGCTTTGCTAACAGGGACAGCCGTTTTGGAGTGATGAATGCCACGTTATTGGCTGAGATTTGTTAGGCATGCTGAATTCTCTCAACATGATCTCCTGACAGAGGAGGACAGAATACAAGAAGGCTTGTGTTTTCCTGCTAAAGCATTTACAAAGAAAGACAAAGCCCTAAGAAAGTTCGCCTGCTGGTTCCTCGCCTGTGCTACCCACATTGAGCTCAGTGCTGACAGAGTTTGCTGAGATGTTGGGAAATAATGTGTTTTTTGAACACTAAAACTATCATTGCCTCTGATTAAAACAATCCAGCTCCCAGTTTGGTATAGTCATGATCACATACTGCTCTAAACATATATTCCAGGCTCTCTACTTACGTTCCCAGTTTCATATCTGAAACCCATGATTTCACAGAGGTCACTCATGCACCTTGAGTGAAGTAACATAAAATTACCTACAATGTGAGTCTGGAAATAGCCTTCCCCCCTACTCTTTCTCTTTGCATCTTTCGTGCAGGTGTGTGTTCACACGTGTGTGTGTTCTTGAGTTGACATCTATTAAAGACTGATCTCATTTGTGTCAAACATGCCACCTACAGGGAGCATTTTGGAGCAGTCAAGTTACAGGAGATAGATAAAAAAGAAGAAGAGGTAATGAATATGGAGTGTAAATGCCTTAGCAAAGTAATGGAGACATGTACTAAGAGCAAGTGAAATTTGACCTTCTGGCTGAAAACCTGATAGCGAACCAATTGGAGAACTTTAGAAAATTGGATCAGCCTCAATGGGCACAGAGTAAACATTGGGAGTGCAATACAGTCTTATTAAACATAATGCACATTTAATGCATAATTTTATTGCAACCAATTTCATGGTACTGCCTTAAATGAGTCCGGGTCTACTTCAACTGTAGCAGTCCACTACCATTAGTGCCTCTTAAAAGAATTGCAAGGCCAGTAAACTATCACCAGTCTGATCTCTCCCTTAGCCCATACTTTCTGCTTCATAAACTCTCCCAGCTCCCACAGCTTGTAGTGAGATCTTGTCTTCGTTCAGTACGCAGCTTTTGAAACACTAAACTGTTTTGGCAAGTCTTCACAGATGGGAATGTTACAACATTTCCATTTTATGCTGGTGCAGTAAAGCAGTGAAGCTTTGCAGCTATAGATCAGTCAGCTGAATCCCAGCCTTACAACAGGAGTTCCTGGAACCTGTACAATCAGACTGGTGCTGAAGATTTCTCAAGCACAGCAGGCAAAATCCTATTTTTCTAAGTGACAGCAGTAGTGTTTGCCCTCTGATAGGAACAAGGAATAGGGAAAACAAATGACGCTGAGCTCTAAGAGAGTCAGTAGCCTCCCTCACAGACTGATAGGGGATGGCTGGATTAACACATAAGGAACTGCAAAGAAACAACAAGAACTGTTTAATTTATACCCTCAGAGTACAAAACCCCACACACTGAGTTTCCAGTCTCTTCTTGCTGAGCTCTTCACAGCCTGTAGCATTGTTATCTGCACCTTGTAGAAACACCAGCTAGGAAAGAGATGCTTCAGAATCAGCCTGGGATTTTCCAGGTGTAAAGGACATCCTGTGTGCAGCTGAGCTCGGATTTTCAACACCCTGGAGCTGGAGGGCTGTTTGAGTGCAGAAACGTGACCTGAGCCCGTCCCTAGATGTGAGATCAGCCCTTTGCGTTCTGTCACAGTGAGCTGCTAATAACATCTGCAGAGCAGTGCTGCTGGAGCTCCCTGCAGGGGTCCTGTTTGCCAGGCACCACACACATGTGTACACAAGAGATATCTCTTGCCCTGACAAGCGTGGGGATTCCGGCTAGTAGCGAAATGCAGCGTGGGGGTGACACACACAGAGGAGTGGAAGAGGCCACCACCGTTGTCATCAAGTGGTGCAGTGTCATGAATCAAGCCTCCAGTGATAGTGAAATAACACACTAGCTGCTTTTGGTTCCCATCCTGAGTTTTCAAGCCCTTCCTGCTGTGATCACAACCAGGAGGGCTCACTTCCATCACCTTTCGCCACACAGCAGCGGATCTGGAACTTTTCTGGAGGTAAAAAAAAAAGGCCCAAACACTGTGAAATTCTTCATTCACATTCTGAGTACAGTCACTGAGGAAAAGCTAAAAAGACTGATGTAGTCCCTGGTAGCAGGATCTTCTGGAGTACACAGGAGAGCACGAGGTCAACCCAAAAACGTAACATTCTTCTGCTGGTACAGCACAAAATTGTAACCTCTGCTGTCCTGTTCATTGGAACAGTGCAAAGGTCTTCAAGACATGCTAGAACTGAACCTGAAGTTTTGCATTCCCACAGACTAATCAGTGGATTTGTGAACTTTATGGCCTTTGGTGGACAGAGAAAACATTTTCTAAAACCCCATGCATGTGTGGACCCTGAACTTCACCTAGCCATCTGAGTGGCAAACCTAGGCAGGTAGGCTTAATATATACATGATTCTAATAAAAGGACAAAAAAGTAATATCCCTAAATGTAGGTGATGGCTCTGCACATTTATGGAATGATGAATTATTGAAAACTACTCTGTAGATAATTCTTTTGTTGCCATTTCCTCTGAATCAAATCATGAAGATATGTTTCTGATTGTGAACATACTTGAAAAATGTTGGTGTTTAAAAAAAGAATTATACAAAAGTCTCATTCATTTTTAACTCTAAATAGCATTTAATTAGCAATCCAACAGCATTTACAATGGCAACACATGAATAATTCTGGAGAGGAGAAAAAAAGAAAAAATATTTCAGCATCAGTCTCACCAGGACTTGTAGAATGGGAAGAAAAATAAGTTAAAATGATGGCAAACTCTTTTGATGCTGTCATATCAGGTTGTGGAATTTGCAGCTGGCAGGCTGGCCATAGCCTGTGGCCTCATGTCACACGTCCATGCACACATTATTTTGAGGAGAGGGATAGGCAGGAGGTGGAAGGTGTAAGTCTGGATTTCCACCGAGGGATGTGTCAAAGGCAAGTCCACCAAGAAGAGGAGCAAAAGGTAGCCACCAACAAAGGGAGGATTTCACTGACCCTGTTGGAAGACAGCCTAAATTTCAAGATGAAATTGCCCAGCTAGTCAATGGCTGTGCTGTTCACACACTGCACATAGAAATGCATATTCCTTCCTACCTTTGCAAGCGTTTTCCCAGAGAGAGACAGGCAGAGACAAGGCTTTACCTTCTGCAATACTGGGAGCAAGGATGCTCAAAAGCTCTCCACGGCTTCTCACAGGAAGAGAGGATTCTCTGAAACACAAAGAGTGCTTCAGGCAAGTACCTCTGCCTTGTAGCTGTGGCTACTCACCCACAAGTGAGGCTTGCTCAGGCACCTGCCAAGCCAGAAATGCCTACAAGTGTTTAAGGTTGCCAGGGGGAAATACAGTGTTCACATCCGAATAAACTTGTCTGTCTACCTAGAAGGCTCGGTGGAAAACTGGGACTTCACACTTGCTAAGAAATGCTGGCAGGTTTGACATCACCCATCTCCAGCTGAAATGAAATCTAGAAATTACTTAGGAAAAGCAGTCCTTTTGAATAAAGGGTTCCAGAATTATCAAACTGACCTCGCTGTAGACAACATTTGCCAGTTGTAGTCATCTGTTTAAACAGACAAGCCAGGTGCAGTTGGAAAAAAGCAGAAAATATTTCCACTGTTAGAACTTTTCTTTATGTTTGAAATACTTCAAAGCTAAGAACATATTCTCTGAGCCAAATCAGATATGCATTTGTTAGACCATCTCTGACAGAAGAGTTAATTGGAAACTATAAACTTTCTATTGCTTATGTCCTGAGACTAGCAAAGCCTCAACAAAGCTTCCCCTCCTTATGGAAATGCACCTTTTTGGTCTTAAAAAACTAGTTATTATTTTTCAATAAACTTAATGATACCTTTCAAGCTGTTCACAGCAACGTCTTCTAAACTGAAAACAATTTTAATGCAAAGTCATCAACAGATATTGAAATGGCTTTTTAAAAAAAGGTTTAAATTATTACATCAGTATTTTATTGATAGGCAGGTATGTTAATAATCCATTGCTTTTAGCAATGGATGGTTATATCAGCTTCTACTGGTGTGTCTCATACTTGTAATTTATTACATTTACAGCTGCACCTGGAGACAGACATCTCCATTGACCCAAAAGACTAAAAAACTAAAGTAAAAAAAAATTAAAAACCAAACAAACCTTTAAAAATAAAAATAAGGAAAAAAATTAAAGTTTTTTGAGTTTTATATTTGAAACAAGGAATCGCCTTAACTTGCTTCATCCTAAAAACACAAATCAGGAGAAATAAGCGTGATGAAACACTAACACAGCAAACAGTTAAATGGCTAAATTCTGTGTAAAACTTGTGAAGCTTGCTGCCACAAGATGTTACAGAGGGAGATGACTTTTCAAGGAAGACCTGCTTTCCATCTTTTCTCAGGATAGGAGAGCATGGTGAGGGTGACTGCACCCCAGGCTCCCAGCCAGGGTCCAGGTCTCTTTCTTTCCACGTTGCAGTTTCTCATGTGCAGGCAGTGATAATTCAGCATCATGAAAAAACATAAATTGTCAGATAGGCAATGCTGAGATGAAAGGAACATTATCTTTTACAGCTGGCCAAGACTCTGAACTTTTATGGCTTTCTACAAGAAGTAACCAGAAATGACATAACTATTCTTGCACTTTTCTAATTTCTATTCCAATGTACTGTAAGCCTGGTGTGATAAGACCAAAAATGTGTTTTAGCTGTGGGCAGGTTTTAAAACTACATTGTTCTAAACCCCTGAAAATCAGGATTCTTGATAAAAACTGTGATAAACCCCAAAGTCTGACTGTATTAGCAGGAGAAGCTATCATAGAGAAAATTTAATAAAGATTTCAAATATTCCTTCTGTGTCCTAAAGCCATTATTCACAGCTAAAGGACTGTAAATCTTGAAAATTCTTGGAAGGCTTTAATTTGAAAGATATATAAATATATATATATAATATATAGTTCATATAGTTCTAAACCAATCAAGAAATTTAATACCAGAAAATAAATTCTCTGTCTTTAGCCTGTCCTTTGCTTTAAAATATGAAACTCACTTAAATAAGAAAGGTGGATATTTAAACACATCTGCCATACTGCAACAGTACATCAAGTCCACTATGTGAAGCCAACTAGAGGGGCTGTCCATTAGAGAAGATATGGTCCAGCAAATCAATAAATAGATGGAGAAGGAGGAAGATCTGTTCTTAGTCTCATGGCTAGCTCATGTAGTGTGCTAGAAAATAAATTTTCCTCTTTTAAGCTCGATTTTGTCCTTTCCCTCTGCTGTGTACTCCTTTGGGCAACGCAATATCTCTGGGCTAAGGTGTGCAGAAAGAGATTTCCCAGCTCCCTGAAACTGCTGGAGTGGAAATGAGATGTCGCTGCACTCATCTGTATCAGCCACCTTGATGCTGCTCTGGCTTTGTGCATTTCCTTCTCTTCTGCTCTCCTTGAGAGCACTGCAGCAAGCTGGTGATGGTTTGGATTCCAGGTATATTCACATCTGGCTTGGAGAAATTCCTAGCAGGAAAAGAAAAAAAAAAAAAAATCCTGCTGGTTGTGATTCTTGTGATTCCTAAGTTCCTACTTAATTTAAGAGATCTCAAATATAGGGATTGCCCCTGCTTGGAAAGAAGCACTTGCGAGTTTGTGAGTCCTGTGGTGTTTGCCAAGGACAAGAGACGGGAGAATTTCAACCTGGGGGAAAGTGTGCTGATGGATTGAAACCACATCACCACGAGCACGTGTAAAAATAGGTCAGATACAAAGAAAATCAGGAGATATTGGCAGTCACTGCTCAGGAGAAGAACTATCCAAGTTCTCAGACTGTTTTCCTCCTCGCCTGGTGCTCCTCACACTGGAATGCACAGGCAACATGTGGGGAGGGAAAAATTACCTCCAGCAATGGATGAGATCCTCTGGCTCCAAGGAGACAGCACTGATTTCCCCCCCCCCCAAGAGGATTTGGCCCACCCTACCCAGCACGGAGAGGGAACCAAAACACATCCCTTGGATGGCTGGAGCTCAAGCCACCATTTGCCTGTCTGGAGCAGGATAATTTGTCAGACACCAGCTGCTGCACTCTCTGTCCTCTTGGGCACACTTGTTATTGTGTTACAGCCTGCCTGAAGAATGTGGGATGTCGTGGAGAGGAAAACGACTGAAACCATGCTTGCTCAAATAATCTGAGAGGTTTCTTTTTTTTTTCCTCCCCCCTGTGAGAGCCTCTGCCATGCACGGTGTGCGTTCGTAAAGCGCTAGGAAGGGAAAAGGGGGGTGGGAGGGAAGAAAAGGAGAGGGAGAAGAAGGAGAAGAAGAGGGGAAAACCAGGCTGGCAAGGCTGGGGAAGTGCTTTTGTGACCACACAAAGAGATTTAAGACCGGATGGAAGTGGTCCCCCCCGCTCACTCGCTCCCTTGCCGCGTCTCCTCTGTCTCTGAAAGAGTTACTCAGGAGGATTTCAGGGGTAGGTTTCTAGAGCGACACCATGTCTAATTATGTACGAGACGGAATGAAAAGGTGTAGGCCTGTCTTTCCAGCTCAGAAAAAAATGTGGTGTCCTGCGAATAAGAAATGAACAGACTGACCTTTTCAGAGCTGCTGAAAGAGAAAACCAGATGTATTCCTCAAGAGTCACTATGACTGAAGGGTGATAAAGGCTTGCATTGTGCACTTGAATAAAAGGAAAGCTAACCAGAAAACAGCAGCTGATAATAGTCAGGCCAGGCTGTGCTATTGTCCAAGGCACAAATGTTCAGCATTGGCCTAGACCACACTGCTGATATATACAGCACGGGCTTGGGGGAGAAATTAAAAAGAGAAGGGGGAGGCAGCTTTTTTTATTTTTGCTACCTACCAGAGATTGTGTGAAACTGCTAGCAGTTGTAAGGCCACAGAAGAAGAAAATTATCTGGGATCCTTTTCCCCACCACACACAAGCACAAACATACACACACTCCATTTCTAGCATTATGTTCCTGTAAGATCTGAATCTAACCATCTGCCAAATGAATAGACAAAACCCAGCTTGTCTTCCAGGGTTCAGATGTAAGGGGGTGGATAAAGAGGAAGCATCACGCTGGTGAAGAGGCTGGAGCTTTCTGCAAAAACAGGGATCTCCAGAGCTCAGGTCAACCAGCTAGAAACAACTGTTTTAATGAAGGACCTGAGGCTGGGTGAGGAGCAATAGGTAGGTCTGATTGTTCCCACACCAGGCAGGTCTCTGTTACCACCATAAAATCCAGAGAAAAAGCAAGGATTGGGGGATAGAAACAGAGGTGGAAAGGAGTGATCTATGAGGAGGAAAAAATAATAAAAAGGAAAATAAAAAGAAAAGCCAGAGAGCAAACCCCAAACTCCATCCCTCCACTTCTCTCAGACTTGGGGAAAAAAAACTGGCTTGACCCTGGGCAAGAGTCTCTTGCTTCAAGCCCTGCTGCCACGACCTCTCTGGATTATTCAGCATCACACACCTGCCAAAGGCTCTCTCAGACACTTTTGAATGTCATGCCACTGTTTGAGAACCAAGGCTGGGTCTGAGTGAGCAGATCTTGCCCATTGGAGATTGTTATTTTTAGAGTGGGCATGATAAACTTCTGCCAGGCACCATCCACAGCCAACTATGTCCATGCAGAAGTTTAAATCAACCCCAGTGCTTGCTGGAAGATCTTGCCTTTTCTTATTTAAATATGCTCTCTGAAACAACACTTTTGGGGGGCTAAGAAATCTGAGAATGTGGTGGGAGAGGGCTGACCTGCTCCTCACTGCCCTTCCAGAAACAACAGACATGCAAAGGGTCTTTTGTGGTTTTCTTTTTTTTTTTTTTGCACAGTGTTGGTTTTGTCCTTTACAAAATTAGTTCAAGGAGATTTATTGCTGGCAACAGGCACTGAGGAGGACTGGCCTGGTGCTTTTCTGCAGAAGATGAGACAGGGTGTTCCCAACCTCAAAGTGCCGCAGCTTGGCCGTCAGGAGATGAGGTGGAGTTTGCTTCCTGGCTACTGCAGTGTGACCTTGGGATGCATCCCTTCACCTCTCCCTGCCTGTCCCCCCTTGCCTCAGGACTGAGCTCTGGTATGAAAGTCCTCCAGAGCTGGAGCTGGCTGTCATAGTGCATAGCACAGCTCCTAGCACAGCAAAATGCATTATTTCAACAGGATGGAGCAGCTGTTTGTATAAGGAATTAATTATACCCATTGCTACCAGATACAAGTCCTCCACACATCAGTGAGGCAAAGAAACGTGGTCTTAAAGGAAAAGCACCTGGGAGAGGGCACAGGTATGTGCCAGCTGCAAAGCCAGACAGGAGTAGGGCTCTGTTTCCTTCCACTCTGCCTTCCCCATGTGTTTCAGCCAAAACTTGGGAAAATAACCCCAGGGAGCAGGCTATTTTGAGGCTTCTGGGCCGTGACTTTTCTGCTGTGATTACCCTGGAGGCATCTAATTAGTAGCAGTAGGGCTGCCTTTTCTTTCTGATCTCTGCAAGGAACCGTACTGAGAAGCTACCAACTCATCTCACGCTGTACCCACAAGACCTGTACAAGCTCCCTAGACAGTCAGCTTTATTTCTCCCATGTCAACAAAAGTAGGAGAGATCTGGGGGGTGGAGTAGATGGACAGGAGGAGAGAGAAAGTGATTCACAGGGAAATAATGTATTCCTGCCATACATTCAGAGAATTAAATAGCACATGTACACGCACACACGCACACACTCATGAGGCTGAGGAAGCAGTCTGAATAACTTTCAAAAGGCTTGCTGCATCTTGCTCCATGAGTGGGTAATGCTTGGCTATTTCTAAGAGACAGACATTAAAATCTGCAGCACAGTCATTTAGAATTTCAAAGGATTCTTCATCAGGGGGTGGAATACAAAAGACACCACAGTTATTCACATAATACAAGCAAGGTTTGGGAAACAGCAGCATGCCATTAGGTAAGACTGAGCAGAAAACCTTTCTGGAGAAGCCTAAGATCTATTCATTCAAAGTAAAGAAGTGACCCTAAAAATTTCTCATATCGTTTATCTGTGTAGATATGTGTAAAATGTATGTGGGCACATATTTAGAAATATCTTTGTGCAGCTATGTTTTATACACCACTTGGAGAAGAGCTTGAGAGAGGATCTGAAATATGTACTGTGGTGCAGACAAGAAAAGGAGGGGAAAAAATATATATTCAAAATACATCACACATCATCCACGCATCTACACAAACATGCTCACATTTCTTTCACCGTGAGCTTTGGGTGTCAATCAGCAGAGAACAAACAGCAAAATGAAAACCAGGAGCTCCTTCTGTTGAGGTTTTATGACAGCGTCCTCCAACATTTCCCTGTTTTTGTTTTCAATGTGCTAAACTAACTGCATGGCTGGAGCGGCGAGGAATGCAGAGCTCACACATGTAAAGCATTGTGTCCTCTGACATACTATTACACAGAAGGCTCACAGTTCCCCCCTCTCCCTCCCCTTCCTGGTGTTGATGAATTACATGAGATGAATATCACAGATCTGGGTTTTTTTAAAACCGTGAGCTTAGGCAGCAACAACGACTGCAAAGCAGACACCGTTGTCTGAACCTCTATTGTTTCTATTTCGGGAGCACATTGAGTGATTAGTTTGGGTAACAGTAACATCACATTACCTTCTACAGGCTGGAAATGTCTTTTAAAACTGAGGCAACGCTGAAGCCATGTGATACAATACTGTAGACAGAGCCAAGTGGAATACATCAAAGAGTGCCTTGATGCAGATGTTTCATGCAGAAGAAAATTAGGTCAGAGACCACTTCAATTTCAGCTTCTGCCAGGCTTGTTTGAGAGCTTCCAGTGAATTCCTAATGAATAGCTTCTAGGGCACTTTTCTCTCATTCAGTCACAAACTGCCACAGCCAGATGAGCTTTCCATGTGGAATTTTTTCTCATTATTTAAAATACTAATACTTTGTGTTCACAGATTCCAGAATCTTCCTTGCAACAATAGCAACAACTCCCCCTCCTTCATCACCCCCCCTGCCCACAATAAAATATGAAGGAAAAGAAGAAGGTGAGAAGAATAACCAATTGATACACAATGTCTGCCACAGGGAGTGTGTAGGGGGGTAGGCAAAAAAAAAAAAAAAAGGAAAGAAAAGAATAATAGCAACCTTTTACGAATTTTACATTGTAAATAAATACTTGGTGAGGAGGTTCTTCATAAATGTGTGATTTTTTTGCATCTTGAATTTTTTTTTCCTGTAATGGCAAAGAGTGAGCTGCTTTGAAGATGCTTTTGCAGCCTGTGCACATCTCAGCTGGCACTGCCTGATGCAGCCACTGGCCCATTGCACCTCTGAAGGGAGAGCAGAGGCTGCCTTGGAGCTGCACACAGCCAGTCCACACAAAGCCTTCTGAACTTCTGCTGAGCCACAGAGCCCACCCACCTCTCTGCTGAGCTCATTCCCCTTCCCTGAGCAGCTCTGTGGGCCTCTTGTGAACATCTCAACCAAAAACAACAAACAAACAAACATGAATGTGTTCACTAAGCAGTTGAGATCCAGCTCTTTTTTAAAGCTGACCATAAGCTGAGCAGAGCATCTTGTGATTCCATAAGTGTGCTGTGCCACCAGGGACAGCAAGGTTGTGGCACTTGGGAATAAAAACAGTGGCCTGGAACCTTCCTAAGTGGGAAGAACTCTCCAGAACTTGCTACATGGGCCTTTTTCAGTGTGATTCACCTTCACAGTGGAATACAAAAGTAGTTCAGCAAGTTGTGAGCTAGAGTCCAACACTCCAACCCAGGCCCCAGCCCTGCCAAATGTGACTTTTTGAGTCTCACATGTCATTCAATCCATGCTATGCCTGACACTATTTTTGCCTTCCTATGGCGGTCAGGGGGACAAATCTGAAGCCGGATCAAAACCTGTAAGCACAGGAGTTATCCAAGGGACATATTGATAGGGTAAAGACATAAATCTGGTTGCTGAGATGAGAAAAATCTTCTCACTCTTCACCACCCAGGCATGCAGGGAGCAAAGGCTTAACAAAACAGAGAGTTCGCCTGTGACACAAGACCAGGACCATCCATGAACAGCTTTATCCTGCAGTCCTGAGTGTCCTGCACTCCACTCACATGGTGCACAGGATCATTTTGAGAGCAGTGACTCAGGCTGCTAAAGGAGATGATCCAGAAGCTGACATCAGCCTCAACACGTCCAGCTGTTGTTGTTCACTGGGTCGCAGACTCCTGACAGAACAGTGTAAACTCCCTTGTGCTCCCAGGGGCTTAGGTGGAACGAAAGCATAATGTGAATTTGCAGCAGAATCCTGTTCTTCATCTCTGTTTTCCTGTGCAGAACTCAGAGTCCTACAGAAGTTCACAAATGTTCTTTTGTCCCAGCAGAACAATGGAGGTCTTCAGCCATCAAAGCCGTCATTTCAGAGATGGCTTGATGTTTAGGATCCTTCCAAATTCACACCACCACATTAAAGAACTGGGACCTGATTTTTTCAGCTGTAGACCCCTCAGCTGAATGACTCATGGCATGAACAGGATATTCTTGCTCATGTGCATATCCACCAGTATGGACAGAACATGTCAGCGTGTGAATTCTGTGTTCCAGCAAACTCCAAACCACTCCAGAAATCTCTTTTGATAAACCACTTGCAAGGTCATAGTTAATCACACCTCTCCAGAGGAACCACCTGTCCATGCTGGATGCTTCCCTGCTCTGTTTGCTGGCTCTAGAACAGACCTATGCTTCTCTTCAAAGTTTTCCATCTCTTCTGATCCTAATTCTAAGAGATTTTTTGGGGAACTCTTCTACAGTCAAATCCACCCAAGGGGTTCTCAGACAGAGCAAATAGGAGCATGAGCATCTTCCCCTGGCTCCATAATTTGATTTCTCCTACAACTGCATGACCACTGTATATGTGGAATATTTGTGCCCTTCTCCATTCTCCCTCACCTCAGTTCTTAGGATCTACTGCAAAGACACAATGGTTCATCTAAAAGTACCTAAATGCATTTCTCCTCCACCTCAATTCTTAGCCCTTTTAGCTCAACACTTCTCCAAGGCCTAACAGATATAATTTCTTTTTCTTAACCTCCAACTTTTCTTAAAACCCCCATCCATCTGAATATCGCCACACAATCCTTGCAGAAGAGAAACTTTTGTAAAATATGCACATAATTGAGACACTTTTACTCATTTGTCAGTGGCTGCTCATGGTCTTGGGATACTGGGGTGGAAGACTATTTACAAAATTAAAACACACCAAAATAATCCACTTCAGGAATTTAGTTTCTCATCATAAACAATAAAAGCTACCATATCACCCACCTGTTCCACACAGGGGACCAGAGAAGGTAATCCTTCTGGCAAAAAGAATTAAGCTTTTTCTTTTTTTGTTTTTTCCTGATCACTAGGCAGAGAGATGTAAGCCTCCTTTCACAGCAGAGCAGATGCAGCTTGGCAGCAAACATGAGCACTTCTCTTCACCCTGCAGCTCAAGATATAGATCTCCTTACCCACGCAGACACTGGCATCTTTAGGGATGCTGCTGCAAAGTGGGACTCTGCTGTGGGCTCTATTTGAGCCATATCTGGCCATCAGATTTATATTTTGCACAGTTAAGTGGACAGCCTTATGCAGCAACAAAAAGTCCTGCTGTCCCATCAGCAGCTGCTTTTCTGTTCCTCGAGGAACTCAGCCTCTTCGCTGCACAAAGCCTCTGTTGTTTTGAGTTTTCCTGGCCACTGACCAGGATCCTGGGAGCAGATCTTCCCTTTAACACAAAAGAAATGGTCAGACCATTTCTCACTACAGGTCTGGATGGGTTAGGATTAAGGGGAAGGGGGAAAAGCTTTTTTCCCTGTAGTGTTTTCTGTGCAGGAAGAGAAATTACTGGCAAAGCTGTGGTCCTACAGGCATCACTGAATGCCTTGGGGCTTGGCTCTCCATCGCTCTGGGTGAAGCCAGAAGGACCTGGTATTTTTGAAACAGCCAGTGTTCAACAGGTTTTATTTTGATCCATCTAATTTTCAAACAATCCCCAATTCTTGTTTGGAAGTTTACCTATTCCTTATCCTCAACGCTAAAGCTCAATTGAAAAAGAACAAAGCCTAATACACCAGTTATTCTTAGAAAGAAAGGGAGAATCTCAAAGACAGGCGCCCCAACACCTGTCCCAACACCAGCATAAATGGCAAAAGTTGCGTTGAATGAACTAATTCATCTGCACAACCCATCAAATTAGGAGTGTTTTTAAATAGCCTCTTGACTGAGAATTGATGTCTCATTATTCTAAAGTATATCACAGTGAGAGCTCTAGCAATACCAAATAGAATAACTCTCCAAATTGCAGAAACTGCAGCAGAGATTTCACAATGAAGCACTTTACATTTCAGACTTTTTAACAACTTCTGCTGTGAGAAGAGTCTGAGGGGCTGGTGAATATGCTCACCAGGTTTACAAAGGCTGTGCAGGGCTGGAATGTCCTGCCTCAAGTGGATAGCACAAGAGCCCTGCAGCCGAATTCTTTCAGACTAGGTGATGAAACGTGGCCAATGGTAAGAGAGGAAAACAATGCCTCAGTGACCTGGTTCCATATCTGATTGTGGCTGTCCTGTGGTGTGAAACTGAGGCTTTTCTGCCCCATTTTCAGCCATGGGATGAACAGAGGTAATGCCAATTCCCCTCCAAATGCAAATGTGTGGAAAATTCGGAAGCTCTACTCAGAATATCCTAGGCAAAACCTGCTCAAAAAAGCAAAGCAGCCATCACCAGAGGTACACCTAGATCTGGGCAATAACTAGCATTCTTTTTCTTATCTTTCATTTTAACAATCATGCTTAGATGATTTGCTTTTTCTAAAAATCTACTTCCTCTGTTTTTCTGCACACACACTAACCATGGTTGCCTGCAGAATTTCATTCAGGATCATATGTTTTAAGTTAGGGATAAGGTGGAATTTCTGCTTCAGAAAACTCAGATTTAATTACATACTAAAGCAGAACATTACCCCAAAATGCTTCATTATAAAAAAGTTGAATGAAAATATTTGGACTTGTTCTCAGTTCTCTATATTTTTTTTGTCTTTGGAATGGCAGTGGGCTGGAGACATGAATCTGCTAATAATTTGAAACTCCAATTTGACAAATAAATGAACTTGCAAATGTTCCTGTAAATGTCTGAGCAGAGCTGATTTCAAGGCCTCACCATGAAATATTTGGAGATTTAAGGCACCACAAGGACTGACAAGACTAGCTGTCATGCTGAGGAGAGAAGAAATAGTAGTAGCAGCATGACCTCAAGGCACACAGAAGACCCCAAAAACCTCTTTGCCATCCAAGAGAATTGCTGAAATGTCCCAGTGGCTGTGGAGGTGCTTGCTGACCATCATATGTGTTCTTTTGCACCAGTAGGCTTCTTATCCTCACAGCATGCTCCCACGTGTCTCTTCCTACCAGTTTTTCCCACTGGCAGGTGCTGGCAGCTCTTTCAAAGAGCTCTCATGGCTCTTTTTCCAAACCATGGAGTGGCCTGAGATTTCACATCCAGAAGGTTTCCCACCTCACCCTCATTTTGGAAATGAATCACTTCATTACAGGAGCCTCAGCGGCTTCTGAAAGTCATGGAAGGGCTTACTTAGAGCAGGGCTCATTTGAGCACTTATCAAATCTAGGGACTAATTGTTTTTATGTCCCTGGTGGAGCACACTAAAGGAACTCCCAGTGCTGTGTGATACCAACCCTAAGGAGCACTAATACAACCCCAATTAAGGTCTGAACGAGGCTTTTGCCTGGCTTTGGCTCTAATCCTTTCTTCACCTTAGTGTATAGGGTTTGAACCTGGACAGAGGCCACTCTTCTGTGCCTTTGTGTCCAATGTCCAATAGGTTCTGTTTTCATTATTTTTTCCAAGCTGCAGCCCTTGGGCTGCTTGGATATGCTCAGGTCCAGACATGGCTCCTGCAGACATGGCTGAAGGGCCATTCAGCATTTTGACAGTCATGAATAATCTCTCAAGAACCTCGGTAAACTCTGAGTAAAAGACATATTCATTACTGGGTAGGAATCAGTGAGTAAGAAAAATAGTATTGCATGCTGTGCCTGGCATGGGGTAACTCTGGATGTATGGACAGATAGGGAATAGATATATGGACACCAGTGATATGGAAAGGGACCTGGTCAGTGGCCAGCTGGACATGAGCCAGCAGTGCCCTGGAGCCAGGAAGGACATCCCTGTCCTGGGGGCACCAGACCCAGCATGGCCATCCAGGCCAGGGAGAGATTGTCCTGCTCTGCCTCACCTGGAATACTGTGGGCAGTTCTGGCCACCACAGTGTAAAAATGACATTAAACTGTCAGGGAGTGTGCAAAGGAGGGCCCTGGGGATGGGGAAGGGTCTGGAGGGGCCATCGAGGAGCAGCTGAGGGCACTTGGTGTGTTCAGCTGGAGAAGAGGAGGTTGAGGGGAGACCTCACTGCAGTTCTGCAGCTTCTTGGCATGGATAAGAGGGGCAGGCACTGATCTCTGCTCTGTGGTGACCAGGGACAGAACCCGAGGAAATGGCCTCAAGTTGTGTCAGTGGGGTTAGATGGATATAGGAAAAAAAATTTCACTCAGAGTTTGGCTGGGCACTGGAACAGGCTCCCCAGGGAAGTGGTCATGGCATCAAGCCTGTCCTGAGTACAAGAGGCATTTGGACAATACTCTCAAGAGCATGGTGTAATTTTTAGAGTCTGTGCAGGGTCAGGAACTGGACTTGATGGTTCTTGTGGGTCCATTCCAACTCAGGCTGTTTTATAATCCTGTGATTCTAAGTCTCCACATTCATAGGTAATTCTGTCCTGTTCACTAGCATTTTTTTAAGGAGAAGGAACAATCAAGTTCCTTGCCACTGTCACAACTGAGAAGAAGAGTAAAATGGCAGCAGGAAAGAATTTTGGCATCTCCCAAAGATGTAAAGGGTAGAAACGTGCTCACCATCACAAACTGATGTCTTAAGTTTTGAGGCATATTTTTGGAGAGCCAAAGAGGAGCCAGACCTTCTTTCCTTACCAAGCAGCAACTGCTGAAGTGATTTCTTGGTCACTGACTACAGAGGAAACCCAGATCTCAGGCTAAAATCAGGAAAAGCAGCGAGAGAGACCAAACCCACATTTCCAGAAGCTAATGAGCTTCCTACAAGAGTGCAGCACTTCTTCCACAGCAAGCATCTTTATTTCCTGATGGATCTCATTCTGTAATTATTGATTGCTCTCTTTTATGTCTATGGACCTCTCACTGAGTGAAGTTTAAAAGGTCTACTCATAGTACATGAGCAAGTCTCAAAGGATACCAGCAATTTTATCACACTATCACTGCCAAGTCCCCAAGGTCTAGCTATAGTGCAGACACACTTTTTAAAATTCCCAACCAAGTCAGCTGTTCCAAAGGTAGGACACATTTCCTCCAAGCCCTAACTCGTTGCTAGGTACTGCAAGTCAACAGTTGGCTTCCTGCCTTTCTCTTAAGCCATCTACCATCAAAACATGTCAGAATGGAGGAATATCAATTGTTGTCTGGTAAACAGAAGGGTTTTTTTTCCTTAACCTTTCCTGTAGGTCATCTCCCCTGCATCGGTTCCTCACTGTGCTGCTATCAAACAAAGTTGGATGACACTCCTTAAGGGGAGCGATCCAAAATGGAAAAGTGGAGCTTAATCACTTTTGAAGAAACCTGTAAAATTAAAAGAGCACCTCAGAAATCCCTGCCTGCCTTGTTTTGGAGTAGGCAAAACCTGATGCACATGTGCCTGGTGTTGTTCCTTCAAGTACATGTGAAAACAGCAGCAGGTGAAGTGTATCACAACAATTATTGTTAATTTATGATCACACTTCTGACAGCAACAGAGAGACCAGAGCAATATCCTATACAAGTGGTTCAAGGCTAGTCAGTACATCAGTGCTTCCCCCTTATCACTGGGTCACTGAGAAACAGGACATCATTGCCCTGGAAATTCAGGAACATTCTCAGAGAGCAGTTGAGTGAGGAAAGAGATGCAAATTTCGCAATGACATTTATTTCCTAGGCATATGGTATTTGATATACACTAATTCTTGTTTCCAAGTACTAGCAGGTTCTTTGAAGGTAGTTTTTTCAGTGTCCTTATTATTAAAAAAATTTACCCTTTTTTTTCCTTTTTTTTTTTCTTTTTGTATTTACTAGAAGAAAATGCCAGATAGGACCAAGTAATAGTTAAGAACTGTGTGAGTGGATGATTCCAAGAAGTCCATAAATAATCAGATCCGTCAGACAGTCGAAAATAGCTCCACCATTATTGATAATCCAAGTCTTACAAAAGTGAACAATAGGACCTGTGGGCAGTAATAGCAAGGACTGACCTGACAAAAACTAAGCAGCAGAAATTGATAAAAAGTAACATTACATTCTAGATGATGCTTTATGTCATCTGATTCAACTGCAGGCTCCATTTGTGAGCCAGATTTTATTCTGTAGGTGGTAAATTGGTTTTGAGGGGGCTAGGAAGGAAAGGCAGAGATCAACGGGTTGAGGTCTAGCAGTTTCTGTGAGAACTTCTGCAGAAGTATCAGGAGGTGTAGCAGGACTGGGAAGAGACTGATGGTGTGGTAACGTGATGCAAATCTCTGCTAAAGACACTAAATGCAGCTACAAACACAGGCAGTTTAAGCTCCAACTCTGTCTCCCATATGTACTGGAGACCACACACAGCTGAGATTTTCCCAATGCCTACAGAGAAAGAAGCTGGATAAGACATTGCAAGTAAAGACTTTGGTACAAACACCAAATTCTAGTTTCATGAGTGCCCTTTTGAGCTTGTACAAACTTCTCAAAGGGTTTTAAAAATATATTTGCCTGATGGTTTTATTTTAATATATTTCATTTGATTTGTCCTTTGAAGTATAAACCTTCTTTAACTGAGGACTTCAGTCCAATTCATGCAAGAAATCTGGCTTTCAGTTAAGTTTGAAAGGGACAAGTCAGTCCCGACCAGTCTTTACCTTGGTAGAAAAAAAATGACAAAGAATTTGGTCAGCCTCCCTGACTTCTTGTTGGGTTGACCCTGATAAGCTGGTCAAAAATGCCTGTTGACTTTGTGCATTGGCACAGGGTGGTAGTCTCAGTCTTAAAGCACCTTATGAATCCAGGTCAACAAAGGAGCCCTGGCACTGAAACAAGTCCAGCACAATTCAGTAGCTTTAGGGTGTAGTCATGAACAGTGACTGAACAATGCACAAGGTATTTCCCTTATTCTTTGATGACATTGCACCTGGAGGAGGTTGTAGAAGAAAAAGGTGTCAAAGGCAGCCTGGAACATCCCTGACCCACTCAACCACATGGTTGAAGAATGTTTTCAAGCCCCACAGCCCAAGGCACTGATATGATCACAGTCACGTTTGGCTGTTTTGGTCTCCACAGGTGGAATTAGTGTGTTGGCATTGACAGCTGAATCTGCTCAGGAATGTTCTCAGCAGGAATCTCTAGCAAGGCTCAGTTTTGTGGCTCTGGACCCACATGAATATTCTTTAGGCCATGCTCATGTCTTGCACAGCAAAGCCACTTGCTCATTTTAAGTGTTTGAGTTCTTCCTTGGCATCTTTGCAGTCTGGAAGTCAGAAGGGAGCTGAAGATCTTTTCCCTTGAAAAACACCAAGCTGACTTTCCAACTCCCACACCTCGCTGCTCTCTCCTCTGCCAGAACAGGTGAAAATACGAGGGCAGTCTGAGTCTCGGCGTGCTGAGATTCCACAACTGGGAATGGTCAGAGGTCTCATTTCGTGGGACACCTGAGGTGTTGCCCTGTAACATAGGACAGCTTTCCTCTGCTCCACTCCAGCCTCTTGGATCTTTCTACTCTTTGAAAACAGTGGCTGCAGGGGGAAAAACACAGCTCACCCCAACCAGTGTGATCGAAGAGGCACCAGGTGAAAGTCCACGATGAGGTGCTGCAAAGACATTAATTTATAGGTCCAGATATAGGTTTAAATCACCTCTTCTTTTTGCAAGTGCATTTGAAAAGAGAAATAATATATTTTTTTATTATTAATTTGTTAATTTTTCTTCTGCAAAGGAACTTCCCTCATTTTTCCTTTTCCTTGATATATGTTCACTCCTCAACAAAGCTGGTTCTTTTCCTTATTCCTCTTACACCTCAGGCTAGTGAGGATCTCATTTACTGTTTCCCTGACTGTTCCCATGCTGTAATTGGTGGTATCATAAGGGGTTATTACATTGTTTGCTCTCATCTCTTTCTTCACAGCTTCGTAAAGACACACCCTACCCTATGTAGTCCCCTCTCAGAGGTAAGCCTACTTTCTCCACTGCTGCAGATTGCAGATCCTATAACCTTATTCTTGGCAATCTTCACATTTTAAACCACAGCCTCCATGTGGATTATACCCAGATTAACCACACTTATTGCTCTCTTCTCTCCGATCTTAAAATATGTCTCGGAACATTTCCTAAATATTCCGTACAGTGTAGCTTCTCCCAAACCACCATTGACAATACCCTGCCTTTTCAGGCCATGACAAATATCCATCCTTTGATTCTACTGCCTTACAAACCTACCAATTTCCTTATTGTTCCATAGCTTTCTCCCCACCAGCCATAAGCATTTTAGCAGTGCTGTGGAACTCATTCCTCACTATCCCCTCTTTCTTTTCCCTTTTTGGTTGGGTTTTCCTTTTGGTTGACCTAAAGCTTCTGAAACTATTTCACTTGTACCAAGCTAGTCATGGTGTGCAAAACATGACTTGCTATTTCATAGCCAGACATATCTGAATTTTCCTGCACACATTTCAGTGCACTATGATGGTGAACTGTGTCCTTCTATATAAAATACACATGGAGGATAAATACCTAATTCTTGTTATCTGTTTAAGAGCCCTTAGGAGTTCAAAGTCCTGGGAAAAAACAAACCTCCACTGCCGAGAGATGGGAAGCACAGGTAGACCTGTGGAGAACAGACCATCCTACTAGCAAAGGAAGTGGAGAGCATGTTTTTCATAAGGCAGCTAAACAGCATCCCTGTGCTGTAGTAGTAATGAAGTTCTATAATCGGGCCTATGGTTAATGAAATTCCTGCAGGAGACTGTCAGAAGATTTAATTTCGCTGTTTACTGAACTATCAGCGTGACAGCGAATCCTGTATGCCAGCACTTTGTGCCAAAGGAGGAAAATTGCCAATCCAGGGAATGGGATTCATCCAGGGGGAGGCCTCCTGCAATGTGCAGGGGTCGGCTGTCACTGTACCCACAGCTTGCTGGAGCAAATGCATCCCTGGTGAAACACCTTTAAGTTGCATGAAATCATCTTTCTCGTCTCCAAATTGAGAGAATGAGTGAGGCTGGAGGTAATGTGCAGCCACAAATCAAGTGATGCTCTCTGGGCCAGCAGATCAGGCTGCTGGGTAAGGAAATGCCACCATGTACAGACATTTAGCCCACAAGTTGTCTACAGTGCAAGGGGAATATAGAAAATTAAAATGTAGGCAGTAAGGGGGAGACACGAAATAACTGCTCACGTTTAATGAGAGACTGATAAAGCAGCATCCCTCTGGGAGGTGATAACGGCAGGACTGGGACTCATGATAGAGGCAAATTTAATCTAAACATGTGTTGTGTTTTATTTTAATGTGTCCACCCAGTCTGATACTCTGGTAAAACACACGTACATGAAGAAACCATGCAACCATGATTCCCATTTGCTGTGCACTCACTGTTATCTACACCTTTGCAAAGTGAGTGCAAAAATGCCAGGGTGTCAGGATGGCAGAGTTTTCTACTTAATTTCTAAAGGTAGCTGATGAAAGAATCAAAAGTAATGCAGGATGACGAGCTTAAACTGCTGGGTTTTGTTCACCAGATTGCTTTATCTCATATTAAAAATATGCAGATGTTTTGCTTATTTTTATTCTACTCACTAACACTATGGAAGACCAAACTAATTGTGGAGGTGAAGTTGAAATTTTGTTTAGTAGGGAACATATAATTTGGTATGTAAAGAAAAATTTCATCTAAAATTGCATGTTTAAATTTCATCTGAATGTTTACCCCAAAGGTATGGTAACTGAAATTCAGTTCTCTATTTCTTTTTTTAAAGGCTAGAAAAATGGTTTACATCCTTTTTTATTGTTATTGCACTTTTTAAAAAAATGCAGCTGTCAAAAAAAAAAAAAAAAAGAAACGTTTATCCCAGGGAAAAACCAAAGCAACTCAAAGTGATAAGTGATCTTTATTTTACTCGAACCTCCTATTTGTGAACAAAAACACCAAATAATGCTAGCTATGGAAACAAAAAAGGAGATCTGGACTACAGGTCAGTATGCAGAACCCTAATTTTTCTCCAGTCAGCTGTCTCCACTGTTATTCTTACCAAACCCACCTTCAGGGGCCAGTAACAGTCAACACAGACAGAGATGATCCCCGAGCTCAGCAAAGGGCAGGGCAGCACAGATGAGAAGTGGGCAGAGCCTTTATGCTGAGTTGACCAGCTCTGAGGGATGGAAATGTTGTGCTACATCCCCAGGCTTCGGTCGTTCTGCTTAAGGAAGCTCGTGTTGGTTTTTATGGAGCACCGTGAGGCAAGACAAGCTCTCCCATATGGGCTCCAAATGTTCTGTGTCAGCCCCGAAAGCACATTGCTCAATTATGATCTCAAATTAGTGATGATAATATCCAGTAAGAGATGACGCAATTCAGGCTTCCGAGGGGTGGAGGAATTGGACAGGGTGTCAGCATGAGCAAGAGCATCAGTGGGGAGAACAGGATCTTATCTGCTCCTTTCAGAGCAGAATGAAAAACACCATGTTTTCTGTTTGGTGTCGTAAGAGCCCTGCCACCTGCTTCAATATATTTTAACCACTGAGCTTTTGCAACAGGGTATTTAATGTCAATCTGACACGTCTCCTATCCCAGAGGATGTCTATAAACGTCCTTTCAAGAATTCTGTGTAGATAAGACATATGGAAATTTTCAGTGATAACAATATTTTTAAAAAAAGAAAAAGAGAGACCGTCTTCAGAAAGGAGCTCACTATGGACCTGCAGTTCAGTTTTATGGTTTAATTCCTCTGTGAGACTCGGTAGTACATATCAAGAGTAAAATTTAACCTAATTACTTACTACTTACAGGTCTGCAACTAATTGTTTTTTCTACGGCTCTCATTCTCTCTATTTTTCAGAAGAAGGAATAAAGTCACGTTTCAAAGAAGCACTGCTTTTAAGTCCAGTGTTGCCCAGCTTTCAGACAAAGATGCTACAATGCTTTATAGCTATGGTTTTGTTCCATATTTTGCCATTTCATTGATGATTTTTCTCTATTTAGTCCAATCCCTATGTCTCATTTTCCACTACAAAATTATTTCCCCAAAGATCTTAGGATAATGAAAGCAAAGAAATTATAAAGAAAAAATACTGAACAAAACTGCACTGAAACTGACAATCCAGAAGAAAACAGGTTTGATTTAGGGGTGAAGGAAAGGAGAGCTAGCCTTGCAGCTGCATGTGATATTCTAGATACTTCAAGTTTCCGGGAAATAAGTCTGTCTCTTCAAATCAAAATATAATGAAATCATTATACAGCACCAACATCAATATCATAGTACTTCATGGGAAAATAAAAAGTCTTCTGTTCTGCTTTAGAAGGTCTAATTTCACTGCATTCAAAGCTCCTTCACAATGTGTAGAGCCTAGAAAGTCTAATATTTTAATCTCTAGTCTTAAATGTAAACTAATACAGTTGAGTTTTTGTTTGTTTGTTTATTTTGGTGGGTTTTTTTTAATTTTTTAATTCAAGATATAGCCAATTTAGTGTATTAAGCCTGAATAAACAGGTCATCTTTTTCTATACTGAAGATGAACTTGCAATTGAGTTGCAGGCACATTTCTAAATGTACTTCTCATCTGATTTAGGTAACATGGTGAAAGAAATACTGAAATTTCATGTCACAATTCTTTTGCTTGAGCAAATCTTGCAGTTACAGCTGTACCTTCCATATCAAAGTGCTGTGCACAAATCATTAGAACGTTTTACCCTGTGTAGTTCAGCTAAATGATTTGTAGAAGTTAAGTGTTTGGAATAGAAAATTATTAATAATTAATCAAGGGAAAAAAAAAACCCAAACATGAAAACTGGGCTGAGTACTTTACCCATTGGACTAATTTTTGAAAGAGAACTCATTTTGGGACAGCTGACTGTAAGCAGTCACATATAAGACTATAAGAATGTGACTATCACATTCAAAGATCAAATGAGCATAAATGAAAGGGGGGAAACATATTTTAAATACACACAGATGCAAGTCCTTCGATAAACAGGCATTGAAGAAAAAACAAAATCAAATAATCTGAAAGGGGACTAACCCTTCCCACAGCTAGAAGAGAAAATAGGGCTGGGCAGAATCCTGAGAAGCTTTCTAACAATCCTGCCTAACTTAAATTGGTATTTTAACCATACCTAAATAAGATAACATCCAATTTCCAAGAAATGTCCATTCAACTTCTTGAAATGTGGTTCTAGGTTGTCTCTCACTGGAAGTTAACACCTGGTGGAAGGCGTCCCTGCCCATGGTAAAGGGGGTTGGAACCAAGGTGATCTCTGTGGTCCCTTTCAAACCAAACTATTGCTATGACTCTATAAGGAATATGATCAAATCTGGGTCTGCCTGGATCCTGTAGTTCTGAAGAAAGACAGCATTATTTTAAACCTAACAAACCAGTTGGAGAGAAAGCCGCTCAAATGTCAGCTGACATGCCTCAGTATTGACAGGTTAGCTTAGACAGCAAGTTACTTGTGCTGAGCACTTTAAATACCCAGTGGGAAAAATTCAAATTCCACGGCTTAACTCTTGGAATCACAGTCTGCTAGGGAATTGTTTCAGCTGAAAAATAGTGCTTTTTTTCAGTCTTAGCAGGTGTCCACAGCATTACAGATAGTATGATAATAGAGGCATAGACTCAGCAGGGACATGATCAGAAGCTAGGAGAGGTCAGAAAATGAACATAAGCAGAAAACATCATGTTTAATCAAGAGAGAAAGTGCAACTCAAGGCAAAAAAAAAGAAAAAAAATGAAGAAGAAGGAGAAGAAGTAGTTGTGGCACATTCTTTAATATCAGCGAATCAGGACAGCCAAGTGTAAGGAACTACAGGACACAGCTTTTGTTTAAAATAGAGAACACAATTATTGTTAGGACTTCATGGCAGATCCTAGAAGAGGCAGGGTGGGAACTGATTGACGTCTCCATTGCTACCTAAACCTTCCTGAGAAACCCAGAGATACTCAAGGTGAAATTTACAACAACAAAAAAATCCTCCCAGAGCTCATGTTTTGTCATGTTCTCATGGTCAGATTACCAATCCAGCAAAGCAATCACCTGGCAACCAGATGGGCTGATGAGCAAGCAGCACACTGGGCCATGCCATGTAAGACAGGATGTCTTTCTGCATTCATAAAGCATGGCTTCACTGTGCTAATATACTTGAAAGAGACAATCTCCGCTCTAATGAACTTTCAAGCTCAGCAGAAGCAAAAAACCCATCCAAGAGTAAAATCCAAATTATGTACATATGCCAGGGAAATTCCTTGCTGTCTTAATCAAGGAAGTTTCATCATGGTCTCCTTGAGTGAGGCATTTGTAAGGAAAAATTATCATTAGTTCTTCATCTAAATATTTTGGAAGAAGAGCTGAAGTAATCGAAGTAAGCAAAGAAGTCACCTGCATTATGGAGTCTAGCTGGAACAGACCACAATTAATTCAATACCCAGTGATAATATTATCTTCTAAAAGCTCTAAATCATGCAGTGAGTGGCAGGGCAGCTCCACATTAAGTTAATATGATATTGAATAGCAAAGAACTTTAACAATGAAATTTCTTTCCAGAAGGCACCGTGAAGAAAAATGCCTCAAATACAGGATGTTCTAACAATGCTTTTTATATACATTAAAAAAACCTTTAAAACAATAAAAAGTAAATAAGACCATAATACGGCATAATTAATTCATATCATATCATATCCAATAATTATATATATATAATCTATATCATCTATATCTATATCCAGTCTATATCTAATCTATATCTATATCATGATTGGTCAACTATCATGACAAAAAAATAGGTGTGCTGGAAAGTCCTTTAAACTAGCTAACTCTATGAACTTCAAATGTGTCTGTAGAGCACCAAATTGTCTTCTTGTACTTGAAAAAATAAAGGGCATAAACTCTCTGATCAGGTTTCAGGGATATCAGAGCAGGAGATTGCACTGGATGACCTTGTGAGATCCCTTCCACCCTTTGATCACAGAGTCCAAACCCCTGTACAACAGGAAGCAATCATTCACTGACCAGCAAAACCACAAGGCAGATGCTCACTGTGAGACCTGCATCAGACACCAACAGACCTGCCAGGCTGTTCCCACTGCTCCCTTGATCCCTTCCTTGATCCAGTCAAGCCACTGTCAAGGGCAAAGTGCTTCAGATGAGCCTCAGGTCAGCTAGAGATTCTCCTCTGAGAGTCAGAGTCTGCCTCATCTTTTAAATGCCAGGCAGCTGGAGGTGCTCCACAGTCTGAGAGTTAGGTCAGGCAAATGTCCTTCCTGGGGGCACCAATCCATGCCTGCTGTGTTCCTGAGAGAAGTCATTCTGAGAGGAAGACCATAAAGTGATTGATTCAAAGTCTGGCCAGCTTTAGCTCTCCTCATTTGGGTTTGTTTCCTGATGAAAAGGCAAATCTTCCGTAAATTTCTTCCTGGTCGTCTCTCAGCACTGGAGATCAGCAGCAAAGTAACCAAATAAACAAATAATAATCTGTGAGCACAATTAGGAAAAGCCCTGTAGGTGCTCTGCTGACATCTTCAGTGTATATCTCAGCTAACTGCATCCACCTACAACCAATCAAAATTGACTCAGTAAATTATCTTTTAGCTACCCTGACACCATTTGTCCTCATTCTGGTCACTTCAGTGAACACAGCTCAACTGTTTTTGTATGTCCCTAATGCAATTCCTTGAGTCCCCAGGTTCCAGTGACTTATCTTGTAGATGCATTTCAATCCTTGGCACTGACTTGACACAGAAATTATTCATTGCTTTGGGGGCATTCTTCTTTTTAGCCTAAGTTTATTGTTTGTTTTCTGTTTTGTTTTAGGCTTCTTTTTTACACTGAATCAATGAATTCTCTCAAGTTTGGCCCAAAACTAGGAAAAATGAAGCAAAAACTCAAGTTGTGTACAAGAGCAGTTAAATTGACAACAGCAGCAACACAAGTAGGAGAAAGAAGGTTTCTGTTATTTGACATGCTTCTGTAATGAGACATTAGAAATCACATCAGCCTGCTCTGTCCATTCACAAACTTGGAAGAACTAACAAACAGGCGCAGTTTTAAAATAATACTGGAGATACAGCATTAATTCTTAGCAGGAATACAAAAAATTGTGATTTCCAGGTTTTGTCATAAGGTTTCAGGCCCAGGTGGCTGAGACACAGCAAAGGTCCTGCATCTTCTGGCACCAGGTACAAACACACCAGCAAAATCTCCTGCAAAAATACAGCTCCACTGATGTGTAACATATTTAACATAGTATGGCTCCCTCAAAGAAAAATCAATATCAAGCTACAACTTCAAAACACCATTACAGCCCCAGAAATGGTGGTAGCAACAGTAAGGTGGGTGCAATGGTCCAAGTTTCTCTCATGCAAGAGTATAAGCTCATGATCATCCCCTGCACCACAGAAAAATGTTCCTTCAGCCACAGTGATTAGAAGAGGAATCACAGTCCGCTGGTTCCCACTGAAGCTCATGAGAGTTTAATTTTTGCTCCACAGAATGGAAATGTAGGTTGGTGATGAGTATTTTGGAATGCTCTGTCTTCTACATATATATCCAATCCCCTATGCCCTAAGCGACATGTAGCAAAACGCAGGGATTCAAAAACTCACAGAAGAAATTTAGTTTGTCTAGCTGCTGCTCTCAAGAGCAGTAACATTTATTTATATTGTTGCAATACCTAAAAAGTGGGTGTTAGACCAATAAAATGTAGAAGAGAAAATAAATTTTCTTTTTTTTCCCCCCCAAAAGCACTCCCTGTTTTCATACCAGAAGAATGCATGACCTTTTTAATGACCCATTCTACATGGATCCCAGCGAACAACCCAAATAAAGCTGGCGATTTAACACCGATGTAATTCCATTGAAAACCAGCAGAATTACATCAGCATGAGGTCAGAAAGGGGACATGGGCCCAGATCCTGCAGACACTCACAGAATGTAGGAAGAGGTATAGAAATCAGATTGTATGGGCAGCACTGACTTCAGTGGAGGAAATGTGTGCTCAAACCAGCGACTGGGAGCATACCAATGTGGTAACTATGGCAGGCATCTATTTAATTATGTCTTATGTTTAAACCATTCCTTTTTTAATTAAAATTATTGAATTCATCAGGATAAGGGAAACCAAGGAATCCTCATACTTTGAACATGAAGAAATAAATTATAATTTGTTTGAAGGATTAATGCCATCTGGTTTGATTTTAATAAAGATAAGAAAGCAAAACCAGAGACATGGATCCATATAACCACTCATAACAAAGCACATGGCTTTTCTCTACTCAAACAGCAGAATGCATGTATTAAACATACAGTACAGATTTAACCAACTACCATTCATGTTCTTTGTGAAGGTTTTAAAATGAATTCGGAAATTCATCTTGTCCCAGAATCCACACTTTACCTGCAAATTTTAAAGCAACTTCTGAATTACCTTTGATGGATTTTGCTGCATCAGGTTCCAAAGGAGACTCTTTACATATCAGATCATCAGACTTCCCTATCAGTCTGTGGACTTCTTGCTTTTGGGTGATTGTTCAGGGAATCAGCAATTTCCTTCAAATGCAGGGAAGCCTACATTCACTTAAGTGACAAAGATGTAATTCAGAGAGAAATGATGGATGAATCCATGGTTTTGACACTGCAGCAGACCACGGGGATTTGGTTCTACTGCTGGCTCTGCTACTTTTTTCTTGTGAAATGACCAGAAAATATCTGTGTAAAACTTTTCACAAATATAGATTTTTAAAGTGAGGAGGCACCATACTCTCTGCAGTTGGCCTTCATTTCTCCAGTAAAACACTGTTTTGAAAAAGATGGAAAATTCTGATCATGATAAGAGTTGGTCTGTTTGATGTGATGCCTGGGAATGAATGATGAGTAAGTCTCACTATTAAAACCAATGCACTTCATTCTTCACTGGCAACAAAGAATTGTAATTGTATTGCAGACAAAGAGTACAGAGAACACCCCCCCAAAAATAAAGTCCCACAAGAATTCAGAAAGAGAATCATCAGTAAATACAGCAGGTGGGTGATATCCCAGGAGTGACAAGCTGACAGAAAAAACGGAGACCAGGCAGTACTAACAACACAAGAAATCCTTGCTCCAAAGTTAAGAAGGAAGAGAAAATGCAAGAGAGACAAATCTGTTTGCAGCACAACTGCTGCATTTTTATGAAAAACATGGGAAAAAGTCATGCAGGAAGTAAAAAGCAGGTCTAGTTCTAAAGACAAACACAAAAGAACATCGTGAACACACAAGACCACAAAATATAAAACAAAAAAGGATGATGCCAATTGGAAAGAATAACTAAAATGACACATTTCCTCCATACAGAAAACACCCTAATAAAAACCCTCCAAAACCCCAAAAAAGGGTAGTCTTGGTCTGCTATTCAATGAGTAGAAAAACATACTGGCAGATGGTACTATTTGATGTCTTTTTGCTTCACTCTTCAGTAAAGAGGTCCTCTGCAACCAGGTAGCAAACCCAGCAAAAGTCATCAACATGAAGACTAAATCATGTCATAACAACCTTATTTCTGTCTCTGACAGAGAAACAGACCTCATGTGGACGGAGATAGCAGGCCTCATCTAAATAAAATTTATTGAGGCTTTTGACTTTATCTAGGAAGACATCCTAATAAATTCTCTAAAAGCATCTAAATGAAACTGTACTATGGGTACAAAGTGGTTTGAAATCATACCAAAATAATAATTATCAGCAATTAAATCTAAAAATGTTTCAAAGAGGATTCTGCAAGGTTCTGCCTCCAGAGGCATCTTCTTGTGCCAGTCAGGTCCTTTAGTCTATTGTCTCAGTGAAGGCAGGAGATGGAGATCCATGTGATGTCAAACACACAAGGGTCATTAATGCCTTAAAAGCCATAAAAACTTCTGGAAATGGTCTACACCAATGAATGTAGCATGGGCAATGAAGAGGAGGAGCTGGAAGCCAACAGGGCTGATGGTTTGTGCACAGAAATGAGGGAAAAGGCTGACAAGGTAGATGTGGTGGGAGTCTGCTAGAGACTGCCCAGCCAGGATGGAGGAGCAGAAGAAATATTCACTCAGCAGTCCCAGTCGATTGCTCTTGTTCTCATGGGGATCTTCCACTGACCATGTGAACTGCTGGAAATACAACACAGCAGAGAGAAGCAGTCTAGGAGGTTCCTGGAGTGTGTGGCAGAGAAATTACTGACACAGCTGGTAAGCGAGGCAGCGAGGCAACCAGACAACCAGGCAAGGTGGCCACTGTTGGACCTGTTGTTCAGGAACAGAGAACGGCTGGTGGATGGTGGAAATCTGGAGACCATCTTGGGCAAACTGACCATTAAATGAGAGAGGTTTTGATTCTCAAAGTAAGGAGGAGTGCAGCAGAACTGCCACCTTGGGCTTCTGGAGGGAAGATGTTGGCCTGGTTAGGGGGATTGGCTGCGAGAGTCCTTTGGGAGACCATCCTTAAGGACAAAGGAGTCCAGGAACACTGGGCATTCTCCAAGAAGAAAATTCTAAAGGCTCGAGAGAAGACTGTCTTCATGTGCCAAAAGATGAGACAGTAGGGATGACTGACCTGGATGAGTAGAGAGCTGGGTCTAGAACTCAGGTTAAAAAGGAAAGTTTGTCACATTTGGAAGAAGGATCAGGTCACTCAAGAGGGCAACAGGGATGTTGTGAGGCTATTACACAGAAATAAAATTAAATGGGCCAATGCCCAACTGGAACTTAATCAGGCTACTGCTGTAGAAGACAATAAAACTGTTTCTAAAAATATACCATCAGCAAAAGGAGGACGAAGGAGAATCTCCATCCTTTGTTGGATGCAGGTGGAAACAGTGACCAAAGGTGAGGAAAAAGCTGGGGCTCTTAATGCCTTCTTTAGTTCTGTCTTTAAAAGTAAAATCAGTTCTCCAAGCTGGAGACCTTCATTCTATATATAACTTCATTACACTCTATATTCTACCCTGAGCTGGAATATAGAGTGTAAAGAAGACCCCATAATCCAAGGGGAAGTGACTAAGGACCTCTACACCTGTTGGGCAGACCAAAGTCCGTGGAACAAGATGGGATCCTCCCAAGGAATTCCACTGAGGGAACTGGTAGAAGAGCTCACTGAGATACCTCCAGTCATTTACCTCCAGTCCTGGCTACACGGGACTGGAAGTTGGCAAATGAGTGTTACATTTCTACAAGGATTAAAAGAAGGAGATGGGGAACTACAGAACTCCAAGCCTGTCAGCTGCCCTCAGTGCCAGGGAAGCCATGGAGCAGATCACCCTGAGTGCCACCAGCAGCAGGAACAGGACAACCAGGGCATCAGGCACAGCCAGCCTGGCTTTGGGACAGGCAGGTCCTGCCTGACCAACCTGATCTCCTCCTGTACAAGGTGACCTGCTCAGGGTGAGGAAAGGCTGTGGCTGTGTCTGCCTGCACTTCACAAAGCCTGGGACACCTTCTCCCACAGCATCTCCTGGAGAAACTGGCTGCTCCTGGCCAGGGCCCCGTGCTCTGGGTGGAGACCTGGCTGAGGGCAGGGCCGGCAGTGCTGGGCAATGGAGGCACATCCAGCTGGGCTGGGCACGGTGGGGCTCCCATGGGATCAGCCCTGGGGCCAGGCCTGTTCAACATCTCCATCCAAGGGCTGGCTCAGGGGATGGAGGCTGTGCCAGCCGGGACAGCCCCGGGCTGGGTGTGAGTGTGGATGTGCTGGAGGGCAGGAGGGCTCTGCACAGGGCTCTGCACAGGCTGCATCCATGGCATGAGCCCAGTGGGGTGAGGGACAGCCAGGGGCAGTGCTGGGTCCTGCCCTCGGGTCACAGCAACCCCCTGCAGCTGCAGGCTGGGGAAAAGTGGCTGGAAAGCTGGGACAGGCCCTGGGGGTGCTGTGACAGCAGCTGGACACGAGCCCAGGGGTGCCCAGGTGGCCAAGAAGGCCAATGGCATCCTGGGCTGTATCAGAAATTATGTGTCTGGCTTTGGACATTGCACTTGAAGAGAGACATAAATCCTCCTGGAGAAATGGCAGCATGATTGAAAATCTTAAAAACATGTCTAAGGCAGAAAGACCAAATGAGTTAGGATTGTTCTGAAAAGAGAAATCTGTGGTGAGTCATGAAGGTAATCCTTTCATACAGTTGAGTTGCTGTAGAAAAGAAAGATTCAAATGCTTCTCCACACCCAAAGACTTAAAATGCAGCAAAGAAGATTTAGATCAGGCAGACATCAAGGGGAGCTTTCTGATGGTAAGAATAGTTAAGGATGGGGGAGGATTGTCCGTAGAGGTTGTGGAATCTCCATCTTGCCAGCTTTTAAAAAGCAGATTGATGCAAATAAAGGTAGATACAAAGATAAAAGATGGCTTTTAAAACGTGTCCTTTGGTCTTTCATATCACTGTGATTCAAATGCAGAATGAGAGCTATATTGCTCTACCAACCTCATGGGGGCTTTCCTAGGATATTAATGAGTATTTACAAGACACTGAGTACTGCACAGATACATACTCCAATGTAGTAGATAAATCACAATTCTGATGTCCAGTGGGGAGAGGGGGAAAAAGAGCAATCAATGCTGCATTCTTTCTAGTTTCACTGTCATGGGTAATTGATTTGAAAACGTTGCACGTTATATGTGGAAACTGAGGCAGGGGACATAACATGCCCAAAGTCATGTGGTAAATCAGTGGCAGAGCTGGAGCAGACCCCATATATTTTGTGGTTACTGAACCACAGCAGCAAATGCCTGGAGCATCAGAAGACCTGCATCATGACCCATAATGTGTGTTCTGGCAAAGAGACAAGCCATGGTTAGCTGTACAAAATACTGTTGTCCTCTCTGGTGTTTGAATAAGAACATGCTGTCAGCCATCATCTTAAGCTCTTAGAAATTTTAGGACAGCAAGAACCGTTGTAAGACCTTGCTGTACTAAAATTTCTAAGAAATTCAGGCATATTCTTCAAACTTTAAACTCCTACGTGGTAGCCAGATAGGTAGTTCAGATTGATACAGCTTTATTATGACTTTTCACTGTGTGTCAGTGGGTTTCCCCTGAAGAAATGACTAATAACATCAGTCTGCATTTCCCCAGTTTTCAGCCAAATCACAAGGGCTTGGAGCAATATACATTCACCAGAGCAGTAATTAGAAGGACCCTTGGTTATCCTGGAAATGAGATTCAGATGGCAGAGATAAAACTGGTAGATGCTAAAACACAGACCCCCTCTCTAAAGTTCTGGGAGATGAAATGGCCCTGCTGTATATCACATCTCACTGCAGTAAATTGTGGCTGATGAAGTATCGGACATGGGAACTCTGAACTACTGAGGTGCCTCTAAATGAGCTCCGGACCTCAGAGAGCCGAGCCCCCTCTTGCATGAAGGGTAGGCAAGGAAAAGGCATGCAAGCCTTTGTTCTGCCTCTCAGCACGAGGAAAACATGCTCTCCACAGCAAGGAAGTCTGTGAGGAGCAGGGCTCCATCCTGCAGGGTGCTGGAGGCTCCCAAGTGCTCTGCCCCTTCCCCTCCACAGATGGCTTTGATTAGGAGGGCAGGGCTCGCTGCTTTGAGAACTAGCAGCACAGCTCTGCTTTTTAGGCATGGTAAGTGCCTGCAAAGTGATGGCCCCTCAAGGAGAAGGGACATTTCCAGCACAGAAGCTGAAGTTTTCCTTGTGACAGCAGGAGATGCTGTCGAGTCCTTATTTGCTGGATTTACTAGCTTCCATGCAGGCACGCTGCCGGGAGACCGCTTGCTGTTTGATGGGGGCCTGAAGTTTAAAGCTGCTTCCAGAGTTTTGTTGAGACAGACAGAATTCTGTCAACAGCACACCAGACAGAGAATCGTTAATAAGAACACACTTTGGGATGCTGCTGTGTGCATGCTCTCTTCCTGGTGGTTGCAGTTCTAAACTAATTAATTTCTGTGATCTGAACCGTTCTCTTTTATTAGTAGTACCAGCATGTGCAGTGCTGCATAGTTATAGATGATGTGCTCTCTCTGGGGATCCTATCAGCATGCCATTGTAGGTCTTCACAACATGGAGAGAAATGTCTCCAATACTTCCTCAGCAGCGTTAAATTTTTTTTCACGTTGTTATTTATTTTCCTTGAACTCATTCTGCTTTTCCCCTCCTTGTGTTTGCTCCTCATGGGTTTCGGGAGCTGTTCAGCTCCGTCCTTGACTCTGACTGCTCAGAATGACCTTTCTGATAATTTTTCTTCCTTCCCTGGGGCCGAGGTTTGTGGGTAAGGCAAACTCATAGTTTCTTTGGATAATCTGACTTCATTATTTTCATTGTCAGGGGAGTGTGAGGTTCTCCTGCTCCTTGGTGCACAGCCTTCAGGATGAGTGATACATGGGTTTCTCCTATCTCATGGCAGATAATCTTGACAAGGCTCCTCTTTTCTATTGCTTGTCTCACTAGACACAGCACATAACCACAAACACACAGGCATACAGGGTCCTTCTCTGTGCATGGGCCTTATCAGCTGCACTGCAAGGTCTTGTGGGATTCTCGGCTCCTTCTTGTAGCTCAGGTAGGTATACGTCCACCAAGGTTCCCAAAAGCACTTCTCCATGCATCTTTCAAAGTGTCCTGATTTGCAGAAGCTGAAGGACAATTAGTCGGTAATCACTGGCCTCTTTTGGAAACCTAATATAGGGCATAGCTGCTGCTTCCAGAGAGTGCTCCACTAATTGTTTTTGTCATTTCATTCTTGGTTCATTTTACTCCCAGTTAACTTTTTAAATATTTTTTCTTTTTTTTTTTCCTTCCCCTTCCAGAAATGCACAAAACTCCCTGTTCCACGTGCCCTTGGGTGGCAGCTGGAGTCTGTTTTTCACTGACAACTGAGTGGTTGCTTGGCTGCAGGAGACACACAGTTGTGCATTGGTATTTGTAATCCCAGATATCACCGGGCCCTTCTTGTTTTCAAGCAAGCCCTGGTGGAGATTTTTGCTGTTGCACTTGGAGTCTACTTCTGCTTTGCTTAGCACCTGTGATTCAGGACCTTTTCTTCCCTGCTGGAGTGAAAAACTTAGCATGCTGTTTGCCAGTTCTGATCCCCACACCTGGAGCACATCTGCCTCACATACCTCCTAGCCCTTGTACTGCCCTCCATTGGCACTTGGAATTTTTTTTTCCTGTATTTTACTTGCTTTTTTCAACAACATTCATCTCTGTCATAACAGACTGCTATATTCTTAGTATAGATTTATCTGTGCAGATCCCATTCCAAATAACTATCTAAATAAAATGTAATATTTCTTCTCCACAGCCATGTCGTTTGTTTTTCGCCTAGAAGCCTGAACATTTATTGATGAATCCATATTTGTACTACAGCAGTATCTCTAATAATTTCTTAAGTCATATTCCGTGTGGTTTGTAATAGTGCATGAAAGTGGAAAGGGAAGCTATGCAAATATCAATAATAATTACATTCTCTGTATGCAGATTTCCTCAATATTCCTTGAAATTCATCTTCTAAATTACTTTTGCACAATTTAAGCAAATGTAAACATGCATTTTAATAATTGTGGGGCCATTTAGAGTGCAATCTCTATTCAGTTAATCCTCACAATTAAGGAAGTACTGTAAATAAAAAGAATGCACATACCTAGAAATATGGTTGCCTTGATATTTACATATTTTACAAGTTAGTAGGTTGCTCTTCTAATTCAAAGTGACAGTTTCATTGTTAGGGTAGATTTAACTGTTTTAATAAAGTGAAGTATTGCCATAATTGATTTAAGAGTGGCTTCCAAAACTAAAACCTAACACTCTTGAATATGTAGAACACTTTAGTCGTTGATGCTTATCTGCTGTCACCATATATTTGATATAACAATGATAATAAAAATGCAGCCCTAGATTTCCACCATTAGAAGCAGTATCTCACCACAGACTCCACATTCAAGAGAGAAATGTTTTATGAACGCCGGTTCCTCATTCTATTATTGGTTTTACAGAGGCTTCTGAGTCTCTGTTGCTTCAAATCTGACCAGTGTGTCTTCCACTACTTTGAAGTCAGTAACAGGACCAGCAGCTGCTGTTTGAAATCCTATCACTGCTCTGAAGTGAAAATTCTGTCTGTGCATGGAGCCACCTCTCCCAGTCCCCCACCACTGGATCATCAACACACCAAGGCCTTTTTTCTGCTCTTCCTTCCCCAGAGTTTTAAAGGATCACAGCTCTCAGAGAACATCTGAGGTGCATCATTCTCCTTCCAGCCATCTGAGGGTACAACTAGGGCTCTCTTGTTCCAAGATGTTGGAGCTTGGTATCTTTAAAGTGACTCCCAGCTGCTGCAGAAATCTTCTGCTCGGCATGTGACGTCTTTGGAAGCAAATGAAACAAGGGGCTGAAGACAAGCCTCTTAAGGGCTGTTGACACATCATCTGTTTCACTGAGATTCAAACAGTCCTCAGCAGGATGCAACAACAAAACTCACACCAGCCAGACCGAGATGCTTTCATATATGAGTTGATCCACAAGCTGGGAGAGAAAAGATGGATCTCACCCACCCTGGCCTCCTCCCAAAGCAGCCCTACTGGGGATATAACTATAAATCAACCACAAAGCCATCTCCAGAAAGGGTCAATCCTTATTGTAAAACAGCACTTGCACAGAGCTGTAAATTTAAAATGTGCTTTACGGAAATAGACTGGTGAGTTCTCTTCCCCAAAAGAGCTGACAGCTGTCCGTGCCCCATCGAGCTACAGGGACCCTTTTAAAAGCAGTTGCTTACTCAGAAACAAGAAGCTGCCTGTAGCTAGCATCCAATAAATCACCACTTTCAACTTGCGTTGCACATTCTCAGATGTGTAATCAGAACACAGATTCATAGATTTTGAGGCCAGAAGGGACTGCTCTGATCATCCAGTCTGACTTCTTGCATAACACAGGTCAGAGAACATCACCCAGTGACTCCTGCCACAGAGGGAATTGTAGCCTTCTTTTTCAGATGCTGCTGTTGCAGTGGCTGTCAACCAGTGAAACATGCTTATCCCAAACACAGCACATCACCTTGTTCTGGAAGCCTTCCAAGACAGTGAGCCAGGGTCAGATTATATTTGTTTATAAGGAGAAGAAAGGAAGGAAATTATGCTCCCCAGAGAAAATCCGATGTTGCCCACCACCTTGTGTGGAATATAGTGCTGTTGATGGGAATAACAAATAGCACATGGCTGGATTGGTCTACCCCTGGTAGTTCCAGCACTCAGGGCAGCAAGGCACTGCACTGAAACCAGAGCAAACCAGAGGAAAATAAAACCTCTGTTACAGAAAATAGGGATACACAACATAAGTACTCCCAAGAGATTTTGTACACCCCATTTTATAGAGAGGGGAAAGGTTTGTAGGAAGAGGCAATATCTTTTATTAGACCACCTGATAGATTTGGGGGATAAAAAGGGCAAGGTATCAGACATGCAAGCCCTTCCTCACATCTGAAATATAATTTTATTGATACTGGCCTTAGGGTATCTCGAAGGGCCATGGAGTTTTTGACCTCATTTCTTACAGAAGAAAACTTATGTGCTGTCTATCTGTCAGCCCCACCTAACTGCTTTTGAATCAGTCAATCGATTTCAATCACATGTCAGGGGGAGGGGTAAAGGTTTTGCAGATATTACATTCTCTCACGTTTAAAGAAAATAGGTCACAAGGTAAAAGACATAGCCAGATGTGTGCCCCTATGAGAAAAAATTGCAAGTTGATCATGAGACAATCCACGTGGATGAGAAAAATAGGAAAGCAGTTTTCATCAGTTTTGCAGAGTGCGGCACTATTTGTTTTAAAAATCATATTCCTTCCAAAGGGTCTCAAAAAATAACTCAGGTGTTAAACCCACCTTCTTTGAGCCTTAGTCACTTTTCCCAGTTCACTGTCAAAACTGGCAAAGTTTGCTGGTTTTCGTAACAGCAATTGAGAGCACTTTTTTTTCCTAACCTGTATTGCAATGATGATAGCTCATGGCTGTGGTTACTGAGAGCCCCAGACAAATTCCCTTCTCCAAACATCTCGTTGCTGACGGGTGAGCTTTGCACTGGAGCACAGATAGGAGCTATGAATCAACATCTGTGCTGTTGCATAAGATGTGGCAATGGCAATCTCTATCTCATGAGACCCTTGCTGTTTACTGAGGAATGGGTTGAGATCTAGGTCTGGAGTTCCCTTGGGTAACAATCTGCAACTGGGGAAGCTCCTCAGGCTGTGATTTGCTCTGAAAAACCTTTTTTTTTCACTCTGTCAGCCAAACCTTGACGAGAAGAGAAAAACAGCACAAAAGGTGTTGAAGAGACAGAAGGTGTCAGAAAACAGTGATCTGACAGCTCTTGCCTTGTGGGCAACTGTGCTGACACAGGGCTTTCTTCTCTTATCAAGGTGTTTTGTAGTTTTGTCTAATTCCGTGTGTCCAGTAGCCTTCCCTACTTAACTCCCCTAAAGGCTGATTAAAATGCAACCTCATTCCACCCCTCCTGTGTCTCCTTTTCTGACTCCCATCCTTCTCTCCACATACAGTCTGGGATTTCTTATGGCTCTTAACAATTTTCACTGCAGGGCTGCCCCAAATTTAGGTGTCCTTCCTGGTGGAAACTATAACCTCACATTCGCAGCTCCAGGCTGGGAATCACAAAAACTGGTTTCCAATCCCAGCAGAGCACAGGCAGGAGCTTAAGGTGATACCACAAATACTGGAGCAGCACCAGAGCAAGGACAGCAGCTGGGGGCACATGTGGAGCTCTGTGTGGAGCTTAAGGAGTCAGACCTGAGGAGTAGTTTGGGTGATGCTTTCTGCAGTGCTCCTGTTGCATGTTCCTCCTCCGCAGTCATTGAAACTGGAGCTTCCCCCCACCTCCCCGCAGTCTGACTTCCTCTATATTTAGCTACCCTACCTACTTATCTAACAAGGAACAATAATTTCTCATTTATTAAAATTCAGGCATGTTAGACACAAGGAAACACATAGTGCAATTAGTCCATGTAAAGGCAATGCTGTCTCCCCAGGGCTCTTTTGCAAAATCATCTCACAACCCAAGTCTTGCCTTTAGCAAAGTCTCCAATGGTGTTCCAGGTGCAAACTTTCTGCATTTCACTCACCAGAAGGCAGGAGCCTGAAGAGATAATCTAGATTATCAGCTCCACAAGAAGACAAATTAATACATAGAACCAGTACCCAACTACCAACACATAGTTCTCAGACATACATGTTAAAACAATCAGCTAATTAGGAAATCGATTTTCTGTCTTATGCAGTCTCAGGCAGCTTCAAAGTGTAGAAATAAAATGTTAGCAACTAAAGAACCTGCAAGAATCATTTCAGCAAGCATTTTTTAAAACAGAACCTGTATTATAATCAAAAGAAGTGATACATTTATTTGATCTATTTTAAGAATGAAGCCAGCTCAAGGTCAATTGCTGATCAAGAACAATGGAAGAAAACTAGGTGAGATAATTTTAAAGACGTTTGAATTAAGACACGGATCCAACCTGTTTGAGAGGTAATTTATAAGAAATTATCTCAATTTACATAATTCAAGTGTTTTTTTAAATACAGATACCTCAAAGAGGTTTATCTACATATGAATTAGAAGATATTGTTACAGATGATTTCTCCCCGAAACTCCCCAAATCCGAACTCACACATGGAAAACATGTGCTAAGGAAGAATGATCTAGCAGATAGGAAACTTCTGCTTCCAAGGCAATAGCTTTGTGTTTCAGGCAATGCACAGTGAAGTCTCCAAAATGGCATTGGTTACCCCCAAGCAGCCACTGAAATCCCTTTAGAGAGGAATTAGGGCAGCCCAACACATTCTGGACTAGCTGAGCTCCTCTGGTTAATAACCAAAAGCCACCTGCAGAACCTCAGTAAGCACCCTTTTGTCCTCCTTTAACAAGCACACTCTCTCACGTATAGAATAGCAAGTTTCGCTGAAGACAGCCACAGCTGTCTTCCCTTTCCCTGCAAATGAAAGGGTCTGCACTCCTGCTACAAAATGGTTATCAAATGCAGTGTCAAAGCAAGTGTTTCCCCTCCATTGTAAGAGGCAAGCTGAATACTTTCAGCACAGCTTTCAGTGTCTTCAGACCCAACTGCAGCTGCACACACTCCAAACATTCTGCTGGCGGCTTCCTGTTTGCATTCCTGGGCTGGGGAGAAGGAGGACATTTCTTTCCAAGTCTGCTGCCTGCTCCTGGTTTTCCAGCTCTCTCTGTCTTTTCTGCTTCTCTCTTTGTTCTTCCTTTAGGAAATCTTTGAGATTCATGAGCATAACAAGAATCCCTTCCCTCTGAACTGTGCTCTTAAATTGGCTGGTTGTTTCAGAGAGGGGCGGGGGGCGGGAGGGTTGAAGGGGGATGGGAACCCCAACAAAAAACCCAGCCACTGTGGCCGTGACTTCATTTACACTCACAGCACTCTGGTGCTGGAGTGAACCCTCTGTGAGCGTGTGTGTGTGTGTGTTTTGCACTGAGACCAGCAAGCCCGGTCCTGTCCCAAGGGTAGAGATGCCAACGAAGGCAGGGATCGCATTCACCGAGCCCCCTCTTTCTGGGGCTCTCTGCCCTCACCCCGCTGCTCAGGAGACCACACTCTGCCCTCCAGGAGGGCTCACTGGGAGTCAGACATGCACATCTGAGGTCCAAATTAATGTCTGAATCAGTGCATGTGAATCAAGGATGCGGTATTGGGACTGACAGGCCCTGACCATCATTTCAACTCTCACTGCAGCTATGAATACTGATGCTTCTTCCTTGTCGTAATTTTCCTTGCCCATTTCTTCAACCAGGAGGGAGCAGCTCCTTTTTTTCCCCCATCTCTTGTGCTTTCCTATTCAGGGAGTCCTTTTCTCTTGCTGCATCTCCATTAGCATTACTGTTCAATGTTTAAACCTTCTATCTGCTTTAAAATGAGGAAAGAACTTCAATCATTTTGTAAAAAGCTGAAGTTTCATGTTTGCCAATGATGCTGCAGGCAGATCTCAACCTGTGGGTTAATGTTTTTTTTATAAAGTGAAGACACCTGATTTCTGTCAGTCCTTGGCTCAAAAATGCACCATCAGCCACAGCTTCCTAAACAACCATATCAAATAGACAGAGAAAAGCAACCAAAATGGTAATCAGATTCCACTGAAGGGACACCAGCACAACACCTGCTGTCCCTGTCCTGCTTGCAGGAAAAGGACTTCTGCTGTGCAAAGAACTCTCTGGAGTATGTGGGGCAGATAGAATTACAGCAGCGAGAGGATTTTGTTTCAGCTGATGCTTGGGAAAAGGTTTGACCCAGAGGAGATCTTTCAGAAGGTGTGGAGGCTGGGGGTGAAGGCTGGCTTGTATGACTTTGGCACTCATTTCAGTGTGCATTGCAGGATTACACTTCAGCTACAGAATTGGTGGTATCTGACTACAACATAAATGGGTGCACAAGTTCTCAGAGGTGGTCCTGCATGCAGAGGAACACGAGCACACAGATTCTGACAGCTCCAAATGCTTTTTTGTTGCTGCTCTGTAACAGAAGTTGTTGTGTCCTCTGCACCTTGGGAAAATGAGGGGAAAATAACATATTTGTGTAACTGCTGGCAGGCTTTGCCAAAGCAGCTGCCATAGGCTCCATGTCAAAGCACCAGGGGAGCGCCTAATCCCCTTAGAAATTCAAAGGCATGTGAAACATTCTGTCATTACACTGTCTCTCTTCTACTCATCTCTCACTCTTTGACTCTTCTGCATCCAGTTCCAGCTTCAGACAAGGGAAGTGTAGTTCAGTGGCAGCGTGATAAAATCACATTGTCTCAGAAAAAAAAAAAAAAAAGAAGAGAGAAAGGCTACTGTCAACAACTGTCTTTAATTGGATGGATGGGTCAAAGAGACAGTCTTTTCCCACTGCAGAAGGCTGGGACATGGGGCAAAGGAGCACAAGAGAAGTCAGGCAGTCTCTACCCCTACCATGAAGAAGGAATGCTGCACATGTGCCATGTGTTTCAAGGGAGGTCAGCTGAGACAGTTGCAGCAAGACCTTCTGTCCTTGTAAAGGTGCAGCCAGAACTCCAGGATCTTCACTTGTCCAGCCACCACTAGATTCACCAGACACAGGTACTTCAGTCTGCAGAGCTTTTCGAGACTTCAAGTGGATTTGAAATAATGGAATCCCAGTAAACAACAACAACAACAACAACAACAACAGTTTTTACTCATGGGGAAAACAAAATCTTGCCGTGACGCCAGACTGATGCAGCATCATAATTTTCTCTTTGTTTTGGCAAGTCAAACCATTGGCAAGACAAATTACTCCCTTTGGTGGAGAGTTTGGCTTCCATTTAGGGATGGGTCTCCTGCTAATCCAGAAGCAATGCTAAACTCCAGGTTTTCATCACCAGCATTTCACGTGGACAGTTTCTGATGTGCCAGATGAAAACTAAACTTGATTCAGTGAGTTGGGAGTAAGGTGCACACTGATCTGCTTCTGCAATCATGGTTCAGAGACAGCAATCTGATTTCCTGATGCTTTTGCATTTTGGAGGCAGTGAAGTGAGGCCCTCTGACGAAAATATCACCCAGTGTGTTTTTATTACCACAAAATCCATGCCTTTGCCACTTGTCCACATACCACTCTTTAATGCAAACCTCATGTCATCCTGCTCTTTTCAGGTCCTGATTAACTCTAAAATGCCCAGATTTACAGAGCCAGTGAAGAAACAGACCCCTTCCAGTCAAGAATGTAGAAGGGGAGGGGAGAGGGGGGAGAGAAATGCAGAGGAAGAAAGACCTCAAATTGCTTACTGCTTGGAACTGATAAAATTAAAAGCAAAAATATGGAAAGAATTTTGCTTTATTTGATGTCTTCTATGCGTACAGATGAAACATCACTTGATATTATAAAGCGTGTCATATGAAAAGATATGAAGTACAGAATAAGTCTGTCAGTTCCCTATTGTTCTGGGCAGCCAATGGTGTCAGTAGCAAGTTTTAAAAAAATATTTTTCTAGTGTCTGGAGGATGGACAATCGAGGTTTCTGCTGCCCCTTGTGTTTACTGCATGAACACTGACAAATGCAGTTGAGTTGTTTAAATTTTAAATCACTGCTCAATCACAAAACCTCTTAGGAAACAGTTTGTGGTTTTTTTAAGAAGCACGGTAATCAAAAAAGGCTTTTTTCAGCTTATTCCAAAGCCACACAGGACAAAGTATTTTCTTAAACAAAAGATCACGAGACTGAGAATTGAGAAAGTTCATTCCATGGGACTTGAATGAATCACATTTTTACCTTGTTTATGGCAGCAATCCATAAAAAGCAAAAATTTTTCCCAAAAAATTTGTGCAGACCCATTTACTATCAAATGTTTGGCATGATAAAAATCTGGAAGTCTGCCATTAAGTTGCAATAAGTTTAGCAAGTAATGCTGATAGGATTTGAACATTAACTCACCAATGGAGAATGCCAGTGCATTCGTAGGATCATCAGTGTAATGAATTCTGGCATTCCCCTCTTACCATCTTTACAAATGTCACTTTCATTCTATTGTAAATTAACCCCAATTTCTTCCAAAGCTCCAAAATAAGGCTTGCTTGCAAGCAACTATCCCCATCTACCTTGCTTCTGACTATATTACAGCAGGAAACATGCACAAATAATACCTATACAAATAATAAAATATATATATTGGAAATTCCCTAATGAATTCACAGACCTGATGAAGTGTTACCTTAGACTTTATATTCTGCCAGTGGGAAAGAGCAATGGAAAGCACAAAGTGTCCCAAATGAAAGACAGCAGAGATTTTCAGTTATTGATCTAGTTAACACTACGTGTTGGATCTCAATCTGATGTAAATCATAAAGGGCTCTTAATGTGAAAGATGCAAAACCAATGCACACCACTCATGGATCTGCCCTTAACCCTGCCCACTTAATATTGGAGGATTTTATTGCTTACTAGAGTGTAGTTTCCCATCCCTTTATCAATTATTCATTCTGGACAGCAACCTTCTCCATGCAGTAGCAAGAAAATCTGTAGGTTAGATCTAATTTACTCTTTTAACCAGTTTACTTCAGTATCAAGTATTTAAATTGGCCTCACTGTGCCTTCATACGTTACAGCCATATATCAAAGCAATTTGTGCAAATGCCAGCTGAGCAGCCAGCTACATGTATCATGTATTCTGAGATTACACAGTTCCAAATGCCTTTGTAAAGCAAACCTTTCATGAATAAATCAGGAAATACCCTGATGCATGCTTTATGTAGAGCAAGGTATTCTATTTAGGTCACAGGAAGGTTCTGCCAGGTTTGCTAAAATGAACAAATCCCCAGTGTGTACTCTCACTCCAACACATTTCATAACACAAGCAAACATCTCCCACTCAGTCACGCTGTACATTTGTGACTGCTGATGACCCTGCACTTGCTAAGGGTTGGCTTGATCACTTCAAACTCAAAAATCACTTGCAAGCCAGGAGGAAAACTGCCCTGGTGGCTGTTTTGTCTCAAGCAAGGATTGACAGCTGTGAAAAGAGCATTTCCAAATGAAAGCCCTGCCTCTTTCCTGCAGGAAGGAACCTGGAACGTGCACCTTTCCCAGAGGTCTGAGGGAGGAGCAGGCAGCACACAGGTCAGGCAGCACAACACGCCATGGAAACTCCTCAGTGCAGTTCGTGGTTCTTGTCCAAGGACGGGACAGAAGTACAGAATCAGAGGAGGATCAGCACACTGAGTGCCGAGTGCAGCATCAAAACCAAGCTGTGCAGTCATCCACTTCCTCTGCCTTGAATTCGAGATGCTATTGTTGGTCTGATCACTCTTCCTGCAGCGGAAATGTCTATGATAAGGTTCCAAGCATAAGGGTTTCCAAATTTCCAGACAGGCTGAAATGATAAGTTATCTAGAGCAGAGGAACAAGAAGCTAAATGCAAGCTTGCTCTCCCTTTGAGAGGTCTGGCAGGAGACAGGGAAAACAGTGAGGAGAAAAAAAAGAAAGAAAAGAAAAGAAACAAGAGAAATGTTAGCAAAGTTAAGGGGAAATAAATCACATCCTACCAAAAATACCAAACACAGGGGTTTTGTTTCTTCAAAGACATGGCTTGAGAGTAAGAAAACAGACCCTCCTGTCACTAAATTGAAGGGTTTCCACAGAGCATCAGTGCTTGTTGAAACATTTGCAACCACCAGTGGAACTTGCTCGACTGGATGAGGACAAAGACTGCCTCTCTGCATGACACTGCTCCCACTCTCTCTCCTACCTCAGCAGCTGCTCACTTGGCTTGTGAGGCCACCCAGGCACACCTCAACGTGCCACCCCCTTCTTCTGGCTTCACTCCTGTGGCTGCTCCCCTCTTTGCCTTTCCTTCCCTCTGCTCTCCAGCACACCCCTGATCACACAACATCCCACCAGACCATGCCACCCCTGGGCACTGCTGGTGGAGTGGACAGCAGCAGGGTGGGACTGCAGTGACCTTGAGAGGAGGCAGATGCTTCTTCGTGCCTCGGTTTCCCCTCTGTGAAACACAAGCTATACTTGCTGTCTCTGTAAACACATCAAAGTCTTCTGGTGAAAGAGGCCACTCAAGCATCACCCCCAGCCCCCCTTGGAGAGCTTTGCCCTCTTCAGGTCCCCATCAAGGCTCTCCTCTCCCCCCAGAAAGGATTTTGCACTTTGGCAAGCAGCTGTCTTATTAAGTCAGTTGACCTGATTATTAGAGTCCAGCCCTGAAAGAAGGTACTGGAGTAACACAGGCTGCTTTGTGTGAGCCCAGTCCTCTGCTTTCAGCATTATTTGCCAAAGCTCTCTGGTTGTTTGGAAATTTGTTGGCCTGTCTACGTAAGAAGCATTGAAATAGATTAGTTGCTAAAACAGCACGGTGGCCTGGGGAACATCTCCCTTCCACTGATGGGAAAACTTCAACCAGTGACACTTAGAGCAGAGCATAAATAAGCCCAGGACACTTTCTCAACTGTTCCAGGCTCTGTTTGGATCACAGTGGAGAACAGTAACAGAAATCTTCTCTCTGTACCACTGATGTCTGTTTCATGCCTTTCATGCTTTTCATTGATGTAAATTCAGCCTGCACCGAGTCATCAAAACAGAAGGACAAATGAAAGCAAGGGGGAGCAGACACAGTGAAGAAAAAGTAAACCCCAAGGATATTAAGGAAGAGGACTCCATGGGGAAAGACATGAAATTTGAGACTGTTAAAAATAGTCCAGGACAAAAAGTGTAACAAAATGGGTACAATTAGAGGGCTGGTGCCAACCTAGCCATAGCTAGGATATTAAAATCAGTTTACTTAGATCTTTTCTTACCTCAGAACCAATGGGAGGTTCCTATCCCACTCCCAGACATACAGTTTTGCACAATGCAAGCAATACAAGACACATAAGTCATGGGGGGGGAAAATGTTCTTGCAGAATTTTTGTTTTTCTTTTTAATTAACATATTTTAAGGTCTTTCTATTTGCCTTTCTCTGTCTCCAGAGTATAACTGGGGAATGTTTCCCAGCCTCACTGTTACAGAAGGTGCTAAAAACTTGCCTGTTTCAAAATGCAAGATGCTCAGGTTTCCAGGAAGTGGACCTTGACAAGAAACACCAAATATCAGGAGACTCATGATAAAATCACTAGTGCCAACAATGCTGCGCGTTAAGATTTTTTAAAATTAATATTACCTCGGGGGATTAGCAAGTGGTCCCAAAGCTATACACGCTGAGACTGAAGAACACTCTCAGCACATTAATCTTCTCAGTAATAATTAGCAATCTGTGTTCTGGTGGGGCCTGCAGGACCCGGGCAGCTTGGAGGTCCTGCTGTCCTGGGGCAGGGTGTGCACACAGAGGGGACATCAGGCCATAAACGAGGCACACCAGGAGTCAGGAGGGAAACCAAGGCACACACAGCTGAGCTCCTTCCCGGGGATCACACAGCAGGCCCTGTGTTCCAGTCTCAAGGAGACTAAAAATAAATATATACAGCTCTTCAGGCTGGCTGAGGATTTTAATTACTGTAAAACTAAGCTAAGATAAAAGGAATATAGGCTGAGTGTGTATATTATTCGGAGATAAGTTGAACACCAGCTGAGATGAGGAACACAATTCCCTCTGGAGTAATTTCTTGTTAATTGTACAACTCCAGGCACTTTCTTGGAAGTCCTTATAAACGGCAAGCTTGACTTGTTGCAGGAGGGCCACACCTTCTTCTGAAGCACCAAGAGCTGCTGCAGGGTGCAACAAGGGGGTATTGTCTATCCCTTGGCACTCCATAAAGATGTCAAAATGCCAGTGGGGAGCTGTGTGGTGCAAGATCTCTCTCCTGCAGCAAGATGTGAGCTGTGTTTGGCTAACAGGCCCAAGTAGCAGTGCTTCACATCCTTCTCTTGTTTCACACAGATGTAATCCCCCTTTTGTAGCCCTGCCTGACCTGTGAGAGTGGGTGAAGGCTGTGCAGATGATGCTAATCAAGGAATAGTTGAATAATATATCAACAGATGATGCCACATACATTTTAAATAAATATATCTCTGAATGTTTAAATAGCACGTGGTCTCACATTCACACAGAGCTACACCTTTTTAGCAGGGCTGATAACACAGTCTCTTTTCTTAGAAGATAAATTTCAGTGTATTTGAAGACACTGTACTGCACTTCATTAATATTCACTCTTGCTCAAACTTTTGGAAATGTTTTGTTGTACCAATCATTCCTACATAATTCTGACAGACTTTTAAGGAACTGTTGGTAATTGCCCCTTACAAATTTTTGTGGGTTTTTTTTCTGTTTGGTTTGGTTTTTGTTTTGGTTTGGTTTTTTGGTTGGTTTTTGTTTGTTTGTTTCTTTTGGGTTTTTTGGGGGGGTTGTTTTGTTTTTATTGTTGTTGGAGGTTTTTTTGTTTTTGTTTGTTTGTTTGTTTATTTGTTTTTGAATGACCATACCTTAGCAAATGTAAAAATTCTCCACCAGCTTCTCTGGAGCTATTTTGATTTACATCAGTTGAGGGCATGAGCCATAAAACCCCTCCTGCTTATTCTATTACTACCAGGCCCAAATTCAGATTAAACCAGGATCACCAGGATCTTTGGTGGTCCCAATTCATACCACTACATTTGAAAAAAGAGTTTGTCCCCTGATCTCTCTGAAAGAAATGTAAATGATTAAGTATCTTGCCCCTGCATGGTTTGACCTCCAGGGTCAGGGGCAAAATGTTTGGAATAGGCACCTTCTGCAGAGGGAGAAAGGCAAGTAAAACTCACTGCAGGGCACAAACAAGCAGTACAAGAAGTACTTTCCATGTGTTTTTATGCTTATTTAAAAACCACTTGACCTAAAATACATGCCCATTCTCCTTTAATACATATACAAACTACTTATTTTTACAAAACTGCTGGATGTCCAGAAGTTATGATTTTGCCTTGTATATGTTTGTCTTTTGACTACTGAAGTGAGTGCAGAATCAAGAATTGCACTTGCTCTGTCTTATCAAGGAGGGGGTGGGTGGCACCCTGTTTATAAATGGGATATTTAATAATTGCCAGTGTTAGTATTAGAGAAGCACAAGGATGCTGTAGGAATGACTAACAAGAAGTTTTCTCCTCCAGAGCTGCTGCCTGTGAAGGACATCCTTCACTTCGATGTCCATCTACCTCCCTGTGTGGACAGGACAGAACTTTTGAGTGCCACAACAGCAAACACCCTTTCCTGCCCCCCAGGCTGGCTTTCTGCAGAGCTGAGGGTTGGTCTGCCATGAGAAATTGGAATAGCTGGAGACAGAAATTTTCAGCAGCCAAGGCTGGACCGAGCTGTCTGTGAGGCTGGTGGGCTCTGGCTCTGCCTGCCCCAGGGAGAATGTGAGTAAATCCTCACATGCACTCCTGTCCCTTTCATCTGACACGGAACTGCTGGCTCCAGTGGGCACCAGTCAGGGCCAGCATAAGCCAGATGACAGCCCTCCTGCCTTCATTCCTTTCTTCCCTCCTTGGTGTGCCACGGGCAGCAGGAGTGGGGAGCAGAGCTCTAACCATGCCCGTGGAGCTCCTGCTGCACCTTTTCCCTTCATCACAGGAGATCTAGATGTTTTGGGCAGATTGTTTCACTTCAGGTAGGAACAGCAGCAGAGGAGATTTCTGGGAAAACAAAAACTGAAACTTTGGCTTGTTCTAACCAGTTCCTCAAATCCTATTTTTCCTTTGGCTGACAGTACCTGCAGTGGAAAGTGTCAAATACCCCTAACAAGTGATTAAGATGGGCAATCCTGAGCTCCACAAACAGGCTGCCTAACAAGTCTTTCCCATCAACACAGACTACAGAATCAGCATTCAAATGACCAGGAAAGCTGAATCTATTGACATCTGGCTCCTGTTTCAGCACATTAATTATCCTCTTGGGTTCTCCCATCTTCATCTGCTTCCACACAGGTGCCATCTCATCATTTATCTGCTCCAACATTTTCTCCCCACTCTGAACAACTAAACTCTTTTCTTCTTGCATGGCATTTCCGCTCCAGCATGTGCATTAACACTGCCAAACAGCCCTGCCCTATCACTGTCTGTATCAGCAATGTCTGGAGTGTGCACCAAGCTGATAATGAAGAATACGCTTTTTTGTTAACACGTGGATTTCAGGACACAGCTGCATCACAGTAGGCTCTATCCAAAATGATAAAGCAATCACTAAGAAAGAATGCCCATCATCAGCAACTTCAAGAGAACAATGGGACATAGCTTACCCTGTTGGCTCCTTGTGGTTTCAGGACAGACAGAGGCTGTGGGAAGATTTGCAAATGCACCAGGTCCCCAGTGAGGGTTCAAACCCAGCAAGGCTTAACAGAAAATCTGACATTCACCAAGAGAGTGGAAAAAACCCAGAGGTTCTGCACGGAAATAACCTGAGAAATCATAAGAAAGTAGGTGAGGTAGGATGGACCATTAGATGTGGGAATGAAATATGAATCAGGGTCCCTGGTGTTCTGGGCTGTCTGACCTGTCCTGGCTCTGCTGTCTCATTAGAGCAGACAGCTGCAGCTCACTCCAGAAAGCAGGATGGTGTGCATTTCAGTGTTGCTGCTTTGACTTTGGAAACCTAAGTGATATCTCCTCCAATGGGACTGAGAGAGGGCTTGTTTGGATTTTGACAGAACAGGGATAGTGACTGGAGTATTTTCTGGAGCTCAGGCATTCAAGTTAAGTTGCTTGTGCCAACAAGTTCTCTACACTTCAGGATCAATAAGCCTAGTGAAATTCCTAGGCTTGGCAGCAGCCCCATTATAATTGCAAAACCAACATCTTTCATCAATAAATCAACCTAACAAGTAACATGTCTAGGACATCCCATCAAGGATGCTTCTGATGATGTAGCAAACTGCTTTCTTCAGTGCACAGCTATTGAGCACATGACATAACTCTACTGTTACATTGCATTAACCACATCCAACTCTCTTGGGCACTGGAATATGCAGCATTCACAAGTTCTTAAGCAGTCACAAGCGGTAAATTATTTCATCATATTCACAAGATTTTGCATTTTTAGCAGCCTGCAACAGCTTTGCAGTGAAAAATTGTTAGCCACAGACTTCTTACTCTTTGTAGTGGCTAACAGCTAGTGAAATGTTGACATAGGTCTCTCAATTCCAAATTCAGAATTAAGATGAATTCTGGAAAATACCTTTCAAGAGAATCAACACAGAAAAGCTTCAACCTGTAGACATCAACTCTCTGTATACCAGCATGATCAAGGGAATAGAACTCCTCCAGCCTGAATCATTACTGATGTTTCAGTCAGGCAGCTTAGCATACAGATTTCATAATCATAAAATAGACTCTTATTTTGTTGCTGTATTACTTATAGCTTAGATGCAGAATGTTTAGCTGGTTATTTTATGCTACATTTTTATGATGTTGATCACATAGTTAAGCTTGAAAAAGAAAGGTAGCAAATAACTAAGAGTTAACATTAGGCTTCTTGTGTTATAAGTGGGAGGACATTCTGTTAGAGTGATTTTCAGAACTTCTGTCCATCAGTAGCTATGCATCAAAGCCTGCTTAATCTTCCTCTGATGCTGCTTTGAATATTGCTCTTTTGGGGAGCTATTTTGTAGCTCACACTAGGCTAAAAGTGTGACCACAGCAGGTATTCAGGGCAACGTTCTTGCTATTTCCTGCTATTAAGGTCTGGAAAGCCCTAAACCACTATACAGATGTCTTAAAGAAAGGCATTGGAGGAAATATTTCTATTCCTATGAAGAAATGTATCTGCTCCTCCTTTTCGCCTGTAATATTTCTGCTGAGGAAAACTCATTATAACTACCATACCTGATTTTTCCAGTGACAAACTCTGGAGCAGTCAACTTTTATCCTTAGGGGAAGAGAATCAGGTTGGAGAACACTTAGATGAAAAATGGGGAGCCTGATGTGAGAACTGCTGAGGGACAAGACCAATGTCATTGTGAGGCCATCCATGAGTATCTCTGAAAGGTTGTGGAGATCGAGAGATATTCCCAAGGATTTCGAGAAAGCCAATGTCACTCCTGTCTTCAAGAAGGACAAAAAGGAGGATACATGGAATGGCAGATGAAAGAGCCTCAGCTCAAACCCTGGGAAAGCAATGGAGAAACTTCTGGAAACTGCTTGGAAACATGTGAAGGACAAGGAGATCATGAGCAGGCAGCAAGGATTTGTAATGCCTGACCACTATGCAAAGAAATCACTGGCTCAGCACATGAAGGGAGAGCAGTGGATGTTCTTTGTCTTGACTTGTACAAGACTTCCAGCACTGCCTCCCATAACATCCTCATGGACAAACTCATGAAGTACAGGCTAGAAAAGTGGCCAGTGAGGTGGACTGAATACTGGCTGAGCTTTGGGGCTGAGAGGGCTTTGGTCAATGGCACAAAATCCAGCTGGAGACCAGCCACCAGCAGTTTATACACTGCAGCCTATACTGCATAACATCTTAATTAATAACCTGGATGGTGGGACTAAGGGGACTCTCATCCTCCTCACAAAGGATGCTGAACTGAGAGGAGTGGATGACAGACCAGGTTGGGTGAGCTGATACTCAGGGGAACCTCAACAGGCTGGAGAAAAGCACCCTTGGGGACATCACCACATTCAGCAAATGGAAGAAGCAATTTCTCGTCTTGGGCAGGAATGGTCACTTTGCATGCCAGGGGACAGCTGCTAAAAAGCAGCTTGGCAGGGAAGGATCTGGAGGTCCTGGTGAATGCCAAGCTGACCATGGGCCAGGGATGAGCTCGTGTGGCAAAGATAGCCAGTGGGATCTAGGAGATCAAGGGAGGTGACCCTTTCCCTCTACTCAACCCAGGGACACACATCTGGAGTGCTGGGCTCCTCAGTGCAAGACATTGATTCAATGGAGCAAGTCTGGTGGTGGGTTCCACCTGCCAAGAAAAACACACATGTGCTGAAGAGAGTCCAGCACTGGAAATTACTGGAGATTACAACACTAGAGCCATCTGCTAGTGTGTGGAGAGGCTGAGAGAGCTGGAGCTGTTCAGCCTAGAGAAGAGAGGGGTCAGTGGGGGTACTATAAACGTGCGTAAATCACTGGCCAGAGTCTGTAAAGAAGACAGAACCAGCCCATTCTCATGGCCCTTCATGAAAGGGCAAGGGGCAACAGACACAAATTGAAACACAGGAAATTCCATTTAGATGTCATAAAAAACTTTTTTACTGGAAGAGCGGTGGAACACTGGAGCAGGTTGCCCAGAGAGTCTTCTTCCCTGGAAACATTCAAAATTGAATTGGAGAAGTCCTAAGAAACCTTCTCTGCTCAGCCTTTCTTTGAGAAGGGGGTTGGCTGAACACTGTCCATCGATATCTTCAAATCCAGCCACTCTGTGATCCTGTGGTTCTGACTCTTTGATAGACTCTTCTTCCCTAACTGGCTTTCCAGTTGGGTAGGTGACAGCAGGAAGGGTTTAACACAGCAATTGCCAAAGATTCGTCTCATTCTTTCCAGGGCTTGATTATGCAACAAAGGGAAATTAAATGTATTGTCAAAAGTCTCAAAGGCTCAGCATTAAGATGAAGAAATTGAGAAGAGAGGAGTGTGCTTTTAGGATATATTATTTCATGCATCTTACAACACAATAAAATGCTACCATAAACATGATGGATGCTGGAAACCAGCAGCTGTTCTACTCTGCAAAGAGCTCAGTGCTGTGAATCCATCTCCATGCAGTTCAAGACTGAACGTCTCCTTAAGGATTTCTGAAGAATGCCAATGTCAAATCATCATCTGCAGTCACCATCACAAGTTCCAAAGTTATTTCAATGTGTGTCACAGCCATCACCCCCCCTAATCTGTCTGTCCAAGACTCAGGTGCTTGCCCACTGTGCAGCCAGGTTATCAGAAGAAGGTATTTTGTGCATTTGAGTCGTCTTGGAGCTCGGTTCTGTTGCAGCCCAAAAGAGACTCCCGAGAGAAAACTCTTACTCCTACACCCTCAGGTCACCTGAGAATGAGAGGTGGGACCTCTCATGAGTCAAACAGTGACAAAGAGTTCTTGAGTCAAAGATGAACATAGCTGTCCACTATGTTCACATCTGTCAGTAAAACTTCTCCAGATTTTGTGATGTTTAAGCAGGTCTGTCTTTTTTGATGTTAAGGTGCCTAATTCTTGGATGTTCAGTGGCTGCCAAATAGGTCCCTCTACTATTGTACATTCTCGTGGGGCCTTTGTTAACCTCAGCAGTTTTCTGGAAGGTGTTCATGATGGGGAATATACCCCCTTTTACTTTGCAATCTTTACAGGTGAAATAAAATGCAAAACTGGCTGTGCAACAGCTGTTCAAAAATTTCCATGTGACTTCATATTACACTGTCTGCAATTGCTTCTCTTCTTTTATGTTTGTTTTTGTTCCATTTACATGTTCCTTTTGCCTTTATATATGGACATCCAGATTGCTGAAGATTTATTGAGCTCATCTACCATTATTCTTCCAGCTGAAGCACATTTATTTTGCAGTACATCTGAAGCTGCCTCCATATATTGATCAGCTATAAGGCAGCATCACACATGCAGATATGAAAAAAGCTCACTTGTCGTTAGGTAGCTGTTGTTTTCTTCTGGGTTTGGAGACAATGAAGGAAGTCAGAGCCTAAAAATACTGATTTGAATTACCCAGCTACCCTCCCATGACTGCTGCCTGCATTTTTAACAGTGAAATGCCCAGATTCACTTTGCTTTGGACATGTTGTGATCACGTGGAGGTCACAGCATTTTTCAAAAGAAAGCAGTTACTTTGCAGTATCTACAGTCTATTTTTGGAAGCATTCAGTGGCACAGTGCATCAATGCCTGCTTGCCCTGAATAGCTACAAAGCCCTGTATGGGCAGCATGCTTCACACAGAAATGGAGCATCCAGATCACCTATTGCAAACTCTGAAGTGCTACTACATGGAATAGATTGTAGTGCGAATGAAACTGATTATTCTTGGTTGGATTTGTTGCTACAATTATAGTCTTGAGGTTGAGAAATCAGCGTTTTTCATCGTAGCTCAACATTCTCTTGTCCTACACTTTAGAAGGTTCCTCTGGAAACAGACTGGATGAATAATAGGCTTTATCACCTATATATGTGCATATATATTTAGGGTTTTTTTGAAACTATCAAATCAGCAAGAGTAACATCCCAAGCTGGTGCAAAGTCTAACATGGGGACACTTTGGCAGAAGCTTCATGTATCAAAACAGCAAGCCTATGGGAAAAGCCAAAAGGTAACTCCCTGGGGACCTCCAAGACAGGATTCTCCCTGGTAGGGAAGTCTCTCCTTGCTGGCATAGTAAGGGAGCAATTTCAGCTGTGCAGTATTTACTGCACTAACACATTTCTGTTGGAGCACCTGAGGCAGCTGTCTCTTTGGAGTTCAGAGCCAAATGATCCTGGAGGTTTGTAATGCAATTTGATCCCTCTGATCCCAGAGCTGTGCATGTGACCTGATGGTACTCTGTCCTGGACAAAAAAAGTGCCTTGAACCACACTGGTTTGGAAGTCAGTGGGAAAAAAAGAAGCTGGAAACTTCTTAGTGGACTTGGACATTCAAGTGGATGATGGTTAGAGACCCTTTGCACGTCCTTGGTTATTTGATGTGAGTCAAGCTCAGGTTGTGCTGTCTCCTCTTCCCCTTCCCGACTTTTCCCATTAATTTCCTCCTTATGTTGTGTAAAGACCAATTTAGAAATGGAGGAAGGTTGCACTGGTAGATATACTCTTCCAGACAGTGGGATCTGTTTTTCTCAGCTGCACATTTATCCAGGCTGGTTCCCTCCACAGGCCATCCCCTGTCTTCTGAAACTCCTCTGTGGGTGGAGTGGTGGGACCTGCTCTTTTCTACAAGTAATTTCTCCCTTCAGCTGGTACTAATTTCACATTTCAGTTTCTTTTGCTTCTTTGCATTTCTGGACAAACACTTGGATCTGTAGATCTGTGATAAAATCATATAAAACAGTCCCTTGTAAAAGTAAACTTTAAAGGCTCTGAGCAACATGAAAGCATTACTTGACCTAGAGTTCAAGATGGCCTGTGTTATTGTCAAATATCCAATTAATTTAAATTACAAAAGGAAAAAGTCAAGCACCAAAAACCAAGTTTCCAGTCAAGCCACTCACTCACCTAATTTCCACTCTTATAGAATTAATACTTCTGGATATATTTGCAATCTCCAAAGAGAAAAGTCTCTGTGTTGTTCCTCCAGCTGCTGTGTGTTTCAGCAGCATGCTGTTGAATTGCATGTCCTTTATTGGACTCCTTTGGGATGTGTAATGTACATCACAATAAGAAGCCAAGGATGATACAAATAATTATAACATGTGATACAAGCCCACTGTTATAAAGTCAATCTCTCAGCAAATTCATCAACTCGACACATGATGTACAGTACCAATTTTATGTAAATGACTTGCCTAATCCTGCTGGGCAAAATTACTCCCTGATGTAAACTCTGCTAAATTCAGTGGAGTTACACCGCGAAATCATTCTTTTGCTCGTAAGATCTGGAGCCACACTTTGTGTATCTCGTTCATCTGGAAACCATGGTAATAGGAAAATGAGTGAAATCACTTGATTATGAGATTCAGAGGTATTATGTTCTCCTTTGTTTAAAACAAAAGACCACCTTAAATATTACACATTATTATCATTTATGAATATGAAGTATTAACTCAGAAAATGATATTGATTTCTAAAACTCTTAGAAGGCAATGAAATTTCTGAAAGAAAATTGACTGGTTTCCACTGACTCTGGCAATCTTTGGATCAAGAATTACCAGATATTTAATAATTAAAACATAAAATTCATTGACATTGTGAACTGCTGCAAAAAAAGACACTCAAATGAGACTGAAACAAGCATGTTAGGCAAATAATGGCTTTTTGGGGGGTTATATGTCAGAAAAACCCCCAAACAATACCAAATCACTCCCCCCAAAAAATCCCTAAACAGTTAAATCCTGTGACTCACAACTAGATTACTCTCAAGTGGTAAAAAACGTGTCAGTTATCCTGAAGTTTAAAACGATACATAAATAGTGCCACCCAGCTTTTATTTGTACAAATGATTTATTTTAAGAAAGTATAATGCTACTACGCATGGAGTCCAAATTAAACTTGGATAAAAAATTATATTTGGGAAGTTCCTGATATATCCAAGTTTCATAGCATGGCCTCAGCCAGGATGGTAAACTTGACCATTCAAGGCTTTGGTTTATGTCACAGAACCCTGAGATATTGGCAGTGGTGAGTCCTAAAAATTCCATGTTGAAGTTTGTGTTGTCAAATCAAAGCCTGTCACAACCTGTTTTCCTTTTATATAATTTGCCAAACTGAGAGAGGACTTACTTTTTTCTTCAGAAATCTTGTAAAAAAGGCATGTTCTATGAAATACCCGCATCTCTTTGATGTTAGATTTCTCTCTGTGGGGGCAGGGGGGGAAGGCCTAAAAACCCAATACAAACCAGAAACACACAAAACCAAACCAAACCATACAACTTCTACATAATTTTAAGCATCTGGATTCAGATTTCCTGATGTGACATTGAAGAACCATTCAAAATTCCAAACTTCTTATCAGAGAACAGATGCCATTGCTTTGGCTCAGCTGGGAGGCAAGTGGGATGACCAGAATATTTTCAACAGCTTTCCCAGTCCATTCCCACTAACCAAATTGGTGGTTGGGTGGAGTTTCAGAAAGTCTCTTCATCTTGGCTACTGCCTGGTCACCTCCTGCTTTATGTACAACAGTTTTGTGGCACCCTGATCTCCACTGCTGAGGTTAATGGAAAGAGTTTAAAGCAATGAACCCTAATGAAATCTTTTTGGTTTTTTTGGAGTGGTTATTAATCAAGTTTCAAGATAGACCAGTGATAGACAAAAGCAGAATCAGGTCAAGTAAAACATGTGTCACGGTTTCTATCATTTTAAGTAATGTCACTGACAGAAAACAAAAAAGGCAGACATTACACATCCAGGTTTGCTTGAAAAAGTCACCCAGAAACAGTTGTACGTTGGAAATGTACCTTTATTTCCTTTTTTTTTTTTTTTTTTTTTAATATCTTCTGCCCTCCAGATGGTCTGCTGTGATGACATACACCTGTTCAGCGTCAGCTATTACCCACAGCGACATATGGCAACTCACATATTGCCTGGGCTGAGGGGATCTGGGATTCAGGTCACCTGGGGTCTGTTTTCAAGTGGTGTGATGGCAGCTGTGGGAAACACGATGACTGACAGAAAATCGCTGCTCCTCTCACCAGCAGAAAAATGTAGATGTCTTTTAAAAAAAAAAAAAAAAAAAAAAAAAAAGCCCCAGCAGCTCTGTCTTAGCTTCACCATGTAGGTGCAGACAATACAGGGATCAGCCTCCTCAGCAGACAGCACAGTGCATATTTTTACTTTATTTTACTTTGCATATTTTCGGTGGTGGGAATCGCTCGACGGGGAGAAATTCGGCTGTTATGGTAACAAGTCTTGAAGGGTGCTGGCTCAGGAGGGCTGAGCTGCCTCACAGCCTGGTGGAACTGTGGGACCTCTGCCCACTGCTAGGACAACACCTGAGATGGAGCCTCTGTGGGTACCGAGGGGAGCAAGTGATTTATTTGTTCCTCTGCTGCATCTAGTCTGTGTGGGCTGCCACGATACCATAGGATGCAGCAGAAGGGTAGCTTGGGAGAGAAAACATTTGGTGCTCTCTGGAAGCTGGGCTGCTGGCAAGTAGGAGATATAGTAAGGAAATATATTTTTTAAAAAGCATGATGCTCTCTTTTTTTTTTTTTTTTTTAAATCTGCATTTTGTTGTTGTTGAAGGAATTTGTCTCTGGAAAAGAGACTGTTTTCATGATCCTTCCAGGAGAAACAATGGAGGGAACTAATGGGTGCCGCTGTGGTTTTGAGATGTTCTGCTAAATATTGTTGAGTTTGAGCTTTAGATAGGTTTCTGGTGAGTAGCTGCATTTCTTGGAACCTGTCCAAATCAAACAGAAAATGAGAGCTTTTTAGAGGCCCAGCATACCTCCCACATTTCTCAAAGTGACGAGACATGTCTTTTTCTTCCTTGCTGCTGTTTTATTCTGTATTTGAGGAGGGCAACTGCATTGCAGCTGAAGAGGAATCTGAAACAGAACAAATTACTTTTGTAAAACCTTATTTTGAGCATCTCTACCTCTGAATCCAGTCAGCGACTAGATTTAATGAACTGTGGAGGAAATGCTTTGAAGTTTGAATAGAGGAGGTCTGATTTTTTTTTTCTGTCTTCTAATTTTCAGTGCCTCTTCGGTGTTTCAGATTGAGTTTAGCCCTCATACAATAGGACTAAGATGGCTGTGGAACACATTTTTTAGCTCTGCTTACAGTGGACAAGATCTTTCTCTTACAGCAACAAAATCTGAAAAAATCTGAGAGCAACTTTCACCCATGCTCCTGGTTTAATAAGACATTTCCACATGTACCACAGTTTTATATAGAGGTTATTGTAATATAATTATTCGAACAAAGACATTATTTTGCAACAGGGCACTCCTTTTTCTTTTGGAGGTCTATGTGTTACAAATCCTCAATTCTTCATCTTTCTCCTACAATTTCCTACCTAAGGAAAATAATTTAACAGTTCAACAGTTTACAGTTTAACAGGCAAAGTTCAGACAAATTTTGTAGACATTATTGAAGAGGTAATTCCTCAATGGAGTGAGCACTAAGAATAGCAACACAAAACTAATCAATGTTCTCAATAAAAAAGTTCATTCTAAATGGCAAATTATTTGTCCTTTTCAGTGATCATTTTCATAATTTGTAGCTTTCACTGAAAAACATCACCTTGCTGGTCCCAGTAATGCAAAGGTTTCAACAGCAACCTCCTACATGGTCTCCCCTTTCCACTGTTTTTATTTGTACAGATGAATGGATATGAAATAAGAAAAACAATGAGGAAGGCAGAATGGAAAAAAAAAAAAAAAGAAGGTTGTGAAGAATTATTCTGAAAAATGTCATTTGCCTCCCTTAGAAAGCATGAAATGCTTATTCTTGAATATTGCTCCTGCAACACCACAGACAGCTTCCTCTTCCTATTAGTTTCATGTAAGATTGTGTTGCTATATTTAAACTAAACCCATTGAAATTTGTGGAATTACTGATGTTTACCTGCAGTATGAATAGTAAAGTATGGGCCCAAAGATGAGAAAAACGAATGTTATTCCCTGTCAGAAAATGAACGTATGTTCATTTTAATGTACTACTTTCTAACAATCCACGTATTCCACCTTTTAATAGTGCTGAAAGAATGAAATCAGTGGAGAAAGAAAACAATGGAACACCTTCTTAGCACCAGGCAACTGAGTAATTTCAGTTCTGGGTCACCCATTGAGGATCTTGAGGAGTACAGATGTTTTATTTTCCATTGCTGGACAATAACCATGTGGTGAACGTCAATCGCTCCATGTTTATGAAATGGTATCTGGGTTTAATTTCTGCTGTCTGTCAATTGGAGCCTTTGATCTTGGCCTGGAATTATTTTTTCCACTTCACTCTAAGTGACTAGAGGCTACTGCTGTCACTGACTCTTCAATTCCTGATTTCACTTTGCCAAGATGTAAAAGATTTATTTACAGGAATTCTTCCAAATATGATCCTTAACTGTGGTTTTTTTGTTTTTTGTTTTTTTTTTTCTTCTACCCTCAAGGTACTTTGTAGTGAGTTATTGTAGGATTAACCTGAAGTAAAATACCCAGCACAAGGCAGAATGGAACAAAGTCTATGTGAATAAACAGATGTATTTAAGCAAAAAAGTTCAGTTTTAATAACTAATTGCTGCTGGGATTTTAATATACTCTTCTTTTTTGAATCAAACTGAAATTCTTGGTGATATGTGTTAAAAATTATGGTTTAAATTTCTGATGATCAAGTTACATAGATTAAAGTAATGGATACCAGACTCTGCATCAATGCAGTTATAAATATGGATGAAATGAATGTGTATTACACACTGTTATAAATCTGTGTGTTCAAGGAAAAACATAAATCTCTATCACCTTTTCCTCCTTGGGATATGAAAGGTATGGCTATTTTTACAGTGTTTTCAATGAAATTACAAGGTGGGGTAATTTGCTTGTTCTGAAAGACTTCTGCATTTTTACAGGCACTCAAGTAGCATTTTATTTATAATGGCCTATCATTTAAACACACAAAATAGTGTGCACTGGGAGGAGTCATGTGACTTTCCAGACACGAAGACAAGCAGGATGATGGTGGATTCTGAGACATTTATAAGTGTATGTGACATTTGTAGAGGTTTCTGCCCCTGCAGACATTTGCCAGGTGTGGCATAACCACGTCCCTTTCCACTGTTTCCTTTCAGTGTGCAGCCAAACAGTGGCAAGTAGGAGGATGTGGTGGAGGCTTATGGTTAGAGGGAGAGGTCTGATTCTAATCTGATAAACCACTTGCTCTTCGATGTGTTCTGCTGGGGAAAGCCCCAGATCTTGGGGTTTTTTGGGGTATTTTTGTTTTATTTTGTTTTTTGTTTTGGTTTGGTACAGCCACAGAGACTTCAATGAACTGTTGGGTTAAAACACTTTATCTCTGATCTTCAGCTGGTGTCTGATGCACTAGGAGATGGAGATATAGGGTTTCTCCTCCAAGGCACAGCTTTCAGCCCTCATCCAGAAGGAATTTGCCACCCTTCCTGCAGGCTTTGAAGCAGCACCTGTGCCCTCCTCTAAAGCACAAATGAAGAATCACCAGTCTCCTTGGTCTCTGTGGGGATGGCTCCTTGTCCTCATCCTGGCCTGCTGACACTTTCCTGTGACCAGAGGAGTGGCCAGTGGCCACCTCAGGAGTGGCCTCAGAAGCAGCACTTGCCAGCTGTGTGTACAGCCAGCCCTTATCGTGGTCCACTTTCCAGTCCTCCTGAGTGGAGTCTAAATTCTCTGAGACACTCCAGGGAAGGGGCTAACAGGCTTTTTCCATAATACGTCCTAGCTTTTGGATGACTTACTAGTCAATGAGAGAGACAGCAATCTAGGATAATTGGAAACATCGGGGGGATGGGGAGAAAGGAGATGGTTTTGTTTTCTTTGTGAGTGATTTTGATCCTTCAACACAAACAGGACTGCTTAAAGATAACAAGAACTCTCTCTGGTCAGCAGATTCTGTGGAGAGCAATTAAGGAGCTTTTCTGATGCCTGGAGGCTATCATGAAGCTCTCTTTCTCAACAGAGATGTATAAAATCATGCTCCAGCTGTGAAATCAAGAACTGGCTAAAATCTGACCATGAGCTTGAGCCAAACTCTCTAATATCCTAGGAGGCTGTGAGACCAAACTGTTGCCAGGAAAATACCCATCCACTTAATGATATAAATATTAATAGTGAACCTATTTCAAAGCTACATTGAAAAGTTCCTTTGCTTTATATGTTCAGTGCAGAGGGGGTTATGTTATATTAGCTCCATTTCATGTGTTCCAGGAGGTTTTCACCCTGAGATTGATGCTAATTGAATGAAATTTTGCCTAAACTTGTATTTCTCACTGATAAACCTTCTTTCTGCTATTTGGTGCATCAGAAAAGTGAGGCTGCTGAGCTGAGGAACACCACATTTTCAAATATATGGCCAGTGATCCTCTCTGTTCAGGCTGTCCTAAGTGCAGCTCTTCCAGGAATACTCCAGCTTTCCTGGGAGCATGAGCTGATGTAGAAAAGACCTGGATTATGTTAATATCTATTGGAAACTCCCACTGAAGTCAGTGGACAGGCGAGGTTAACCAAACAATCAACCTTTAAATACTTCCTATAGCTCCAGGAATTAGACACCATGAGCCCAGTGGGTGCATTGCAAAACACATAAATAAAAACTGAGAAAATATGATAGTATGCCATTTTTACATTGTAAAACCCATAACTTGGCCACAGCTTCATCTCCTGTGCCCTGTCCACTCGCTAGACTCAAGGATGGCCCAGAGGAAACACCAAGACTCGGAATAAGGAGAATCCACCAAGATGAAAGTCATGCCCAGTGGTTTTTCCTGGCACCAGCAGGAGACAGAAAGCTGTAAAGTGTCCCTGGAAGCTGCTGTGCACTGGGCTGGACCAGCCCAGCTGCCTGTGTCCTGGCTCATGAGCTTGTTCTTCTGGGGACAACTACAACAAAGAGCCAAAAAAGCAGCAGGTCAATGTGTCCCACCCCTGCCTTACAGCTCTGCTGGCTGACCACGGTGGGGCCCTTCAAAACCCATCTCTGTGCTGTTTATGCACATCTTTTCTTCTCCACGGAGATCCAAACTTCCCATGTCTCCTGGGAGATGCTTTGAGACCAGGGTTTGTTCCCCTGTGTCATTCTCTGTGTTTACTTGCCTAGTGCTTTTGCAGGAACCACTGTCCCCACCCTTGCACTGAAATCTGCAGCCTCTCTCACACATCCCCGTCCTAATTAACTCTTCCTTTGTGTCTGAGGCTTTTCCCCAGCCCTCACTAAATCAATGGGCAACCTTGCATTCATTCCAGCAGGATTGGGTCAGCCCTCGGGCTCTGGGCTGAGCCTCCTGCTGCCATCAGCAGTCACCTGGCAGCTTTCCTCGGTCCCCAGCCATCACTTGCCTTTGTGGCTTGCGTGGCTTTTTGGGGAATGCCAGCCCTCAGTGCCCAGCCACAGCAGCCACTGCCTGAAGCCCAGCTTACAGATTCAGCCCTAGGGTATTAAGGGAGATCAGTGGAGGTGTGTATGCCACATTAACCAACACACAAAAAGAAAAGCCAGGTTTTTTCAGTCCCAGCTCTGGCACTTCCAGTGGCCTCCTCCTGCTTTACACCTGAGCAAAACGGGAGTTCAGAGCACAAGTTCCAGCTTGAGTATTCCTCTGCTGAAAATAGGGTAACCCAGTCCTTCAGCAAAGCTCTTCATGCCAGTGTTGTGAGAAAACAGCAGCATGACTCGTGTCAGTAACAGCAGCATCCCTCTGGAAACCCAGACTATCCATTGGGACAGATAGAGCTGGGCTCTTTGAGCTCTCCAGCTGCACATCCTGCCCAAGGTGTTTCCAGGCTGGAGAGCTGGGTGCAGCAGCTGGTTTGCCATCCACACACAGGCCCAAAGAAACCATCCCTTGACTCTGAGGAGCCAGAGGGAAGGGGCTGACAGCACCAAACCCCTCAGGAGCCACCCCAAACTCAGCTTCTGAGCAGGGTAAAATGGTTCAGATGGGAGGTCTTCTCGACAGCATTGTTCCCAAAAAGAGCAATTGCAGGGCCCAGCCTGTGTGAGCCAGCAGCTAAATAAGCAGCTCATACAGTCACAGGCATGCAGGGATGTGGAACCAGGCCTTAGAGGGGATCTGGTCCCATGCAGCAGCTGGATTTTGAGATATCTCCACTCTGAGAGACAGAGCACCCAGAATGTTAGAGTCTGGGAGAAGCATCAGGTTTGGTTTCTGACAGAAAGGGTTTTTGCTGCATTACTTCAACCCATTTAGGATGCTGTCAGAAATTGTGGCCACAGAAAGATGAAACCTTCCCAAAGTGTGTCTCTATCAGGTGCCAGCAGCACAGGCAACATCTGTGCCACTTGTCCATGGGATGACTCTCACAGCTGAAACACAAAGCAGCAGCTGTCCCTGACATGGATGTCAGAGTCTGATTGGGTATCTGACTAATCTTTGGACATGCAGACTTTTTTCAAATAAGTACGGAGTCAACTACCAGCCATAAAGAGAATTTTCATCACTTTTATTGCTTTTCTGATGGGTTTCTTGAAAGCAAGTAAGCTTTCCATTCCCTGAAAATTATTGCAAAACACTATGGCTACGCTGAAAAAAGCTGCACAAAAAAAATTTAATTGTATATTTTGAGCTGTTTTCTCGGGAAGATGATGAACATTTTCAGTGAGAGGCCTGTGATCAGTTTTGTTGACAAGTTCTTCTGGGTCCCCACCAAATAAAGTCAGGAGGATACACCACATGACTTTTAACATCCATGCACTCTGTGACACAGCAGGAGGAGGACAGGTGGTCTGGTACATGGTAATGTACCACACGTGGTCACCTTGCCAGTGGCCTGGGATCAGTTTTTCAGTGCCTCAGTGCTACTTCTTGCTCCTCAAGTCTATTTCCTCAACACAAGTCATATTCACATGGCAGCCAACAGATTATACGATGTGTCCAGTGGGGCAGTTTGCTTCTTTCATCTCTTGAAAAATGCCTTCATCAGACAAGCACAGTTTTTCCTGAGATCTCCCATTCCTAGGCTAGGGAATGACATGGCTATGACAGTGTGGTCTCAGATTTTTGCCACATACCACCACGGCAGGAGGAGACATTGCTGACCTTCTGCAGGGCTGCTGGCCAGTGAGATCCCCAAAACTACAGATGACTCTGCTCCCTAGCCCTGCCCCTCCAGCCATCCCACCCTTCCCTGTCATGGAGGCCTTGTCTACAAGCTAGAAAAATCTGACCTAGCAAGTACTGCACCAGAAGTGCATGGCACTGGGGCATGGCATGTTATCCATCCCAGCTATTTGCTTGGAGGAATTCAGCTCCATGGAGTCACAATCTAGTTCATTGTCTGCTGCTGGAGCATGGAGGAATTCTGGCAAACCCCCATGGAGATAGAAGATTTTAACATCCAATGGCCCAGAAAAAGTTAAATCCCGTCTTATTCTGTACATATCATAATTTTCTATTCCTATTTTCTTATTAAATATAAACTGCTCTGTGCAATTTCTTATGTATTTATACACACTATAAAATATGCCTGAGTTAAGGGCTATGGGAGAAATCTTGTAACAACATTGCACAAGTGATAATTTTTTTTTCTTCAGTGTTTAAAAATAGTGAATCTAAATTCTTTATGTCAAGGGATATTTAAGTTGGCTGGAAGGATTAATTTATTTTTATTAGTGTCCCAGAATATTTTGCACTGGAGGGACCCTGTGGTCAACATTTTGATGTTGCCCAGCAGTATTTTTTTTTCTCTTCTAGCTGCTTTCAGTCTGCTGCTCTGCAACCAGTCTGAAGCCTAAGTTGTGTCAGAGTTGTGGCAATAGGTGCTTATTAATTGAGGTTCCTGAAAAAAAACACCTGGCAATTCTGTCACTGCACTGTCTTATCTGTGAAGCCAGGCTGCCACCAATGAGACATTAACTCACATTCAGCCACCACCCAGCCTCAACCTGCAAGCTCTGGTGACCATTTGGGTGGCAAATGACATCCAGCCCTGTTCATTGGGATGTCCTCATGTCAGGACAAACAACAACAAGCAGCCAATTTAGAGGCCTGACTATTTTGAGTTCCTGAAGGTTGAGAAGAGTTTTCAGGATAAGAAAATGTTAAGAGCCAGAAACTGTGGAAAAAGCCATTTCAGGCTGGTTCCCCAGATGGAATCAGCCCTGCCCTGTCTTGCAGTCTGGTGGGTACAAATATAATCTGTATCACCTCAGCAGTGGGGAACCAAACAGGACAGCTCAATTCACTGTTTGCTGTGCTTAGTTCAAGATATTGTATAAAAATTATTTTGCAGTAGCTCTCTGAGTATCTCATTCAGCTATCTCATCTCAGTCACCCGCCCAGAATATATGTCTCAAAACGGAGAAAATCTAGTTCCCAGCTTTTCTGTGCCTCAGTTTCTCATCTCTGAGATGCACATCTCTGTGTATAGCAGTTTTTTCACAGTGGCTTTATACGCCAAAAGCAGTGTACAGTTCCAAAGTAGCTGATACGGGTATATATAACCACAAACACACATTCACATACAGACAGAGAGAGCTGCTGAAAGGCAAAAGAGGGGGAGCAATTCACTTCAGACCCACCTTTTCGTTTCAATAAGAGATAAGTTGAGTGTCCTCTATTCCGTAGCAGTAATGAAACATCTTTTCAGCGTGCCTAACAGGGCATGCATTTTTGGACATGAAGTCACAGAGATCTGTGCCAGCAGCAAGACTGAACCTATCAGAATGTAAAAGCATTGGTGGTGGCCCCAGAGAGAAGAGCACTTACCATTGTAAACGAACCAACAAAGATATTCTGCCCAATAATGTACAGCAAAAACTGTACCAAACAAAATGGAAATTTAAACAAGGGTTGCATTCTACAGCTAACAATAAAGGCATTAATCAAAGCATACCTGCATAAATGTGAACCCATATGTTCCTCACACATGCAAAGAAAGGAAAGGTTGTCATGAACGCAAGAGACAAGGTTGTTAGGTAGCTCATTACTGTTTACATGGGGGGCATTTATTGTGTCCTTTCAAGTCCTTTACATGAGGCTCTTTTCCACACTATTCATAGTTCCCAGCTATCTGAAAATATCAGCAGGTCTGAGATCCTGCAGCTGGATCCTAGAGAGCAGTCAAGACTTCCTGAATTTTAAAAGTGAAGTCTACAGCCTGATACCCAACACTTATTCTTCACTGTTTGGTGGGAGGTAGGTGAGGAACAAGGGGGGTGCTCTGCCAAGTCAGCCAGCCAAGTCCTTCCTACTGAAATATCCCTCAGCTACTTTGAATGCTGCAAGAGAACAAACATCACTTAAAAGGCATTTCCATAATCTGACCTCCTGTTGTTTTGCTACCCATGTCATAAACCCAAGTTCATTTCCTCTCCTGGATGCTAGACACTCAGAACAAGATGTTTTTCATCTTCCACTCAAGGGCTCTCAGGTGACTCCCTGAAGGCCAGCCCCACCACCCCCTGCTTGGTAACTGGAAGGTTATGGACTGCTTCTGTAGGCTCTGCTGCCTCTCAGAGGCAGCCACTTCCACCTCTATAAATGACATGCTGTCTTCATTTGGTGGCCACACATGAACAGAGAACACGTTGCATCATCTTCTGGTTGTCAGCAAGGGAGACTGAGGCAGGCAACCAGGGGGAAAATGTGCTGGAAAGCCTGGATGCAACCTAGCGAGGTGGGGGTGAACCCAGACCTGCCATTTTAGGAGGGCTGGCAGAGGTCAGGAATGAGCTGTGACTTTGGAAACAACACAGAAAAGGATGTGTCAGGACGTATTTTTAAGTGTCCCCTCTCCTTGTTCCATCAGTTACCAACAGTCACCAACTCTTAAGGACCACAGTTGTCCACTGCTGAGGATCCAGGATCTGCAGTCTCCTGGATGAAAGCTGTGGCCTCTGCACCAGTGATTGATATTTGTTCATATTTCACGTGTGAAGCTTTCTTTTGCATTCAGATACCACTTTCATTGCCCACAACTAGCACACAGCATTTGGAGTTAAGCCTCTTTCTAAATTCCCTGCTGTTAATTAAAATTCTGTTAATAAGGACAGAAATAGCTCGAGTAGTTTGGGGTTAGAAAGCCCATGCTCTCCTGAACCACAAAAATGGAGGAATCCCCTCCATTCTGACTCTGGCCAGAAAAGTCCTTTCAAAGACCATAGAAGGCATTTTAGTGGCTTCTAGTAAGTGCTGACTGTCCAAGTCCAGCATCAATAACAGGAAATAGCAGGAAACAGAAGCACCACGTCAGCATTACCAGCTAACCACATTTTGATAGCACATGCAGGAATAAAGGCCTCATGCTGAATTAGATCACAGAGAACTAAATCTTTACCTTCACCTGATTTTTTCTTTTTCTTTTTTTTTCTTTTTTTTTTTTTGGTGTGTTTAACATCATGAGCATCACACTTGGATTCATTTAGACGCACTGATTCATTAGACGGCCCATGACCTTCATAAATTTAAATTACCAGGAAGGGGTAGTTTATCCGAGCGTCTTAGTCATAGAAATGACTCATGATACCCACCCACACTAACCTTTGTTTGGTCTCTCCAAGTATGCCAGGGCTTGTCAGCCTTTCACAAATGGAGCTCTTTGATTCCCTCCATGAGAGAAGGACATCAAGGAAGTCTGATTGCAGGAACCAGCTCCCTGTGCAAAGGCACAAAACAATACCAGCGACCTTGAGAAGCTGAGGACTTGTTTTCTCCTAGGACATGATGTGCTGCTGGGGGGAAGTGTCTCACTTGACCTGAAGTGAGGTAAAAATGTGGGAGGGGGGATATCAGGACTTTTTCTCACAAGGGCCTCTTTTCCTCTGCCTCTCTGTTTATGTGCCTGTCTGTTGCTTCAGATAATTTATTTCAGATAATTATCTCAACAGCCCTGAATGCAGCCTTGTCAAGAGTTTTCCACGTAGAAGAGTTTTGGCCTCCACATGTTATTTAGTTCCATGGTTTATGAATTATACCCCAACCCAGCAAGCAGCCAAACTCTCAGCATAATTTCTTTTTTTCAGGTGGGTTGTGTGAGGTTATGGGCTTGGACATCTCAGACTTGACTTTCAAATTTTTGACTCTGGAATTGGCCAGTGTGAGCAGCTGTACTCCCCAAGACTTCCCAAAATTCTGAAGGCATTGGAAAAGTTGTAATCTGAGCAGGACTCTTGAAAGATGTTCAGTGGGAAAATCTGCATCTGAAAATATGCTAATATATTAATATTTTAATGTACTGAATTTTTTCAATTAAATGATTCATGCTCAAAAGTATTTCTCATCAATTGGAAACAATATTCACTTCCTTTCAAATCAGAAGAAATTAAAATAAATATAATTTAGTTTCCTTGTTTATCTCCTCAGTTGAGGAGGGGGAAGAGGGAGTGGAAGAAAGGAAGAAAAAAACAACAGAAGTTAACTATTTTCTCTGCAGCTACATTTTGTTTTGAATCAGGAAATATTTTTTAAATGCAAATAATTTCATTAAATATTGGAAAACTACATGAAATATTCTCAACAAAATGAAAGGCTGCCAGTTTGTTCAAAAGTTTCAACAGGCAAATTTCTCTGTTATTTGTATGTTCTCCTAATCTTAATTTTGGAGATTTAACACATCTCAAATTAAGACCTTTGTTAGAGATGGTCCAGCGTTCTGCTGGCTCCTGAATCATCATATTACAAACTTCACCCTCCCTCGCAGCCTTTGGATGAAAAGCTTTTCAAATTCAAAAAATAAGGTTTTTTTAGTCCTAGTTGTCATGTAGTTCATGCTACCCTTGTATATTTCAGAGATCACTTTGCTCGACACAAAATTACATGCTCGGGACTTCAGCACTCACTCTGCCGCAGCAGACATCTCGTTTCTTAGAAATGATGGTCTGTTTCACTGCCCTGAACATCACACGTCCTGACACACACAGCACAAAGCAGAACAACCCAGAATTCCAGGAAACATCTCCTGAGAGGTGGGGCAGGGATCAGAAGGAGCTCCTCAGGAATATTGCACCGCCCCAGCAACCTTGGTTAGCTCTGCAGGCTTTGTAAAGGTACAAAATCTGATCCTTCCACTGTTACACTGCTGTTAACTCAACAAATTTATTGTGTTTCTGGCCATGTATAGAGCTCTCCTGAAAGATCTGACTCGTGACATAACAGGAGCATTTTTCTGTCTTGGGTTTCATTTGAAATGGAATTAGTGGGGAGAGAGAGAAAGAAAAATTAAAGAAAGAGAAGAGGAAAGGAAAGGAAAGGAAAGGAAAGGAAAGGAAAGGAAAGGAAAGGAAAGGAAAGGAAAGGAAAGGAAAGGAAAGGAAAGGAAAGGAAAGGAAAGGAAAGGAAAGGAAAGGAAAGGAAAGGAAAGGAAAGGAAAGGAAAGGAAAGGAAAGGAAAGGAAAGGAAAGGAAAGGAAAGGAAAGGAAAGGAAAGGAAAGGAAAGGAAAGGAAAGGAAAGGAAAGGAAAGGAAAGGAAAGGAAAGGAAAGGAAAGGAAAGGAAAGGAAAGGAAAGGAAAGGAAAAAGGAAAAGGAAAAGGAAAGGAAAAAGGAAAAGGAAAAGGAAAGGAAAAAGGAAAGGACGCTTTGCAAGCAGTCCAGCTGCATGCATGTCCCAAAGCAGGCTCTGCCTATAACTTCTGAATAACTTTTCAGTAATATTTAGCTTTCTCTATTACCAGGGGCTGGGGCACAGAAGGGAATTCAGAACACTTGGAATGGCTCTCTTTTAGACCTGTAGGCCTGCTAAATGGCTGTAGAGGGAACGTCCTGACTTATTTCTGCACACACACACACACACACACACACACAACCAGGTCAAATCATTCTGAAGGCAACCACAGGCTGGGGGGAGAGGGATTTTTTTGTAGAGACAGCTTCAAGAGAGGATTTTTGAACATTTAGAGCCAGTAAAGTTCATGCTTTCTCATAGGCTTGTCTAAAACCTACCCGGTCATTGCCTTGACACTTTGACTTACAAAATCGCCAGGCTACCAGGGCTTAGAGATGGTCTTGGAAGAGCACAAACCTTGTGTCTGATGGCCTCTTAGGCAACAAAACTGATAAACTAAACATGGTCTGGGCATTAAAAGAGGAAAAAAAATAAGGCAGAACTTCTACAGAATTCAAATTTCAGAATTAAAAAGGAGAACAATAAATACCAGTATGAACTGGAGATGGGAGATAAGATACTGCAAGATCTCAAGAAATAATTAACAGACAAGAAACAGAGACAAAACCAAACTAGTCAGAGACAGACCCATAGTAATTACCAAATCAAGCATGTGGCCTTTAGAATGAGTGGGATCATTCATGTGTTACACAAGATTAAATGAATCTAAGGGTGCTATAAAACCATGCACTGCAAGTGAAAGAATTCAGTGCAAGACAAAATTCAAAGTCACAAACAGATGCTCAGTGAAATTTACTGTGAGTTCAGAGAGGAGCTCTGCTAAATCATTAAATAAAGACTTGGAATTCCTCAGTGAACAATTTAAAGCAGTGCAGAAGGAAGAGATACAATAAACCAGAACAAAGTGGGAGAGAATACACAAAACTCAGCTTGGTTCTGGGGCTAGACAGAGGTACCAGTTTGAATCTGCTCGAAGTCCCTCAGTGTTTGCATGTATTTGCAGAATAATAGGAAAGGCAACTAACAAAGAGGGAGGGTAGGAGGGGGAAGGAACATTGTGCCTCAAAGGGAGAAAGGAAGCAAGATGAAGAAGGAACAAGCACATCTGAAGGAGACAAAGAGGAAAACAGTAAGGAAACTCCTATTTGGAAGAAACAGGGAGCAGATACCATAGCAGGCACAAGGGGCAACTCCTCCTGTTGGCACATGAGCTCCCCTTGACCCAGCCAGGTTCCCTTTGCCTCCATCGAGATGAGTGACCCAACACCAGGCCCCCCCACTGAACTCTGAAGTTAAGCAGTGTCCCCGTGATTTGCATATGTGTGCTGTGCCAGAGCTGTTCCCAGCTCCGTGTCAGTGTGTGTGTGTGTCTGTAGGAATGTGGGCAGCAGGCTTTCCTGCTGCAGTTTTTAGTCCCTTTGTGATCCTCTGACTCCCTGCCAGCCTCTGTGAGCACCTTCAGTGGTTCTTCACAGGTTTAAGCTTCAAAAAAGGTGTGTACTTCACCAGGGAGAGCAGAATGTGCTGCACAGCACAGCCCCCCTGCATAAAACTGGATGTAACCAACTCTTCCCAATAAAATGAAAGTACTTCAGGTCCTGATGTTAGAGGAGGAGCAGCTCGACAGTGAAATGTTGTGGCTCTCCTGCCACTGTCTAAACAAGGTCATGAAGACTGCTCCTTCGCCTTATTAATGCTCCTTTCAATGTGCCACATTAGCTCCAGCCAGAGATTCCAGGATAAAGTTATTCAGAACACAGGACTCCTCTGTGCCTTGTGCATTAAAGCAGCAGCATGGAGTACCTGGCTGGCACACACAGCTGCAGGGAGGATGCTGATCTAAATCACTTGTGTTCACCCCAAGTTTAATTTAGTCCACACACCCCCAGTTGTCTTCTCCTGCCAATGGTCAACAGAAACAAAAACAAGAGAAAAAGCAAAAAAAAAACCAAACAAAAAAAACAAGACAAAAACCCTGAAATAAACAAACAAAAAAACAAAAAAACAAAAACAAACAAACAAAAAAACCCACCCAAAAACCAAAAAAACCCCAAAACAACAACAACAAAAAAACCCACCAAATAAACCAACCTCAAAACCAACCAAACAAAAACAAACAAATGAAAAAAAACTCCCAATACAAACAAAAACAAAAAATAAACAAACAAAAACAAAAAATAAACAAAAAACCCCCAAAAAACAACAAAAAACCAAAACAACAACCAAAAAACCAAATAAACCAACCTCAAAACCAACCAAACAAAAACAAACAAATGAACAAAAAACTCCCAACACAAACAAAAACAAAAAACAAACAAACAAATAAACCAACCCCAAAAAACCAAAGACAACAAAAAACCCCAAATTTGGCCATTTTAAAAATCTCAATTTTGCTTTCAGCAATATGTGCACACAACATGGTTTCATGATGGGATAAATAAAAAGAAACCTACTACTAGCACAATTCATTGAAAATGCAAAGTTTATAGGACAAACTGTGACCTGAAACTTAACTTTTTTTACCATGTTAGATTCATTACTGTTCATGTCTGCTGGTTCATGCTTATTTACTTTCCTTGCTCAAGTATAAAAGAATTGTGTTAAGTCCACTAACACAAAACAAAATGCTGGAAGTTTACCTGTCTTACAAAATAAATTGCAAAATATCTGTGGGATTAAACACTTTGATTTAACTAAGCTAGAAACAACTGAAAATGTTTTCATTTAATCCCAAGCCATCATCACACTGTGTATATCAGGAAATATTATTATCATGATCAAAGTGCTTGGAGTTTAGATCTATTAAGTTATGCGTGCTTATTAACAAATTCAGCAATGTAGTACAGCATAGACATTCTAACCTTGACAGTCCTTTCTCAGGTTAAAGTAGTCAAATTTCTCCCTGCAAACTCATAACTTTGAATTTTATTCATCTTGCAGGGTGAATAACTGGTTAAACCCTTAACTGGCTACACAAATACCGCATGGCTTAAATTCAGATTCCTACAAAGGGAAGGTAGAGATGTTCTCAGTGTCAATAGGCCATGACTTCCACAAAGCTGGTGCACAGTAGCTGAGAGAGTGACCACCCACAGTGACACATTTTTACACTGAAGATGCAAGGAGGCCTACACCAATGACCTTTCCTGGAGACCAGGAGAATAAGGCTCAGTAATTCAGGATTTAGCCATTCAGAGAAGGTTTTTTGGTCCCAGTTAATAAAGGGTCTCACTAATCCAAAAGCTACAAACCTAACAAGATCCCTGATCCAGCAGCAACTACAGCTCAGGGAGGAGTTGGGATTTTGCTTGGTTTGATGAGGAATTTATCCTGCTTTGAGCAGTGTTTGCAAAAGCCCTTGGATACGGTGGCTGTGCTCCCTCAGCCTTTGGCACCACACAGCCCTGAGCTCACAGGAGCCCTCTCACAGTCCACAGCTGCCAGCAGAGAACAATGCAGCAGAAATTTTCACCTGGCCAGCAGGCTGGTCCTCATCCTGTGGCTGAAAGGTGCCTGTGTGCTTGTAGCCACGGTAGCCACGAGCAGGCGTTCACACACATCCCTCCTCCAAGGGGAGAGTTACTGCCAGAAATACAGCCTGTTATGCAAACAACTTAGTCACCCAAAGAGCTTAATAAATGCATAATAAGTAGATAACACAGAGCAACAGAACACACTTTGCTGGAGCAGCAAGGGAGCACAAGCCTCTCCATTCTGCCTTCAGTGCAGGAGCAGAAGCTGCCTGGTGAACCAGGTCAGCCAGCCCCACAGAGTTTTTTGCATAAGAATTTCACACAAGTATGCTATCTAAACCATTTCCTAAGGACATCTTCTATTACTGAGATCACCGAGCCAGAAAGCACAATAATGCAGGGAGGTTCTTTAGGAAAGGGGGCACTGGGGGAGAACAGTTTGAGCAAAGGAGGTTTTCCAATCTTTTGTAGGGACAGAACATTCGGTGAGGGTGCTGCTTGGAGAAATATTGCAGTTGGGCTTTTTGGAGCAGCTTTGAGGCCAAGCACCCTTTAATCTGCTGAAAAACAGCATTGGTTGGAAAAAAAGATCCAGCATAAAGGTGTTTATATGTGAATAACAGAATCACAGGATGGTTTGTGTTGGAAGGGACCTCAGAGAACACCTCATTCCACCCCCCTGATGGTGTCAGGGACACCTTCCACTACCCCAGGGTGCTCAGATCCCCATCCAAACTGGCCTTCCACACCTCCAGGGTTTTGGGGCATCCACAACTTCTTGGGTCACCCTGTGCCAGGGTCTCCCTACTCTCTGTGTGAATTTATGCAGGTGAAAATCAAACCTAATCCTAGTGTTTCTAGGAAGAAATGATCCTGTTTAACCTGTGAAATATGCCTATGTTCCTTCAAGGCTTAATTCAAGATATTACCCACAGTTATAAAGCAATGAGGAAAACCAAGTACCAGGGTTATTTGAACTATCAGGTATGACACAGTCATGGTTATTTAGAAGTAATCAGACTTCTGGCAATTTATAGATATTACCCCCCCTTTTTTCCAGTGATGTAGAGATAATAGTAAGCTGTATATTCTGAGAAAGAAAGAGGCTGTATCTGAGCAGGTACGTGAATATTTCTGAATGTCTTTTCTACTCACCCCCAGTAAAAAAGAGGGTGAGAGAAGGGGCTAACCTGCAATTTCAGAGCAACAATGTTCCCTCAAACCTTTATAGCATTTACCTTCTTCAGTGGCACATTAAAAAGTCTTGCATTCCTAGCAATTCAATAAAATAACAAGTAGAAAGACAGAGAGAAAAATGAGGCCAAAAAAAAAAAAAATCAGCTTCGTCTTGATAAAACAAGAGCAGAACCAAAACCTCTCCAAGGCCATGATTACAGTAAAATAGGACAAAATGAAAAACAATGGTGTCAAACTAACCCCCAGACTTTGTGGGAATCACTTGTGTAACCAGGAAGCAACTGAGAGAGGAATCCTTGTCCTCAGAGAAGGTGCAGACAGAGAGGGAGCAAGAGGGAGAGTTTGTGGCTGCTCGTGGGTGTGTGTACAGGAGCCTGTGTTTGTGTGCTGGAGCACACAAATGAAAAATTAGAGTGACAGCTAAAAATGCCAAAGGCGATCCAAGGAGACAAACGGGGAATAAAGAGAATGGGAAAGGAGTAATGGAAAACTCTATTAGTGGTGATACGGGGAGGAAGGGAAACAACGGAGACTTTTCAACTGGGTGAAACAGAAGATGAAGTAAAGGGCAGAAGCAGAGAAACAGAAAATGGATATTATTTAGAAGAATATTGCCACACATTCTCATTTTATATTCGTCTAATGACTGCCACCCTTTCTGAGACAAATAATGACTCTTTCTTATAAAACACCTTTTTTTTCCTTCACGATCCACAAGATTGCTCTCTTGCTATCTTACCAGTGCACATGCAGAGGAAGCTTCCTGAAATTGTTTTCCTGTTTCAAGTGAGCACCTCATAACTAGAAACAGGCTAGGGAGAGGCAGGAGCCTTCCTTCAGAGAGCATCATCTTATGTAATCATAATGTCAGTAGATCTAAATTGAAATTGTGTGACCTGAATCACAACTCTAAGCTGTGAAGGCAAATCTTTGCCTCATGAGTGATGGACATGAGAAATTCTACTGGCATTCTTCAGGCCACCCTTAGAAAGCAATCTGTGATTTTCCTCTTTTCAAGCTGTGGCTGGTTACTGCCTTCCCAACCAGAACAACAAGGCACCAGCTGAAAACAAATCAACTAAAACAGTTGAAATTAAGTAAGAAAGTACAAAACAAAGACATGCTTTGAGCAGAGGAACCACTTGGGGGGGAAAAAAAAAAGAAAAAAGAAAGAAAGAAAAAGAAGTATTCCAGTCAAATCTTCTAGGCTAGGAGGAAGAAAATTTATTCAGTTTTCTGAGTTCAAACACACTGTGTAAGTGTGCTTTCTCTCCAAGTGTCATTGGAGAGCAATTAGCTTTTTGAGATTTCAGCCCCAAAAATTGAAGGAACTTTTAAATATGTGCACCTTTGGCTCCCCACTCCCAATTACCCCCACAACCAAATCCTCCCTCCTCCATTAAATCTTGGATATAAAATACAGTCATGGGCAGCAAGATGGCTGGTGTTGAAAGAAACATAACTGAGTTCACAGCTCAGCAAGCCTAGACTTTTAATTAATTATCCCCTAAACTTTCTTTAACTTTCCAAAGTCAGTGAATGCTTTGCACACCTCAGCTCAGCTTTATTAACCTGGCCTAACTGAAGGAGACCAACTTATGGGTACACAGAGAATGATAACAAGAGCATTAGACTGGCTGGAATCTGACTTTTCACTACTATTTGACAAAAAAACATAGATTTCATTGGTCTAGTTTACCATTCCTTCATCAAAAGGAGGCACTTTTATATCACTGACTGGTTCCCTGTTCACAAGTAAGTGGATATTTCTTCTAGAAGAATTGGTTATTATTTTGGGCTTGGAGAAGCATGATATAGCAGAAATCTCTCTGATCATTATGGTAACGCAAGGAAATGTTATTGCAATATCAGTTTGGCAAATTGGGAAATACTATATTGACCTGGAAAAGCAGAGTTTAATATTTTGTTGCAGAAATGTCTTGCCTGTAATTTCAACAGAGGTGATATTTGAATATGCAGCAGATGAATATAAAAATGACTGATGGACATATATCTTAGCCTAAACACTACCAAGTAACACAGACATTAAACTGCTTTTTGCATAATCTCTCTTCTAGTAAAAGTTTTTGCAAGTAGATCATAATAAGAGAAATAGAAACACAAAAATTACATATTTATCATTTACTCTTTGCTTCACTGGCAATTCACTTTCTCGAAATTAATCCCTTGTACTCAACTTGGTGTTCTCATTTAAACAAAGAACAGAATTACCATTCACCAATAATATTGAAAATTATACACCTTAATGAACATCCCAAAAATGATACAGCTGATTTTCACCAACTTCTGAATTAAAACCCATTAATTTATGATGTTTATGGTATCAGTTAATGATGAAAAAATTACTCTGAAGATTTCAGTTTAGGGCAAATGTAGATGGAAGTAGAGACAATCTCTTGGTGAAAAGAGCCATGTGATAGAAACACTAAAACTCTACAACAAACTTTCTGAACAGCTCAGCCTGACAGCTTCAGGAAAGGCTGCCTCTTCTAGAAAAGTGATCTGAGATAACCTAGGAGGGTGTTTGGAGATCTGAAGGGAGATAGAGTTTCTCTGAAGGAGAGCCAGTGAATATTGAAATGCCACTTACTTCTGAATGACGCCAGTGTGGAAAGAAGTCATCTGGGCAGTAAGCTGGCCTTCAACCATGCTTAACTCTTTCTTGTTTACTTCATTATTCTCCTCCCAGTCATTCAGAGACACGGGATGACACTTAGGGATCTGGCAGAGTATGTGAAAGGGTTAAAAGGAGTGTTTGGGAGCAGCAGGGTGATGCATAACCATATCTATTGAAAGCAGATGGATCCCATTACCTTCCATCAGAGCAAGCTCCTGCTTCTGCTCTGTGGGTGAAAGTGCTCTGGTTTGGTAGATGAAAATTTAGAAGGGAGAAGCATATAAGTATCCAGGATGAGTGTTCTACCTGATATGAGCAGTTAGGAGAAGGAATGACAGTGAAAGGAGGTAATATATGCATCTTCCTCAGCACTCCGTTGCTTGTTATGGAAACCTTGTTAGCAGATGAAAGTGACAGGTGAGGTTTAGCTCTGTGAAAAACCAGCACAAACATGGTGTGATGACTGCCAAGGCAGGGGGAATGGAGCAATCTGTGAACAGGCTTGGAATCCACAAATAAAACAGGTACTGTCTTGTTCTTAAAATCTGAAGACAAGCAGAAGCGCCGAAATTATCAGACCAGGAGGAAGGAAAAGGAGGAAAAAAAAAAAGAAGAAAAAGATATGTACATTTAAGCCCTTGGCCTGTAATATCAATGGGTGCTCATAGGGAAAAAAGAAAAAAAGGAAAAAAAAAAGAGAAGGAGCATAACATGTCACCATGCACTGTTTACATCACTTACATTCATAGTAAATGACCTTTCCCACGAATAAAATGCCTTTGAGCCTGCCCATGACTAATTTCTAATGTTGTTGTGATTTTAACTTTGGCAGTACAGGGAAAATGGTCACAGCAGACTCCAGTTCCAAGGGAGCAGAAACAGCTTTGCTTCACCACTGTGACACTCTCACTTTTAAACCAGCCTGCAAATTATCTCAGCTACCAGGTTCATTTAGGAAAGTCCCAGCAATCCATGGCATGCAGGAATAGCTCCACGAAAAGCTGCTAGTATGAGGTCTGTGAATATCTGCTGTTACTGTTGTACAGGAGACCCAGATTCATCTGTAAAGATCCCTTACAGTGGCATAATCTTCACAAGCCAGAGTCATGTGTTTGTCTGACACACAGTGAGAAGAAAGCATGGTGTGCAAGACCGAAATTTAGCCCCTCACTTTGGCTCCTCTCAATTCTTAATCCTTTCTTCAAACTTGAAAATTAATTTGCATAATTTTCTGCTCCAATGGCTTTCAAGGATTAATTGTACTTCTGAAAGGGACAGGCGCAGTTTTGACATAAATGGGAGGCAAGAAGACAATGGGGGAGCCTGTAAATTTCTGATCTCCTCCTATGACATAAGTACAAGGAGTATCCAGTGTAATACACTGAGAGGCTCAAAATCCGCTTCATTTCACTTCCTCTCACCCTGACCCTCTGCAAATCTTCACATTTAAGGTCAATCATCTTCAGTCATTCATTTTGTGTTTGTAGCATCTGAGGTTCACTGGTCACTTTTGCTTCTACTCCAAGGGGAATCTGTTTTTTTACACACATGATTTTTCTTGCATTGCCCTCAGTAACAATGGAAGATCACCATTAATATGTGCAGAGAGAAATAGCAGAGATTATCTCAGATGCTCCTTGGTGAAACTTCTCCATTAAGCCCATGAACTTTTCTCCTCTCAAAATCCACCAGAAGTGCTCAACGGGGAAATGCAGAACCCTCACACTCTCCCACAGCCTGTCTGTTCCTCCTGTCATAAGATGTCTTTTCACAGATCACTTTGTCTGTCCTGCTCTGAACTCTGCAAATTTTTTTTCTGTGTTTTTGGGAAGAAGCAGGAACAAATTCATGCCACCAGCAGACACCCAGCTATGGCTTAGCAGCTGCCCTAACTTAAGTGAAACTGTTGATATCTGTCACCTTAGGACCTGGCCTCATATTTTCAGCCTGGAGGTACCTAGTTCAAAGCCTGCTAGGTAGCCATCAGGAGACAGTGTCCAGATGCTGGCTCCAAAATGACACATCAATCAGCAGAATCAAAATAACATGAATTTTCCATGGTTATGTGAGATACAGATAATTATGGTCAAATCTGCATTGCTTCTCATGGTAATTATATGGATTAACATACTATTATGATTACAGTGCAACTGTGTGGATGTCGTATTACCAATATTATAGGCTTCCCCTGAGAAGAAAACTGAAATGGATGGCCTCTAATTTTCAGGAAGGCCAAACAGTCTTACTGTGCCATAGGAAAAAAAAAAGAAATTTAAACTGTTTCAAATCCAGGTTGCCCTTCAGATTCTGTAAAACAAAATATTGGGGACTCTTCTCTTCTCTTCTCTTCTCTTCTCTTCTCTCTCTTCTCTTCTCTTCTCTTCTCTTCTCTTCTCTTCTCTTCTCTTCTCTTCTCTTCTCTTCTCTTCTCTTCTCTTCTCTTCTCTTCTCTTCTCTTCTCTTCTCTTCTCTTTTCTCTTCCCTCCCCTCCCCTCCCCTCCCCTCCCCTCCCCTCCCCTCCCCTCCCCTCCCCTCCTCTCCCCTCCCCTCCCCTCCCCTCCCCTCCCCTCCCCTCCCCTCCCCTCCCCTCCCCTCCCCTCCCCTCCCCTCCCCTCCCCTCCTCTCCTCTCCTCTCCTCTCCTCTCCTCTCCTCTCCTCTCCTCTCCTCTCCTCTCCCCTCCCCTCCTCTCCCCCCCCTCCCCTCCTCTCCTCTCCTCTCCTCTCCTCTCCTCTCCTCTCCTCTCCTCTCCTCTCCTCTCCTCTCCTCTCCTCTCCTCTCCTCTCCTCTCCTCTCCTCTCCTCTCCTCTCCTCTCCATCCCATCCCCTCTAGAAAAATTGTCTCCACAGTTATTTTTTTCCATACCATGTTCTCAGTGAAAGTTATCTCTCACACAAGATATTATTTTCCCCAGAAGTGCTGGTCTACCCTCAACTTGCCATTCTTCAGCAGGTGGCTTCCCATCTGCTGAGCTAAGGTAAATGTCTCTTAGTCCACACCAGGAGAAAGATAGTTGAGCTTAGCACAGTCCACTGTGAGACAAATCCTACCAAAGTAATTGCCATCCTGACAGAGAAAATCCTGTTTTATCACTTTTGACTTGTCTCTAACCCCTCACTGGTTGCCAAACTGAATACTATGAAAACTGCCAAGTAATCAGCCTGCAACTGAGTTGAGCTATGCTTACTCAGTGGGGAACTAGAAAACTAAAATATGTCATCATCTTTGAGGTATCCAAAATTCATGAGTGAGCCCACCCGAAGGCCTGAATAATTTTAAGCACATTTTTTCATTTTTCATTTGCTTTCTGGTGTGAGGGCCTGAAGAGGTCAAATTTTTGAATTTTTACAATCACTAGGACTAGAAACAGACTTTCATTTTTTTCTTTTTGTTGGAATCAGGGACAATCCTTCTCTAACAGCAAAATCACTGAATTTGAAATGCTAAACCTTGCTTCTTCATTGTCTACATGATAACCAGCCCCTGAAATATCACTGGAAGACACCTCGTTGTCAGCAGGCTTTGCAGAGAACCTTCCAGAGGGACTGGGAACTTATTTTCTTTTCTAAAGGATGACAATGGCACAAAGAAACCCATTCTGCTTTCATGCCAAGGAAGCACAACACCATTACAGAAGAACCCTAAGGGTTGGGCTGGAATTCCTTCTCATCCTCCTGAATATATAAGCTCTTTCAGAAGTGTTATAAGATGTTCATCTGGCATGAGTCTTGGCTTATACTAGAAGACCATGCACCGAGTGCATCTTTCAAATATCATGTATTTGATCAAGCTCCACGTCCCTGGGAGGAAGGATGACTGTGATCAGCAGGGAGTGAGATGGGGGATTAAAAAGAGAGAAGAAGGTCTGCTTTGGTGAACAGTAGCAAGCAGGAAATCCATGGGTTTGAAGGTGGCAACCTGATGTTGCAAGGTTTTTCCAGGTGGGCTTTACTGAGAGGAAGCCTGGAGTGTTCACCAGAATTTATCAGTTGCCAGTTACAGAAGTTAATTTTATTCAGAGGAGGAGAGACATGCCAAGGGGAACCCATGGCACAATAAACTCCTAGTGGATGGAATGCATTTTTGGACTGAATGCCAGAATAAGCCATTATCTACCTGAGAGCTTGCAAAGCATTTTGGTGTGACCTGCTCTTCATGATGGCCTTTTCATTTCTCCAGGTTACAGCTCTAATGCTTTCCATCCAATTTTTTCCCCCCTAAAAAAACTCTTGACTTGTTCCACTCAAAAGACAAGATTTTTAAGTCCCTCTCTTAGGTTATTTTGGCAGAGTAAGAACAGACATGCCAGATTAGACTGCAAATCCCCCTGACTCAATACTGTGTCCATGACAGGAAACAGTACCAGTTGCCTAAGGCAGGGTGGAAGAGAGAGGAAAGCATGTGACACTTCTCACATTCCACCTTCCTAGGTCCTTCACAAAGCTTGCTTTGTGTCCCTCAGTAGGATTCCCAAGTTGGATTTCACTGCATGCACAGATGATGAGGGGCAGCTCATGAGCCAGAGCAACCAACCTGCTTCTGTTCATGTTTCCTACCTGCTTTTGCTGGGAAAACGTCTCAACTCAAAGGAGTCGAGAGTTACTTTTAAAACAGCATGTTTACACAAACACATGATATTTTCTGAATTCTTTTGATCTGTTTGTTTTCTGGTCATTCTCCATGGATTGTCTCCCCTCAAGAATTTCCTTTGTCCCACTCTAGGGGGTTGTCTTTAACTCTGACAGCACTGAGACAATTGTTCCACCAAACATTACTTTTTCCTTGTAGGCAACATGTTGCACAAGTCTAAGGAGAACTAGAGCAGAGGCAGTTGGTTTAAAAACTTCTTTTAAGTTTGCAGTGCCAGTAAGCAGCCTTCTTGCTTATATTATTGCTTTAATTTCTGCTGCTTGCTGCAGAACCTCTTAGGCACCAGCTCCCACAATACAACAAGTACTTTAGACTTTTTCACAGCTCTCAACACACGGTCTCTCAGTTTAATTTGGGTTGAGTAGCACCTCGCTTGCATAATCACTCCTGAATTCAAAGGTGGCAGAAGAAAGTCTCGGGGACACTCACAACTTATCACCCACTTAGATCTTTGCACTTCCATCCTTTAATACCTCATAATGTCATTAAGAGGTGCAAGCACTCAAGGGCTCCCATTCCTAATGGCCAAACAGGTCCATTATTGGTTGGCTCCCATAAAGGTGTGCCTGAGATGTACTCTGCAATGTCACCCTTTTATAGACTGCACATAATTGTTACATCCATGTATTTGTCCCAATTTCTCTGCTCTGGACACTGCCTGCTGTCTGAGCAAGGGGGTTTCAGGGGAGATGAGACAGCACAAAGGGGCCATGAGCTCTGCTGGTGGCAGCCCTACAGCTGAGACCAAACCCAGCAGAACCAGATCCTCAGCTGGCAAAAAAACAGATGGGAATTTCCACTGTGACTAGACCAGCCTGGGGAATAGGAAGAAAATAATTTTTAGCTCAGCCTAGTAACACTGAACCAAAAAAAGGGGTCTGAAACCAGTGAAACCTATGTTATAGTGTGCAAAGTGTATTAGTTGCACTCTACTTCAGCTGAATGCTGTCAATATACACCAGTATATGCCCTTCACTGACAATGAAAAGAGAGTGCAGTGGTTTACACGACAGTCTACCAGATGTAACCATTGAAAATGTGTGACAGTGCCTCTGGTCCTGGAGGTATTGATGATCATCCAAAGGAACATCTGCTACTTCACATGAGGAAGGGAAAAAAAGGGATCTGTGTGACCAGGCTCTGCACTAAAATGTACATATTTGTTTCAAAAATCCCAATTTACTGACCAAGCCAAATCTTAAGATGGTGCTTGCTGGCAGACGTCTGCCAAAGTCAAAGGAGTTGTACTTATTATATATAAGTTTTTATTATTATTATATATAAGTTGTACTTAAGCTGACTTATCCTCACAAACCACACAATCTGTTGTGGAGAAGTAGAGAAATGTGAGCAGAAGGCTCCCTCCCCTACCCCAACTCTACACTGTGACATTTGCCACCTCTCAGACCACTCAGGGATGCTCAGGTGTCTCGAGTGCCATTTCAGCTCCTGCATTCCACGATCTCCAGGCTGGCAGGGACTTGCTGACTACCTAGAGCAGACTCTAAATGATGGGTCTGTCCAGCAGGGCTGCTCTCCCAGGAATGTGTTTTCTTAGACCAGACAGAACCAAGACCCAAGCTCCTGAAAGCTCTCAAGTGCAGCACTCCAGCAACCACAGGCATTCTGAGGCATTTCTGCAAGGCAACCACAATCCTCAAAGAATATCTCAAGGAAAAGCAGACACAGGTGATTCGCTGAATCTTCTGAGGCTGAAAAAATACCTTTTTCACAGGCCCATACACAAAAACAAACAAACAAACAAAAAACCCCACAAACAAACAATAAACAAAAGAAACCACAGCGGTGGGGGTGGGGGGAACCCACTTGAAAAAACCATACCAGCACTAAGTCTGGCTTTGGATAAATTGCAAAATGTCTTCTTATTATAATTACCAAGATCCCTGAGGGTACATATAGTTGAATTAAGGGGTGTCTCTACTTGCATACTTAGTGGCTGTAGAGCTGTCTTCAGCTTCAGTCTGTGGTCCCGTAATCAGTGTCCAGAACATGCACAAGACGCCCTTTAATTTGGTTATAAGTAGTCCTTGGGGAACTGTAGAATTAAACAGTATCATAAGGTTCTAAACATGGTCTGTACGAGGGCTAATTCCACGCTCCCGCTCAATAGAGGATTTCTCAGCCTCATCAAAGTTTTATGCTAAAATTTTGGCTAATATTTTGAAAGCATGTTACTTCATTTGACCTAAATGACTTTTGCACATGTTCATTTCCATTTTACTCTATCAGCCTGTTTAACATAATAGCATATTAACAGTACATTTGAAAGAAGAGTCAGTGGTTTGGAGTCAGTCCAAAACAGTCACAGCAGCAGGAGAGAGCAATAAGAGTTCTGAAGAAGGAAAATCAGACTTGAGTCCCCATTATTTCTTTGCAAAATGTAAATATCCTTGTGCACGAGGGATGTTTTGGCACAAGACCTTAATGTTATTTGTACCAGATTACCAGATTATTTCCTGAAATATGGTCTCTGAGAAGACCAGACTGCTGCAAATGGTGCTTCACAAATAGAAGGTGCTGATAAACCAAATAGTTGAATTATTATGTCTTGTAACATGTGTGGAAGCAGTGTATTTTATATAGTATCATTCTATACATTTATATAGTATCATTCTATATATATCCATTCAACAGCATGTGTGTGGACAGGCAATAGACACAATTAGTGGAACCTGAGGCCATTAAACTTTTGTCATTAAATCTTGTTTTTTATAACTTTGCCAGATCCAACCCACTTATTCCATAATATTCTGTGGTGATTGTCCGCCTGAATTTGATTTATCTGACATTTATTCTTTATTGAATGTGAAATAGCTCAGTCACTTTCAAAATTAAGATTGTTAACGTTTTAACAGTGATTAGATTGAGAGTGTTGATACTCACCAAAGGAGTAGAATATGTGGGCTTATGACCAAAAATGAATTATTTATCTTTTAAAATAGAGTATGCATTTACTTACAAGGGGTTAGTGGTTTATAAACTTAAAATAACAATGTCCATCAGACAACTCGAGCAACAGAACATCTGAAGTGAATTTGGGACATCTGTGCACTTTTGAGGCTTGCAGATGTTGACTAGCATTGGATCATAAAGCAAAATAAAAGAAGAGGGACAGTATGCCTGGATGGAGCTTGCCAACAATGGCTGTTGTGGAAAGCCTTATTTCCAGTAAAGAAGCCAAGCTGAGAAAAGCTTTCCTGCAAAGATCTTCTTTACACACTAGCTAAGAATCAACACTGATGATGAAGAAAACCTGGCACTTTTATCTCGGTTTGCCACAATTTGTTCCCCGTTCTCAGTGACTCACACAAATCCCAAATAACACCAAAAAATTGGGGCTCAACCAAGAAGCACATTTCTGCTGAAGGATGATGCACACAGGTATTTTTTTTGTGTGCGCTGACAGCCCAGAAACCAAATCCTGGGTTACATCCAAAGCAGGGTGACCATCAGGGCAAGGGGGATTTTGCCCCACTCAGGTGAGACCTCACCTGCAGAGCTGCCCCAGCCCTGGGGCCAGCACAGCAAGGAGCTGGAGCTGCTGGAGAGAGCCCAGAGGAGGCTCCAGGATGAGCAGAGCACGGAGCAGCTCTGCTGGGAGGAAAGGCTGGCAGAGCTAGGATTGTTCAGCCTGGGCTGGAGAAGCTTTGGGGTGACCTCAGTGTGGCCTTGCAGGGCCTGGAGGAGCTGCAGGAAAGATGGAGAGAGACAGTTGCCAAGGGCTGGAGGGACAGGACAGGGGGAATGGCTTCCCACTGCCAGAGGGCAGGGCTGGATGGGATTTTGGGAACTAAGAATTGTTCCCTGTGAGGGTGGGCAGGCCCTGGCACAGGGTGCCCAGAGCAGCTGTGGCTGCCCCTGGATCCCTGGCAGTGTCCAAGGCCAGGTTGGACATTGGGGTTTGGAGCACCTGGGATGATGGAAGGTGTCCCTGCCATGGCAGGGGTGGCACTGAATGGGCTTTGGGTCCCTTTCAAGCCAAGCTGTTCTGTGATTCTGTGATTCTGAAGAATCAAAGCTCAAGAGCAGCAGCCCAGCGCAGCAAGTGACACCAGCAGACCTCTGAGCCCAGGCAGAAACTTGTGTGTACAAGGGCACAAATGGGCTTGTGAGTTTTCTTCTGAAGCAGCCCAAAATGAAGTTGGCAAGGCACCATGGAGCTCCTGAAGTCCAGCCCAGGACTTACTGTTAAATCAGAGGATTTCACAAGAATAGCTGCTCCAGGCTGCTCTGTGAATCACACAATAATCCATGACTCTTAGAAAACCTAAACCACCACAACCTACTTGCTGGCATAGGGACAGGTGAGAGCAGACAAGGGAAATTACCACTATTTTTGGAACAAATATAAGCAGGGAATTTATCAAACATCAGCCTCTCTCTGGACACAGGAAGCAGTCCAAACTGTACACGGTAGAAGACAGAAAATCTTTTTCTTTCAAGGTCCTCTTTAAGGGTGAAAAATAATTACCATGCACAAATATAAGTTAGTAAAACAGCACAACACATATCAAAACTAGAGAGACAGAAGCAGAACATTTTTGAAGCAGAATTTTTTTTCTGTTTGCAAGAACATTGGCATGGCTATATCAGTAAAATACCATGGGAGGTGTTTTGTGGGTAGAAAATAGCTGTCCTGTCATTCTCACCTAATTATGCAGAGTTACTAACATCCTTACCACATTAAAAGAAAAAAGAAATACCATTGTTCTTTGATCAGATTTTTATTCTCAGCCTTAGTTCAGGCCTTAGAACAGGCTTGGTAGATAATACCTGTGAGGATGAGAACCACTGGTAAGTCCTTGAAGCCTTGCAGGAAACTCTGTGTGCAAGGTCTCTCAGCCTAAATGCTCTGCTTATCAGCTATCTAACCCATTTCTTTGTGCAGGATTCAGAATGGTTCATGAGAATATTGCAGATGGTCCCTCCCAAGGGAACAACTAATTGCAAAAGAGGAATTCTTTTCCTGTCAGCTTTATGACTTGAAATAATATGGGCAAACACACCAGCCATCTTCCTTTGGTTGCTAAGAGATCTTAAATTCCAGGCAGTGAAATGGCACAGTGAGGTGTGTGGCTCTGTGGTGTGCTGTGAGTGGTCCCATGTGTGGTGATGTTATACTGACTAAGCTCCAGAGCTGCTCAGACATTTTCTTTTGACACAACAATTTTTTCTCCAGGAAACTCCAAATCGTTGGCACAGAACCTGCCCACAGACTGCGCTGACATCAGCACGAGATATTCGAGAAATCCTCCTTTTCACTTCCAAACAAACCTTTTTTGGGGGAAATTCAAATCTCCTCTCTATTCCCTGTGTTCCTCTTTACCCTGCAGCTTCTCCATCCATAAGTCAGCTTATGTGTAACATGGTCTGTTTTGAAATGCCTTTTCCCAGCCACCAAAACCCAAGCTCTTGGATACCTCAGTTTCTATTCTGGGGGGATTTTGTCTGTGTGTTGCTCTACCCACTGCAACTACCTACCCCAAACTACTGTAGGTTAAATAGTAGAGATGTGGGGAGAAGTGGGGAGCTGCTCCCACTCTCCTGGGTCAGGGATTTTTGTTTTCTGAGGTATTGTTGGAAATGAGAAGCAGCAGAGCCAGGAGAAAAATGTGTCAGAAAGGTTTGTGTCAGCATTAAAAGATTTCAAGACTGTATTATTTTTGAAAACGTATTCTCCTTGACAAATGCACACATAACTGCACTTAAACTATTGAAAATTAGGAAAAAAAAAAAGGTCTGTAGAGACAAGTGTCACGATTAGGAAAGCACAAAGGAGGGTGAAGGATCTAACAGTGAAATACAGAATAAACTCTGCAGGAGATCTGCAGGTGAATCTCTGCCTGACAGAACCAAAAATTTTGAACCATATTTTCTAGATATAGAAGATTCCCTTGCTACAAAGGCCACCAAAAACGACTGGAGCATGAGCATGGGAAGGCTGTACTTATTCTTAGTTTCACATTTTAAGACCATATTCAGTGGTCTACAGCAAAATATATTGGAATAACATACAAGAGTGTGGAGAAATTGGGAAGCAGCTTGTGGTCCACTTCTCCTAAAGTATCATTTACATGGTAGAGATTCTTCATTTCCCTAAATTACAGTAATGCTGTTTAATTTTTGCATCACTCATTAATTCAGAACAAAACTCCCAAACTTAGAAGTCTTCCTTCACCTACAGTTCTTACCATTCCATCAGGAAGCCTAATAGGGTAAAACCATCAGTTCATAACTTGACTGGGATGTGTTTTGTGAAACATGGTAAATAGCTACATCTTTCCCTAGGATTTCAACACATTCATTGTCTAAAAAGCAGCACAAAAAATAAATCTTGTGCTCCCTTACACCCATTCAGCAGCACTAAGGTCACAGGTTGCAGGGACGGAATTGAGCCCAGAATTTGGCCAACAGGCTGTCCAAATAAACTGGTGGGTTGTTGCATGTTGTACAAATGACAAATCATCCTTGAACAGGCAGGAACATGCACTGGGGCTCTGCCTGGGGAGACTTGGAGGCACAATTTGGCTTGCACATGCTCCTGAGTGTTGCGGGCCTATTGCCTTAAACACATCTGCACATCCTAAAAACGCAGCTCTTGGCTTCCCAACCCTGTTTCCTGTAACCTTGCCCAGTCTGGATGACTTCATTAGTCAATTGTCATGGATTAATATAAAACTATGGCTTGGATCCCCCACTCAGGCTGCTGCTGTGTATTTGCCACTGTTTTCTCCATGTTACAACAAAGCCTCTGTAGGGTCTGGAGTGTCCTCCATGTGTCTGCCATACGAAAGCCATAATGAAGTTACTGTTTAACTCAGAAGAAAACTGAGATGACAGCTGAGAAGAAGTGTCCAGTGTTTTCAGTGAAACACTTTTGCAGCCACCATTAGGAATCTCCCCCAGGTTTTTTTCCAGTGGAAGGAATTTTTTGGTGTGTGCTGACTCCAGGTTTCATTTCACATCCAAACTGAAGATGTGGAAATAAGCCCTCTAACAGAGAAGGGCACTATACAATTTACTTTAATTCAGTTGTAAAAAATATTAAAAAGAAAAAAAAAAAAAAAAGAAAAGAAATCCAAGCAGCCAGCTGGTGCCATTCCAGTGGACAGAATTTGACCATTATTCAGGGAGCACAGCAGGAATGTGCACACACATTCACTTTTCCTACACACGGGTGAGAGATCCTGACCCCACAGTCACAAAGTCACAGAAATCTCACACCTCACTCTCAGCACATTATTAGGACTATCAGGAGCAAAAATTATCATTACTTGAGGAACAAAACTGAAAACTGTAGTAGATAAAAATTCTCGTGTGCTTGTCCATGACTCCCATAGTTTGGTCTTATACTGATTTTCTTCTTTGCAGGGATTGCTGTCTCATTAATTGAATCTCATTTTTATTTTTTTAAAAAGCAAATAATTGTATTTCTCTGTCCTCTCACATTTCATTTCATTACATTTCTTAGGAAAAATGTATTAAACAAGGTATCTGAAATTTCATATATAATTGTAAAACAATTTTTAAAAACAGACAAATAGTCTTTACAAAAGAATTTTTAACTGAGAATTGAGTGATCCAGATCACACTGGGTGGCACTGATCATAAGATAAAGGAAGAGAGATCTTCAACAGCATTTTTAACATCAAGAAGAGAAAATTTTACAAGTCACAAGATGTTCTTAGGTATCTTTGATTTTTACTTGAATTGCAATCCAAGAATTAAAGAAAGTTTTTGAAAAATGCCCTTGATCTTAACCCTGGGCAGATACATAAATAGACTGACACAGACAGTAACAGTATAACCAAAAGATTACACTATTTCATGGAGCTGCTAAGCCCTTTACTTGTCAAAAACTTTCAAACTTTAAACGAACACCTTTAAAAATTAATTTCTTCTCAGTTCCTTATGAAATATCTTTTTTTTTTCCCCTAGCAGACCATTTTTTGTTTCTCTCCCAAAGAGAGCATTTGTCACATACATCACACCCACCAAGATCCTTTCATCCTTCACAGAGCAGCTGTGGATGCCCCATCCCTGGAGGTGTCCAAGGCCAGGCTGGATGGACCTTGGAGCAATTTGGGATAGGGAAAGGTGTTCCCATGGCAGGGGATGGGACTGGATGGGCTTTAAGGTCCCTTCCAACTCAAATCAGCCCATTGTTCTGTGGCAGAGGGTCTACACGGGTATTTGTGACTCAGGAAATGCTATGACTTAAGGATTGTAGAAAGCACAGCTGAGGTTCAGCATCTCCTGACTTACCTAATGGTAAATGCAAAATCCTGTCTCTGCGAGGGCAACAGTTTAAAAAAAATCCAGTCCAGTGAAGCTCCACTGATGATGAGACCATTGTTCCTGAATCAAACCAGAGGGGAAAAAAATTAGGATCCAATAGGATGAAATGCACTCTCTTGATGCCTGATTTCTTTAAAGCTATCTATTTTCTTTATCACATTTATGGTGAGCCAGCCCCAAGACTGTATTAGTCCAAACTGGGTTTTTTTGCATGAAATCAGCAACAAAATGTAACAGTTGGATTTATCTGTGAGGTTTGATCTGCAGACGTTTGGTCACTCATGGAAAGCATCCAAGAGGGAATTGGCAGAGGATAATGACATCATCTAACCAACCAAACCCAGCTTGAAAATATTATTAATGTTTCATGCTTTCAATTTTTTCCTCCATAAACCTACGCTCTAAACATTCAATTTAAAAATAAATTGCAATGAAAAAATTGTGCAAAATTGTGGCCTGGTTGATTTCTTTCACAAATGCTCAAAATCTGATTGTAGGAAGTGAATGGGAACATTCCATGAACATCATTGAATTCAAACTGACTTCTGAATTTCAATGAATGCTCACAGACCTTTTTTTCCATTTGCTCTGGTATGCACATACCACTCATTCTTGGCTCAGAACTGCAGAGCTGAACACATTAGACATGGTGACTACTAAACATGGCTGGTCTTTGAAACCCTCCAAATTATAGATCAGGACGTGAATAACCAAAAATTACTGTAATTACAGAAATGTTGAACTGCACCTATTTAAGGGCTTATACCTTTTCAAAAAGATCTGCTGAGAAATACCCTGCAAGCACATATAGGAGCAAACTGCCTTACCTTAGAATTTGACTTAAGCACATTTTTAAAACATTGAACCCCATCATTCTCAAACCAAAACACACTTTCAGTGGCTTCTAGTCTAACTGGTCGTTTTCTGCACCAGTTGAAAAAGCAGTTCCAGAAAGTTTTTGATGTCAGTGCCATGCATGCTGCTCCTCTGCATGAAAATGGTGATTACACTTCTCTAGGAGCCCCCTGTAAATGCTTAATTCTGTCAACTACACCAAAATATTTCAATCTGCAGGGGACATGGCTGTTCAAGGTAAGTTCTGAAACAGAACTGCTCTCCCATATACATGCATACATATACTGCTGAGGCCTTCCTCTGGGTAAAGAGATTTTAGAATTATTTTCTCCCTCTCCTATCAGCCAAGAAGTTTGTGTTTACTTGTCAACTTGTCCTGTAAATGGGTTCCCACACAAAATTGGAGTATGGGTAGAAATCTAGAAATTGAGAGATTTCTGCTTATATCCTTATTCTGACCAGAACAGTGATGTTTTACTGTAAGGTTTTAATAAAGTGAAAAAAAAAAACCCCAAACAAAAAAACCCAACAAAAATAAATAATAAAAAAAAACAAAAAACCCCACCAAAAACCAAAAAAAAACCCAAAAACCCAAAACAAACAAAAAAACCCCCAACCAACCAACCAAAAACAAAAACCAAAACCAAAACAAAACAAAAGAAACCAACCAACCAAACAAACAAAAGAAAACAAAAACAAACAAACAAAAAACACAAATAAACAAAAAAACAACCAAAAAACCCCAAAAACCCCAAACAAACAAACAAACAAACAAACCAAACAAACCCACAACCCCCCCCCAGCAGGTCAACATATCAAAAACACATAATAAAAAACACCCTCACAGTTTTTGTTTGAAAAGCTAGAAGGACTCAGTATGATAGGTTTTGACAAACATCAGGTTTCATTGTATAATGGAAAATCTCACCTATTGTTTTCATTCCAATATTTAAATCCAGAAAAGGCAGCATGCTAGTCGGAGAATGTTATATAGTCTGTCTTTGACAAGGTTTGATTATAATGAATTTCAGGGATTATTTCAAGACTACGTCAAAGCATTGGATACTTTCCAAAGAGAAGGTTTTTCGAAGTCCCTTCTCTATAATTAAAAAATCCTCCAAAATGACTGTTCGGTATATTGCTGTACAATTGAAATACAAACCAAACCTTCATTGAATATGCACAGAGGTGTGAAGAAAATGGGAGACAGGACAAGATGCTACTGGCCCACCACAAGGACAAAAATACTCTTGGTCAGAATTGTCCACCAAAGAGCAGAGCTCCTTCCCACAGAAATCAAAACATTTAAAAAGTCAAAATGCCTTTTTTTTTATAATATGCACACCAGAGCAGCCCTGGTACCAGGGTGGGTTAGTTTTTGCAGCTTCCACTGAGCTTTAGGACTTCTGCAACTCCTGAATTATTGGAGCCTACTGACTTACAAATGTTCAGTAAGATCATCTTTCTTGGAGACAAGGATGCAAAGCCATTATCTATCCTGTTCCACTGCCCTAAAACTGGGTCAGGAAAACCAAAACTATTCCTGTCAAAGGTTCATTAAATCCTTTTTATAAGACCTTACAGTGATGGAGACTCTCCAATAGCTATAACCCATTCCTAGCTGTCTCCAGCAGCACTAAGGGGATGTTTTGTAAGATACTTCAGGCATCTAAGTAAAAAATTTAAAAAATTAAAATTAGTGTGTCACAGTTGCAACCACACTGTGAGTCTAACTCACCCAAACTTCATAATTTGGGTATCTGTGTCTTCTGTTCTGTGCATTAAAGTATACTGATTGAAAATGAAAGAGGTTTTCTACAGAAAGTGTTTAAAGCTGCTTTCGCTTCAAACAGCTCTAAAATGATGACTTAAAAACAAACAGCAAAGAACTTATTTTATTTCTCTCTGCATTTTATCACTGAAGAAAACCACCAGAAAACTTCAAAATAAGTTTTCAAAACTTACAAGAGGACTATATTTTGCAGGAAAATCCCAAGGTTTTGGCAAATTGAAATTGTAAATAACTTCTTAATTTCAATGAAAGCAGAAAATTGAGAGAGGAAAACTTTCTCAATAAAAATTTGACAATATTTTTTTCCAAGTAATTTAAATCACGTTTACTAACAAAAAAAAAAACAAAAAAAACCCCCCAAAACACAAAAAAAAACAAACAAAAAAAACCAAAAACAAAAACAAAAAAAAAAAAAACCAAAAAAAAAAAGAAAAAAAGACAACAAAGAAAACACAAAGAGAAAAAAAAGATGCAACAATAGCTCTTTTCATGAAGAACAGCCACCATCTGGTTTATATATTGAAAGGGAATGACTCAAATGAAGAAGCAACTGGTCAAAGCAACAGTTCAGCAGGTTTTATGCAAAAATGAGAAATATGCGGGTAGGAGCCAAAAAGCTTTAAGGAAGAAATTGGCCTTGGTTGCTACTTCATCTAGACATGTGCAAGGTGTACTTTTGCCAGTGCTGCTTCCTGTATCAGTGGACTACTGTGAAACTGCATTATGGACATCTCCCTCCATATTTTCTTGACTTCCTTGGAGTTAAAAACTATGAATGCTATCAACAGGATTTGCCAAGAAGATACTTGAAATAGTCCATTCCTTTTTTCTTGTTCCAGCATGAAAAGCAGTGACAGATTTTGGAGAAAATTTCTGCTGTAAGGTCTTGTTTAACTTGTTTTTTCTTTTCTTTTAATTTTTTTTTATTTTATATTATTTAGTTTACATCTCTGTGTGGTTTTTCTTTCCCCCTTCTGCTGATTTTCTTGTGTGCCTCTAACCCAAGCCCATCACTCTCTCTACATCCCTGCCCATGCCTCCTGCTCTGGGAGGAACACATCAAGAATTTTCTGCTCCAAGCTGCTGCCATCACAGACACATACTATGCTTCAGGTAAAACTCTTCCCATTTGATCCAAGAGAACATCCCTCTTGTAAATTCAGCAGTGAGTTACCACCTTTCCTCCAAACAGCAGAGCAAGGAGAAAGGAAAATGTTGATCGAGAACTTTTATGAAGGAGATGATCAAGAAAAGATTCATGGGGTTTAATCCTCTGGTCTTCTTCAACACTAAAGCAATAAGGATTTACACACCCCCCCTCCCTTCTTCATCTGAAAATGAATTTATGCACAAGTTTGGGAATCAGTTTTGGTTTGGATAACCTAGCATGATGCATGCATACCACCACCTCAAGCAGAGCTGACAGAAACCTGCAAGAATTGGAGGATCAGCCTCCACATTACTAAGATTATATCAAGATATTGTTGGGAGTCTGCTGGAAATTTTGTGAGCTTTGCAGTTTGAAGACTTAAGATCTGCCAGGTTAAACAGATTAATCACCTTCTTATAGCTGCAAGAAGCATTATGAGCCAGTATTGGGAAAAGAATGGAGCTCACCAGAGAGAACATCAGCTTTGGAAAAACCTGAAGAATTTTCTCAATGGAGAAATTGACACAACATTTGAAAGATAAATTATATGCTGAATTATGTGCTGTATACAATTTATCTAAAAGCATTTTTTCAAGTGTATCAGTAAGAATGCTGCCTGTTTTCCAGAGCCAAGAGGTTTGTAGCTCATGTTCCCCTTCTGATCACCAACACTGGAAGTAGCACAGAGAAAGGAAATAAAAGCAACAAAGATACTGTTCTTCTGTGGTCCTCTGTTATCTATTGTGATCGTGGGATAGGATTCATCAGGTGTATAATTTATGGTTAAAATGATACTCTGAGTTCTGTCTGCATGATTCTCATTGATTTTCACAAAATCGTTGACAATTTAAACTATTCGTGGCTTAGGAACAAATTGGACTTTTAAAGAGATGCAGACAATATAGTTCCTGATAGTGCAGTTTGGAAGACTCAATTGCACAATTCAAAGTTCATCTGTTCATATTACTAAATCTTCATTGATTCATTGCAGAGTAGGGCTGGTTTTTCTCTGGGGGAAAAAAAAAAACCACAATAAATATTTTAAGTTGTCCACACAAGAGAGAACATTCTGCACTTCCCATCATGTTTGTTGTACCATTTGTTTGTCAGAGAAGGCCTGAATTCTCTCCACAGGCAACTCCAAACTCAGTGCTGGCAGGGGAAGTCCCAGACAAAGAGTGATGGCTGCTTGGAGCCCCAGTTCCTCTGCAGAAAAGGCTGCCTTGCTTTTGATGGCTGGAACAAAACACACTTCAAAGCCCCAAAAAAGGTTCAGGGCTGCCCTTAGTCAGAGGGGAAGAACATTTCAGTGGGTCCTGGATTACCAAGGTAAATCAGCTCTGGAAACCCCTGATCCTCTGCTTGCAGGCAGCTCACCAGGGCTTGATGAATAATGGAGTGAAAAATCTAACCAGTTAACAGCTTCGAGAAAGGAGAAACATTTAAATAAGGAGAACAGGCTCACTTCCTCTTTTTTGCAGTCCTGCCTTGCCAGCCGAGAGCAAATATTTCTTCTACAACAGAGAGACACATTCAGAGTGCTCAGCTAAAGGCGAGGCCATCAGCTCCATGCAAGTCCTTAACACTGCACCATTCACAGCAGTGGCCTACTAGGGGTACATTTCCAGGGATCTGGTCCAGCTTTTCATCAGCCAGTGGAGGGAGGAAGGATATTGCACCTGCACTCTCTTTTAAGGCCCATCTACTGTCAAAGCAGAATGATTGAGCCATCCTGTATGAGAGAACTAGAGATTGCATGACAAATACCAAGACATACTTTACAGGGCCATTATTATCCAAACGAGATCTTAGGAGCAAAAAAAAAATACCATAAGGGCAGCTAGGAAAATATCACTGAGTCAGATTCAGGGAGCAATGCCAAAAACAAGTGAACAAATTTAGTTCTTGCAGCAATACTGTAAAGTAGCTGTTTTCCTGAGGTATCTGTTGCTTCTTTTCACACTTTCTTAGCACACTTCATATTCCAGGTTAGCAGCTTTGGTGTGCCTTTGATCTCAGTAGCAACAGGGGAATTGCCAGCTAAATTGTCACTTTCTCAAACTCCCTGTCAAAGACACATCTTTTCTCACATGCAAAATCAGCAACGCTTAGTCAGATTAAGTGTAGGATTAGTAACAGGGTATAGATGTTTGTATTCACTGATTTTCTTTTTTCTTGTTAAAAAAAAAAATTCATAACTGTGATTATTAGACTTAAGCATCTCTTCCTCCCATGAAAGAGAGTCACCTAAATTCTTGCTGGTATCCACATTTTCACAAGTATTTGAGGCCTACTTTTTCTAATGTGAAAAATGGACTGAAAATCGGAGTGTTGATTTTTAAAAATCTGCTGCTGGGGGAGTGATGCTCCACTCCCACCTGACTGTCTGCAACAACAAATCTGTAAGAGATTATTAAAGCATGGGTCACGTTCTGCCTTCACATACACGCACTGTGATTCTGCTTCCAGATGATGTCATGGAAAATAAAGAGTAATTGTACAAAAGGCTTGGTAAAATTTTACTTGAGAACTGTGGAAGACTCTGGGTTTGTTCTTGGGGTTGAAATGTCTGGTCAGAGCTCTGTTAGTAGTTATTCTCTGTCATCATGAGCACAGTAACTCTGTTGAGCCATTTGTTTCAGCATCTCCATGCTGTCAGGGGTTGGTGGGGATGGAAGTTTAAAATGCAGAAGAGCAGATAAAACCATGCTGAGCAGCCCTGGACTGTCACAGAATCTTCCCTGAAATCAAATGGATTATCTGCAGTGTAAACTACACTTCAAACTTTTGAGGCTTCCAGAGAGCAGACCTAGGTGCTGTTCAGGTGGTAGCCACCAAGAAAAACTTGGAAAACCAGGAGTCTCCATGGCTACCACTCTCCACAGAGCATGGCCCACTAAATGTTCAATGAATGCAAAAGACCTAGACAGGAGAGAAAAACAACATTTTTAAATAGACTCTACATCTTCAAAGAGCTGTACAATGAGCCAAAAATCTCACCTCAAGCAGAAATAGTATGTTAAAGGCTTGCTGTCATTAGCAGTTTTGATGGAAATAAAAGATGACATTGAAAAAAAAATCAGGCTAAATGTGGAAGAGCTGGAGGATGGTTTTCTTCTCCCAGTTACTGCAAATCTGGCCCAGAACTTTGTGTACAAAGCAACGAGGCAAGGACTAGTAGGAGGCAAGAACTACTTCCATTTAACTATCCAAATCAGTAAGAACCAAACCAGGTATAATCAATACGACACACGAAGCAAGAAAGATTTTTGAATGCATTTCTTCTAAATACTCACTTGGGTAAAGAAGACAGCTAAACATTAAGACAATTTAAATGCCCCAGACAAACATGTTCAGATACTGTATGTAAGAGAAGTGATGAGACACTGAATGGCAATATGGAGCTGGAATTTGGCTTTATTTGAAGCAGAAGGAATTCCAAGCTGCAACCAACAAATTTATGCCTAGTGACTCTTACTATCTCCCTATATTTCTAACTCTGGTCGAATATTACTAAGGGTGGAAATACACAGCAGGACTTGCTTTAGTCTGCTGGAGAGCTGCATTTGTTCTTTTATCATCAAGCTGGAGATGAAAGTTGTGTATCACACCTTCTTGTAAAGACATACACAAACCTGAGGGATCACTCAGGGTGGCACACCTGGAGAATGACAGTTTTGAGTGAAGGTACAGTAACAGTGCAAAACCTCAGGAGAGAGAAGGAAATAGCAACATTTTTCATGATGGTCTCCAGAATGATGGAGAAAAGAGCAGCAGTCTGTCTCCCACCCCATTAAAAGCTCACCCACTGATACTCTGCTTTCTTCCTTGCTTCACATACCTCTGAAGCAGCTAAAAGCAGATTTAGTAGCATGCTGTCACACAGCTCAGCATTGGCAAGAGCAGGCACACTTCTTTCAGCTTGACAAAGGAGACCCATGAATTCCCTCTAAGAGATTCAAAGACTTTTCCAGGTAGTTACCTGTTCAAAGTCTGTGGGGAGATAGCAGGGGAGGAGTTTTGCCTTCCCCCATTATCTTGTCTCAGACAGTGAACAATGATGAGTTCTTCTTCCTAATAGAGCTTTGGGAAGGGAATCCATTGAAAGCTACAGCCCTGTACACAGCACACACAACATGAGAGACCTCCTGGTGCCCAGCACTTACCAGGACTAAATGAGATACCCCAAAGTTTCTCCCTTTCTGAGTATGGGAGCAGCTGCCTGATACTGATACCATAACACATCAACTTCTGAAAGTGCTGGCATTTTAAGTGGTGGCTGTTTTTAGTGTCGACACTTCCTTAGTCCCAGATGTTCAGTGATGTTTTCACTGACTGTAGTGAGTCTAGTGAGTTTTGCTCCCCATCCACCTCCACCAAGAGAAACAACTTTACAAGCCAGACAGGATTTGGAAGCTCTGTCTAAACTCATATATATGTTAGATAACCGAGATGAGGGACAGAAGACAGGCTTGCCTCTAGGGATGCTGAGCTGGGTGAGCTGCAAGGGCTGCAGTCTCTGTAGCAGGCAACATGAATGCCCTGAGCAGGGTTGGGGTTTTTTTACAACTATGCCTGTCCCCAAAATTTCCAAGGACAGGTTGACAGTCATATTTTGAAACCACAGTCACAGAGCAGCCAGAGATGCAGGTGGAATTTGACTAGCAGGTGGAAGGCCATCCTCACCAAGGCATGGAGGTACGGAGGTGCTCACACTCAGACCCACACCCAGGCTTTTAATCACTGTTGCTGAATGAGTTCTTCTCTGGGTGCTGACCAAGGGAGTGGGGGAAATCACATTTCAATGACCAGGCAACCTGACGTCTCACCTGGCCTTCTCCTAGAGATGTGTTTGCACAGCCCTCCATCCACAGGCAATGGTTGGATCAGCCTGACTCACCATTGTTGAGTTTCTGATATCCTTGTGCACATCTGCCAGCAACTCCTTTCACAGGTGGTTTCACAAGTTCAGACGAGACATAAATGGGGTATTCACCAAAGTTCATCAAGATGGAGTAAGGCTTTGCATGTGCATAACACAGGAGTGTTTACTCAGTACACTATTTATCCTTGATGCCAGATTTTTGGAAAAAGATAGTCAAGAAGAGTGAGAAGCTGTGCACAAATCCCATAAGACCTTATTGAGCATCTCGTGAACACTGATAGTTTTTTTAACAGCGCTTTTATGTACAATTCTCTATTAGACATCTGAGATTCTTGTAACTATGCCCATTCAAACTCAAAGGAGTTTTATAGACTTTGTGTACCTCAGCTTAATGTTATTTTTTTTATTGTCCAATACCAAGTCTATATAAGGTGATACAGGTAGAAAGCCAGCTTAAATGAAGTACGTGAGTAATCATTTTCTGTATTTTGAGTGATTCTTGAACATTGCCTAAAACAATTTGAAATTTACTTCACACTAATTGTCTAAAACAGCAACTTAGAAGGACAGCCTTTAAAAACAAATATTGAAAATTCTTAGTAAAGTGGCCTAAAGAGTTTTGAATTAGTAAGAGTGGAGTATATTTTCATGTCTTTGTTCACAAAGGAGAAGGAGGGATTTTTCAGAACAAAAAAAGTGTTTGGGTTCAAAACCTCCTTGTTTGAGGCATCTGTAAAAAAGAGCTAAAGCATTGTGTTGTATATGTTAAAACACATGTCATGAGAAAATAAGTAAAATGACAGGCTAATTAGTATCTATTACAGATTCATTTAAAAAAACCCAAACCAACAAAAAAAGGCCAAATGCAAACTATTAGTCCTAACTTCCATTAGTCATCATAATATTTAACATAATAGGAATTTCTACCCAGTGGGATAGACAGAGATTTCACCATCTTTCAGTAAAATGCAGAATGGGACTCTCTGATGATGAAATAATTTAATGCAGCTGTTCTGTGTATATGTTACAAGCAGCCCTTTTTTCCACCTCTGAAGGGTTAAAGAACTTAATTTCTAAATCTGTACTGTACTGCACAATAAAAGGCTTCGCACTTCAGTAAATCTTGCTGTTCAGTACAACAATTTTTAGTTTAATACCCCACAGTTCTCTAAAATTTCCAAAAAGCCCTGAAGTTTCAAGTATCACCATGTGTTAAATGTTGATGTTTTTTCCTAACAGAAATCACTATTGCTGAAGTGGAATAATGTGGAATGGTCACGATATAGTCTTGTACATTCCAATGTGTAAATAGGTCCACATTTTCCTGCAATTGTTTTAATCTGTCAAGACTACTGTAATCCAATATTTCTAATAAGATTCATCTGTATCTTACATAAACAGAGCTACAGCAAATTGGACTTCACAAAGAAGAAAATGAGCTTAGTTATGTGAAGATTTATTTTTTGCATAAAGTATGCTTGGACCACCATACTCTGAGAACATGTAAATAATAAGCATGAATCTGGGATCTTGGACTGAGTATTCAACATTCTGCTCTTAGGAAAGATCATCTCTCTTGGGAGAAGTTTTCAGCAAATAAATTACAGTTTACAGTTGTCCAGCCAGCAGTGATGATGTTGGGCGAGGGTGACAGAATAAAGTGCCTCACCTGAAAACTGCCTGATTGCTTCCTGCCCTCTCTTTGGCTGCAGAATGACTTGGCCATGCTGATTTCTGAGCTGTGCACAACAAATAATTAATGGAATTAGACAGCCATGGAAAGGTATGGGTTAGAAGGGACCTTAGAGACCATCTTGCTCCACCCCCTGTTCCATGAGCAGGGACAACTTCCAGTAGACCAGGTTGCTCAGAGTTCCATCCAGCCTGGCCTTGGAAACTTCCAGAGATGGGTAACCTGTGCCAATCTCTCACCATCCTCACAGTGAAGAATTTCTTTCTAATGTTTCATTCAAACTTGCCCTCTTTCAGTTTAAAGTCATTACCCCTTGTTCTGTACCTACATGCCCTTGTAAAGAGGTTCTCTGGATTTCTTTTAGCTCCTTTAGACACTGGACATAGTGTCTTTAGACACAGACTAGTTTTCTCCAGTCTGAACAGTTTCAACTTTCCCAGTCTGTCTTTATAGGAGAGGAGTTCCATCCCTCTAATAATTTTTGTTGCAGCAGAAATAATATAGTAATTCTTGTTCCAGCCCGTTCCAACAGTTCCATGTCCTTTATGTTGTGGACACCAGAGCTGGGCACAGCATTGGTGTCCCAAGGGCAGGGTAGAGGTTCAGAATCCCTTCCCCTGACCTGATGCAGTCCTGGAGTGGTTGCTGTGCTGTGAGCTCTCACTGCTGGGTAGTGTTGGGCATTTCATCAACCAACACTCCCAAGTCCTTCTCCTCAGGGCTGCCCTCCATCCATTCTCTGTCCTGCCTGTATTTGTGCTTTGGATTGTCCTGATTCACATGCAGGACCTGGCACTTGGCCCTGTTGAACATCATGAGGTTCACACAGACCCACTCCTCAAGCCTACCAAGGTCCCTCTAGATCCATCCTTTCCCTCCAGCATGTCCACCAGAGCACGTAGCTCTGAAAACTTGCAGAATTATTGGTGCCAGTGTCCATGTCACCTGAGGGCCCATTTGTTGGGGCACCCAGATGTTGAGACACTGGCAGCAACTCTGAGTGTGACTGTCCAGCCAATTCCTTATCCCCCCAGTATTCCACCCTTCAATTCCATCCATCAAATCCAGTTCAGAGTCACAGATATTGCGAGGGACAATGTCAAATGCTTTGCACAGGTCCAGGTAGGTGATGTCAGCTGCTCTTCCCTCACCCACCAACACTGTCACCCCTCCATAGAAACCACCAAATTTGTCAGGTGTGATTTGCCCTTACTGAAGCCACATTGGCTGTCACCAATTATGTTCTTGTATTCCATGTGTCTTAGCATATTTTCCAAGGGGACCTATTCCATGATGTTTTCAGGCACCATGGTAAGACTGACTGGCCTGTAGTTCCCTCAGTCTTTCTTTTTGCCCTTTTCTAAAATTGGGGTTTCCCCTTTTCCATTCAGTGAGAACTTCACTAGTCTGCCACAGCTTTTCAAGTATGATGGACAGTATTTAGATCCTTCATCAGCCAGTTCCCTCAGGATCTCATCAGGATCTCCTCAGGTCCCATGGATTTGTGCACCTTCAGGTTTCTCAAATGTTCTCAAACCTGGTCTTCTCTTACAGAACATGGTTCTTTATTTGGCCAGTCCCTGCTATCTTTGCCTTCTGTGACTTGGGTTCTGTGGCTGGAGAACCTGTTGGTGCAGATCAAGGCAAAAAAGTCTTTAAATACCTCAACTTTCTCCATGTCCCAGGTAACCAGGTCTCTTATTTGCTTCTGGAGAGGGCCCACATTTTCCCCAGTATTCCTTTTATCCCTTATGTACTTATAGAAGTTTTCTTCTTGCCCCTGATGTCTCTGTCCAAGTTTAATTCTACTCAGGCTTTAGTTTTCCTAACCTGATGCCTGGCTGCTCAGGCAGGTTTTTTTATTCCTCCCAGGCTACCTGTCATTGTTTTCACACCCTACAAACTTCATTTTTGTGTTTCAGTTTCTCCAGGAGCTCCCTGTTCATCCAGACAGGTCTGTTGGGATTTTTGCCTGCCTTCCTCTTCATTGGGCTGCATCGCTCCTGAGCTCAGAGTAGATCCTTGACTATCAACCAGATTTCTTGGGCTGATCTTCCCTGCAGGGCTTCATCCCATGGGACTCTACCAAACAGATCCCTGAAGAGGCCAAAAGCTGCTCTCCTGAAGTCCAGGACAGAGAGTTTGCTGCAGACCCTCTGCATTGCCCTAAGGAATTTGAAGTCCAGCCTTTCACAGAATCACAGAATTCCATGGTCAGTGCAGCCAGTGCTTCTCTTGGGCTTGGCATTGCCCACTGCCCCCACCCTGTTGGTGAGGCAAAGGTCCATGACACCAGTTCTCCTCATCATTTCCCCCATCAGTTGGAGAAGGAAGTTGTCTTCAGCACATCCCAGGAACCTCCTGGGTCTCTTATGTTCTGTTGCCTTGTCTCACACACACTGTATCTGAGTCTTTTTTTGTATTCCTGCCCTCAAGACTCTTCCAATGACACCAGCTGAATTTTGTCTGAAGTAGAAGGCTGGTTGTATGATTAGGGCACTGGACTGGGATTTGTTTCATCTCATGGCTTTTTCAGGGGATTCCTATCTAAGCTAAGTCACTTCTACCTCCCTGTGATTCAGTTCCTTACCAGTAGACTGCATTTGAAATTATTCTCTTCATACATGACCTGCAGCACATTTGGACCTCAGGCAGTCCTATAACAAAAGCAAATGCAATTCCAGGACAGACTCCAAGACACAGGCAGAATGATCATGTCCTACCTGCAAGAACTGTCTGACACAAGCTGAAGAATGCCAGCCAAAATCTCTTACAGCTTCTGTCCTCCTTGTGTAAGAGTTAACAGCTGACAAATTAACAGGTTCAGAATTGCCAGAGAACAAGAAAAGAAAGAGAATTATGTGGTGGTGTCAACCAAGCACTATCAATCTCATAAACCCAAGTACTATTCATAGCTGGTCTTTCCTTCTGACTATGTTCTGACTGTGATTTGGTATCTTTTAACTGTTGAAAAATTTGTTATGAGTAGATGGGAAAACTAAATTCATCCAAATATATTCCTTTTTGCACTCATATGTGTATTTGTGTGTACACGAATGTGCTTTCCTCTCATGCTGATGAAGTTATACATGCTGGAGAAATTTTCCAATCTTCCTTTTGTCTGCATCTAGATTACAAGTTTATAGAAGGTCCACAATGCAAACAGTAGTCTGAATTTACTTGCACATTGTATATCCTGATTTCTGTGCCCACTTCAAGAGCTCTGTTAAGCAAAATGTTTAATATTGCAAACACACAATAGTGAGGACAATATAAGATTTACTCTTGCAAAGAGCAGACAAGCCACTGAGTAACTATTATAATGCCTACTTTAGTTTCTACTTTAGCTTCAGGATCAAACCCCATCTTCTTCCACAAGTCCCATCTTTCTTTACCTTGACCAGGCAGCCATCAACTCAAGTTTGCCCAGTTAAGAGCTACACGTTTTTTTTGTTTTTTTTTTTTTTTTGGGTGGGTGGAGGTTTATGTTGCATTTTGAATTTTTTGTTTGGTTGTTTTTTGTGGGCATTTTTCTTTGTTTGTTTGTTTGTTGTTGTGGTTTTAGGTTTGGGGTTTTATTGGTTGTTTTTTTTTTTTTTTTAATTCCAGTTTCAGCAAGCTATGGTAGTGATTGACAAGAAAGCTCAACAATGCTGTTTGTACCTTGGTCAGCCTCTCCTTGGCAATAGTTTGCACACTCTGTTGTCAATGGCAGCCATCTCTCAGTGCAGACAAAACGTCCACAGAAATTTGGTCATAATTCAGGAAGTTGCTGAGCACAAAGAAACTGAAAAGGGCCTCTGGAGGAAGTTTCCATACGGATATTAACAGGAGCCTTCTACAGGAAAGCATTCCTGGCAAATCAGAGGAGAATCCCCAAAACAATGAGGAACAGGACTACCATGAGAGCAATGATAAAACATTTATTATTCTTGCATTCCTTCTGCTAACATTCTCAAAACAATGTTTAAATGGTGAAAGCATCTCCAAAACAAACCCAAGATGCAAATACATGAAGCATTGATAATTTCAATCCAAACAGCTCATGTCTGGCAAGGTTAAAAGTAATGTACAACAGGGTCGTGGGTAAGAAGAATGTTAGGGAACCTCAGCTAGACCTTGCTATCTTAACAATCTCTAATTTAAAGCAAAGTTCTGGTAAACACCCACCTTACTCCACAAAAGTGAGTTTTAAATGTTTTGCAAACAGCACGAGAAGACTCACAGAACTCCTTCACTTTGACATTTCATTTTCACTTTGGATAAAAAGATGTCACTTGGTGATGTGACAGCAGTGCAGTGTATTTTATCTGCAGCATCACTGGCTTTGTCAAATCAACATGGATAATTCAAGGCTACTGCCTTTCCCTTTTAAAATACTGCTGTGCCTGGGTTTAATTTTATTTCTTGCTTACGAAACTAATTCTGTATGGGAAAAGAAATGTTAAAGCTATTGCACATCTCAGATTTCAGGAGATCCTTAGAGGAAATAGTCATTCACAAAGCAAGAAAAATGTTTGTAGCTCGACTTTAATTTCTTGATTGCTAAGGAAATATTGCCAAGACACTGGAAAGATATTTCTTACCATCATCATCCTTCTGCACAGACATTAACTATCATAGACACTATTACTTGCAATAAACTTGTTTTCTCCACTGCATATCCAGATGATCAAGAATTTTCCCTGCATTTTTATCTAAATACTGCTATGACTTGTCAGTGCACTAGTTTATAACTTCAAACCATAACAAAATATTAATGAATGTTTATCAGTCTTGAAGGGAGTGTTGAAAAATACTGAGATTAAATGACACTCTAATGGTCATACAAGAGGACTGTGGCAGCTAAAACTGAGTATAGAGCTTCAGTGCCTGCTCAAAGAATTTATGGCAGTATTATCTTTTCTAATTGCAAGACCTGAAAGTAACACAGGTTTTTTCTGTAAATGTATACTCTTGATTTGTATTACAAGAGGTCACATGAGTTCTCAAGGTCTTGGCTAAGAATTCGTTGTTGTAGGTTCTGTCCAAACTCAGCATAAAAAAAAAAATGAAAGGCTTAGAAAGCCAACAGATAAAAAACAGCCACAGCAGGGAAGGAGAAAGAAAGGATGGAAATGTTTGATGGAGGAGGAGAAAGAAATAGCAGAGCCGTGTTAGGGACTTTGAGGAGAAGCCATCCCCACATACCAACCAGTCAATCGTCATAGCAGGGACCATAAAATTGTCTTAAATAAGGATTTGGATGAAGAATTTGTGGTGGAGATGAGGCAGAAACTAATGGAGACTTAATATCAAATTAATGCAGCAGCACAGGGAAAGCACAAAGATTCCCTTTTGGAGATATTAAACATCAAAGGTGGAGATCAGACATGGGAGATTTTATCTTAATGAGGTATCTTTCAGTAATGAGAGGTAATAAGTAGGAAAGGTGTGAAGGGTCTTGTACTGTGAAGGCAAGCAGGCTATATCCCAAATGCTAAAGAAGGAAAAGTAAGTGGATAGATACTAACTAAAGGGAATTTCTCAAAATGACAGGTTGGAGAGATTTATAAGAGTGAGATAAGATGGCCAAAATCTCTGCCAAAAACCAGAATATTTGAGCTGCAGCACAAGATGTGAGGACCCTGACCAGTCATAGGTGATGTAGGTAGAGAAGACACAGTCATGTAAAATATGATGTAAAAACAATGTGAATATAAAGTTATAAGATGGATCTGAGTTTGTGAAGAAAGCTGAAGACACTGTCCAGTGTGATTTTTCATTGTGACCATCTGAACAGATTGATGAAGAAGCTCAGCAAATGGCACACCTAGAAGCTTTGTTTTGGATGTGTATACCTTGGTCCAATGACTAGACACCCAGGTGGATTTCAGAAACAGGTTTAGATTCTAGACAAGAGTGAAGAAGACAGTCTGGGTAGCACTGTTGATCTCTTTGTCAACAGCATATACTAGTAATGAAATTTGGAAAATGAAAACACCAGCTCTTTATTTCATATGTAGATTTGTGTATGTGCACATAAAAGAACATTATACACCTATATGAGCCAGACTATTCTCACAATGGCCAGAAACAGATATAATTGGACCTAAAACGTGTTCTCATTCTAGACTTAAAAATAATATTGAATAACAAGTCCAAAAGGGAGAACTTCCAAAGTACTTCATGTTGATTTAATTCTACACAGTCGTCATCTTCTGATTTTAGCAAGGGCAGAGTTGCAGCAGATTCTACATTTTAAGAATCTTACTCAATGTGAAAGAGAATTGTGGGGATGTAAACTAGTAATAGGACATTTCACTGGCTTGTTCTATCTAGTTTCACTGATGTTAATCATGAGTAAGGCAAGAGGCTTATGTGAATAAGTTAGAGAAGGATGAAATACAGAATCAATTAATCCATACCCTGCTCTGTGGAACCTGCTTACCTTCCTGTGAAAACTTATGGAGAGGATGTTTTGGAGCCACAGTTAAACTCCCTTTTCCTTCATAGATTTCTGTTATCTGCAGCCCAAGGTATTTTATTAAAGAAAATTAGATCAAAATTTGCATGACCCTTCACCCCTCTTCCAGCATCCCTTCACTTCCCTTTCCCACACAACAAAATCTCTGTGACTCCATTAAAGGAATACCCAGGAGCTGTTTGGACATTTTGATTTAGAGCATGTCAGAGCTCTCTGTATATTACACATACCAGACTTTAGGCAGGGAGCTGCAGTGAACAACAAAGGACTGTGGCTGCCTCCAAGAAGAGACCTTTTCTTTTCAGACTGGTGGGTTGAAAAAAAGAAAACTGGAGGCCACAGCCAAGGTGCACAATCCTGTGTCCTCTTAGATGCTCAGACTGGCTGTTGGCTTCTAGGCCTGCCTCTTTAACTTTATATATGGGGAACAACTTCATTCCTTAATGCCTGGGATGGATGCAGTAAGAACATATAAAGGAGAAAGGTGCCAGCTACATCCAAAAATCTGTCCAATGTATTTTATCAGACTTCACTGAGGCTTATGCCTCCTGCCAGCTCTCCCATATGGAATAGCACCTTGCTCTGATGGAAGCTGCATGGAGAACATGTGAGGAATCAGGTGTTATTGATCAAGGCTAAGGGCTTGAAGAGTTGGCCCACTGTAGGGAAATTTTATATTATGCCACCTTGGATGAGGCAGTCCTCCATGGAAGGCAGGAATTTCCACAAGGTATGGTGACAGCAGATCTGGGGTTACTAAACAACTGGAATCTGTTAGCTCAGGGTGTTCATAAGCTCTCCAATGCATTAAAGATCACATTACAGGCTGTTTATTGTAGATAAAACTTAAATCTAATGAAAGCAATGAGAAGATTCTAGCACTGTCCCTATCAATATTAGAAAGAGCGTTTATGATTGTTGTCACACAAACACACACACAAAAAAAAGTAAAGGAAGCTCAGCCTCGCTAACATTCAGAGATATAAAGGTATTCTATCCCTCGTCCTTCCTTCCTTTGTGATTTCCACAGGATTTTCACTTCCAGAGATGTTATGCACTCGCTTTCAAAGGAATTAAATATTTTCATTCAGGAAAGTAATTTCACAGCAAAGTAACAGAGAGCAATGTCCTGGGTATTCATTTTTCCGAGCCAATCTTTCAAAGTCATTTTGCGTTCCGAGGAGCAGAGAAGACACGAGGAGGCATAAATCCTCTGTACTTGGTTTCCACAGCCCTCCTTCTCCGCTCTTCCCCGAGCTGCCTGTGCAGAGAGCACATGAAAAGGAGTACCTGGTGCTGGGAGAGGAGAGCTCTGAGCCCCTGCACGGGGCAGCTGCGTGCTCCCCACCGCACCCAGCGCTGCCTTCACCTTTCATGTGTCGCGCTGGGTGTGATATCACCATACCCATCGCAATAATTCAGCCTATTTTTCTCCTCGCTGTTCCAAGAACTAAAGGAGAAAGCTCGGAGTCTAAGGTGAAAGAAGATGAGATGGCTTACTTCCTTGGATACTTCTGTGCAGATGAAAAGCTAATCCTGATAAAACCAACTCTGAAATCCTTCCAACCCACCTTTAGTCAAGGTCACACATTATTAGACAAGCAAGGTTAAAGCCACACAATTTTCAGAACCAAAAGAGATGGCCGGGGGAGGGAGGAAAGCAGGGGGGGAGCATAGGAAGCGGGGGAAGCATCTCCCTCCTCTACTCACGGTCTTTGATGTGTTTCAGGAAAAGAAAAAATTAGAAACCTTCCTGGTTTTTCATGAGAGGTCCAGGGTGCGCTGAGAACTAGGTGGACAAACAAGGCCCTGGCTACTCCTTTGTTTTGCAGAGCAGACATGCTCCATAACCTTGAGGATGACAACAACATTTGTTCTTCACACAAAGATAAAGCTGGCCAGTGACTGCACTTCCCCCTCCCCTCACCCAACCACAAGCAGAACAGGCAGGATGTCGAACAAAGAAGCAGCAGAAACAGCAATGAGCATTACGCTCAGATTAGAGGACATTCAGGGACTGTAAAAGATCCATTAAAATAAGCACAGACCCACTTTCAGTGAGGAAAGGGTCTTTTCTCTCTTCTCCTTTGGTTTATATTGTTAATCTTTCTTCCTGGATGACTCCTCACAAATGCTTTTTGTTTTCTCCTGTGGTTTTACGTGCCAGGACTATAAGGAGGAAGGGACTGAGGCTCTTTCTTGGCAAGATTTCAAATCACTTCCATAGGAGACATAGACCCTATTGCTATCTCTCTAAGGGTATAAATTAAAGGAGTGGTGATGAGCAGTCCAGAGCAATTCAAATGCTGGTAAAGCTTAGGTCCTTCTCCAGTCCCTCATTACAGTGAATGCTGGCATCTGCTGCACAGGCTCAGCTGGAGGAATAAAACTACACATGGGAAGAAGTGGATGAGCAGAAAGCCTGCATTTACATTGCATCATCCCATGATGACACAGAAATTGCTAATTATAATACAGCATGGAAGGGGAAAATAATTGCAGACAATTCCCATGGCAAAAAGGCTACCTTTGGATTATACACACATATATATTGGACATACTTTGAGTAAAGCTATCATTTCAGAGAGGCAGCTATTTTATGTTGTTTACAAACCTTTTTCCAGAGTGAATGCTACCGTGATGGCATTTTTCTTTCAATTTATCTGTCTTCCTCCCTTATACATATTTAGGCAAATAAAAATTATTCTTGACAGACGTAGCCCACATGCCAGCTTCACATTTTCTCCAGGTAACCTATTTTCATTCAACTTAAAGTGTATCCTATAATTTTTATTCAGGACTTCAGCCATTTGCACCAAGTGAAAAGTTTTCAAGGTGCCTCATAGAGTCCCAAACACTATTTTAGGAAAACACAAACAAGTTGCAAAATGGATGTTTTTAGAGTTCTTTTACCTCTTTTCCTTTTCACTCACAGATGAGACAACTAGTATATGTCTTGCAAATAAACATCTCTTAATAACACAAAGTTGAATTTCTCATTCAGGCTTGGACTGAATTAGTATAGGATGAAATTTGGATTAACAAATCTGGATGAGAACATCTTTCTTCCAGATGAATGCACAGGAAGTATCTGCCTCTTGAGTGTCAGACTGTGTCCAAGCCTGCACCACTCTGTGAGAGGGAATAAAGATGAAGCAAGTTTTTCTTCTCTCCAGAGGTCTAAGCCACATTGACACTCAACCTGCTAGCTCTCATGAGTTCTTCTTGAAGCTCCTGATGGTGATGGCATTTTGCACTGCAGCCAGTGAGAAGGATGATCTACCAATATCTCTTCTCATATTTTGTTGTGACAACTCCCTCACTCACCTTTGTACTGAGGCCACGAACAGATTCATATCCCCATGTTAGACAGAAGCCAAAAAACGGATTTAAACTGTTTTTAGAATTATCTTGATTAAAGCAAGTCAGTTTGTCAAGTTGTCTCCAAATTAATCTTCATCCAGTGTGTCCACCACGGTGCAGCTATGTCCACGTGGATAACAGGATAATTACTTTTTCAATAAAATAAATAACCGTGGAATGAAGAAACTGTTTTAACAAGATGAATGAGCAGGTTCCAGATATACTTTTTGATCTTTGTAGCAACTGTATCCATGCAAACACCTGCATGCTTTCCTAATGAAGGAGAAATGGAATAAATGGAAGAGAGTTTCAGAAATCAGTAGTGTTTTGGGGTAGCTGGATCCAAATTCTTTTAAGTAACCCTCCTTTTCTGAAAAGCACTGGAAATGAGGCCAGAATGGTTTCTGAAAATCTGACTCTTAAAGCAGAGCTCAAATTGACCACCTAAAAAGCTGAGGACTTCAGAGGGTTTCTTGTATTTTTAATCTTAATCACAGGATTTCAGCTGTCATCACTGTATTCTCAAAACCAGATGTTAGATTCTTCTCATCATCATCAAAATCCACTTCCACTTACTTAAATGCTACTCCTGTGCTTCCCTGGAAACATCCTGACTTTGTGTTTCTTAACCATCCCTCTCCCTGCATTTTTATTTCTAGGTGGCTGTTGCTGTTTATCAGGGCTTTATGTGTGTTACAAAGCAGAAACAATTTCATGGGGGAGGCCAAGAGCATGTTAACTACAATAAAAACTGTTGTCATAAACACTCTGCATCTTAATGCACAGCTTCAATCTTTACGTAAGATTAATTAAAGAGCAGATGTTCTATCATACTTTGCATTAGGTGTGGTTATCTCTGAGATCCTGGCTCTTCCATTTGCCGTGCTTTAATTTGTGTTATTATGCATTTTGAGCCTGAGGCATGAGTAGTCAAGTGGTAAACATTAGATATACAGAACCACATTTCCAAAATGCACCTCCACTATTAGGCTGGCTAATACGATTCTATTCTATTTTAAGACAGATTCGTTCTCCCCCCCTCCTCCCTTTTTAATTTCCTTTTGACATGTTACATGGCAAGGAGACAGACCAATGGGAGAAGACAGACAGACAGACAGACAGACAGACAGACAGATATATTCTGTGTGAGTGTATGAATTTGTGCACATGAGCAACAGTAACATGAGGGGCTTTGTGTAAAGCGAGCCATATGTAGAACATTAATTGCACATATCAGCCACTGCTGCTGAAATTCTTCATCTTACCCACAGAAGAAGTTTCTACTGTATATCCTGCCTTTTTTTTTTTTTTTTTTTTTTGGAGGTTTTCATACCAGCTACACGAAGGCACTTTTATTTCTGTTGTTTTGAATCTGAGGCTCCAAACTGAATTCTCATTTTCTAAATGCAACTGCTGGAAATTGATGCTTGAAAACTTTTCAAGCAGTGATCAAAGTCTGATGTGAATTAATTTGTCATCATAACAGAGCACTGCTTACAAGTCATTTCAGGCTGGATTTCAGCAAAGGCAATAGATATCTAGGTTGACAATTTCATTTAAAAGGATAGAAAGCCTTACACTTTTCTTTCATTGGTATCTTGATTTAATGAACATACAAACACATCATCACCATATGTTCTAAATATCAGCTTCAGTGCTTGTTCTTAGGAAACATCTTGGAAAAATGCCAATGAGTGAAGCTTGGAAGAAGCTTATAAAGGTTTTGAGACATATTGGTGCAGCTTGGGAAAGCAAATTCACTGGTGACTAATTACTCAAGAATTTAATTTGAATAGCAATGTCAATAAATTGCCAATACATACTTAACAGATATATAATGACAGAATTCATGCTAAGCATAACAAAGCCAGTTGTGATAGTGACTGGATTTCCAAATGCATATGAAACATTAATCTCCACAGCAGGTCATAAATATGTGATGGAAATGTCAGGTTTCCTTCCTCACTATGAAACCCTTGGATAAGATATTTGGGCCAGAGGGTTGTTGGACACCTGTTCTTACCTCTTGAGCAACATCCTCCAGTGAAATACCCCACTCCCAGCTCCCACCTGCTCTCTGATCCCATACAGAAGAACCCACATGCCAACACACAACCCTTCCCATTTTACCCACCCTTAACATTCCCACATCTTTGATTTTGCTTTTTCCTGCCCATGAGTGCCCCTCATAGTATTTCTCATTGATTAGTGGCACTTATTTGTGTGAAGTGACTCATCAACCAAGGCCTCCAGTGCTGGCTTTTGCTAACAGAGGGCTTTTAAGCTCTAGCAGTTTTCTTTTTTTAGCCAGATTTTTTTTTTCCACAGCAGGAAACTCAGTGAGCTTGAACTAAGAAAAGTGCTGACAATGCTGTCAGAACTTCAACCAAGGCCTCTAGGACAGTGTAGTCAAATACTCAAGCGAGATGTGGTTTCATTTCCAAAGTACTGCTCCTATTCTTCAACAGAGACAATAATTATTGAACAAATCTTCAGGTTCACCCACATTCTGTTCTCTCATATCTGTTTTATTTGTTTTTCTCTCAATTTGATGAGAGCCAAGCTTTCCAGCTAATGATGTGGTGGAGGTGGTGTAGAGGATTAACGATGGGTAGCAGTGAAGGGCTTTGTTCTGAGCACTAAAATATATTTAGGTATTCTCTGCAGCCCAAGGGATTGACAGCAGGATACAAAGCCTTGTACCTCTGCGTGGTCAATTCACAGCCACTCCAAGTTAATAAATCATGAGAGCCACGACCCCTGCATGGCTGCCTGTCAGATGACATGAAATGGCTTGGGGATTTTTGTGCACGTTGGCCACTTGTGGATGGGTTTGGCAAAACAAATCAAGGTAACTGACACAGTCACTGGCTTCAGCACCAGGGCAGCCTGGCATCTCCACCTGTGTTTGCCCATGGGTACTTTGCTCTCACCAGAATTTGGTGAAGTTAATTGCAAATTTTGGGCAAGAAAGGTGAAAGGTCATTCCAGTTTTCAATGTTAATTCCTTGCTTACCTCTCAGCCTAAGCTCACCAAAATCTTGCTTTCTTTTACTTCTCATCAACAAAATTTGCAATTTCATTGAAGGGCCTCGTAGGGCTTAGGGAATGTGGAGGGCTCTGTCAGCAACACCTGAGAATAAGACTTGGAGAATAAGATATTTCACCACTGAACTGACCATGGGATTCCCCAAACGAGCTTGTGAGGCATTCTGAGATCACAGCCTCAAGACAGCTTGCTAAGCTTCTGGAGAATGCTCCCAGAAATTCCTATTCTTGATGAGAAAGGCTCACCAAGCTTACCCCTCCTGTCCATTGCCCAGAGATTAACTCACTGGTACAAGGATGGCAAACAACAGGCTGGGAACAGAGAAACCTTTCAGTCTGTCCAGGCGGAAGGTGGTGTCCCTGGTAGAGAACAGTCTTCCCCTTTTTTTAGGTTTCACTTTGAAAAAAATAGATGAAAAATAAGTAATCCACTGACAGCTGTAAAACCAGGCACAAGCACAACAAGAAGCAGCAGCTCCTTCTGGAACAGCTCTGAAAGTGAAATGGAACAAGGGACAAAACAAGGAGAAGAGCTTTGATTGAGAGTTTGTGTATTTATATTTACCTTCCAGGGTCTGCCTGTCCATCAGCTTGTGTATTTCTTGCTCAAGTCATACCTTTTCTTTCTCTTTTAATAAGAACAATTTCTTATTCTGGAAAGCCAGAGCTCAAGCTCTTGAACTCAGTCAAGATTTAAGCAAGCTCAGCCTTTCTAACATAAAGGCAAACAACATTAGACTCCTTTTGCAGTCTGAATGCGAATTAAACTCTCTGTCTAGACACCACATGAATTTTGCTTGGGCTTGAGCTAGGATCCTTTAAGATCTCAAAAGCCAGTGAGCCAGATTAGTACTTGCATGGCAGAACTACATGAAAGGCTGAGTAACTCAGCTAAGAGCACAAACAAATCAGCTGAAAGTAAACCTAATTCAGTCTTCCTTTCTGGCTTAACAATATGTTCTGCAGGTTCACTCTCAAGGCCATTCTTTGAGTTTCTAAGAGAATTACAAGAGCTATGTTAAAAAAAATTAAAAAAAAAAAAAAAAAAAAAAGAAAAAGAGATCATACTGAAATCTAATCCAAAAGCAAATATCAGCCCTGCACTCAGACAGGTTTATCTCAAGGTACTTTTATAGCATGCCATAATCTCACTATTATTTAGACGAACGAACTGACAACTGTTCATCCTTTCTGAGGCTTTGTTTTATGGGGCAGCAATAAGAGTGAGGGGATGCATAGGTAAATGATGGCAGTATTTCCCACTATCTAAGAGTCACAGAAAAGATATCAGGAGAGAAGAATTGCTCATATTCTTTTGAATTCAGTCACAGTAAAGATGAACTGATTCAGTGTCAGAGGGAAAAGATACTACCCTCTTACAGATATGCCAAGAGAAAGGAGCATTCAAGGATCTCCCTTGACCCATTTGTGGGGTCTGAAATAGATTGTCTGCCATGGTTACACATGATCACAGACCTCCTTTGAGCCAGCAGGGGTTAAAAAGCCCAACTCCCTCTCTAAAAGTACACTATCACAGTCTAATTTTTGGTTGTTTACCCATTCTGGTGTGCACCACACAAAGTAGTTCACTCCAAAAGAGAATATCACCTCTTTGGTGTCCATTGCTTGTTGACTTTGTATCACAGACCTTTTTTCTCCTTACAATCAGCTTTCAAAGTAATAGCTGCATCAGCTGGCAGAAAAAATACAGATATGCTGCTTTTTTCTTTTTTTTTCTTAAGTCACAACCATCTTATTCATCCTCCACTCCTCATGCAAGACATTTCTGAGAGATGGGCTGAAAAAAAGACAGCAGATGAGCCAGTCTCTGCAAAAAAAAAAAAAAAAAAAAAAAAAAGGCTTCTAATGAAAATAAGTAAAAGAGACAGAGGTTGGGAAAACAGTCATGCCACTGCTATTGTATCTGGGTGGGGAGGAGATGCTTTCAGACAGGAAGGGTGTAAACTCATGGCAGCACATCACGCACAGAGAGAGCTTTGAAAAATCCATCTCAGAAATGCGGGGAAGGGTGGCCACGTAAATGTGTGCTCACTCAAAGCAAACATGCTAATAGCTCCTCACACCCAGAAAATCAGCCAGGTGGCATCCATCTGAAAATGACTACTGTCTTCTGGAAGGAAAGGTAGTGTACCTTCTGCCACCCACCACTGTCTTTGACAGGGAGACGCAGCTAGGGAATGAAGAATATCATGGATCTGAAAATTATGCCAGATCCCTCAGACCCGACTGCAAGTCTTTTACCACAATGTAATCCCTCTTCTCAAATTATTTAAGCAGACAGAAAACAAAGAACCGTGTTCAGAGGCTTTGTGGGGGCCCTATGCACAGAAGGGAAGAAGGAAATTATTAGTAAGGACAGAGACAAACATAACTGTCCTCTTGAAATGCTAGCTGCCCTATCACATTTTCAAGACCTCTTGATTGAGACGATAACTCACTGTTTTCTGCAGCCATTATTGAAAGCTTGTGCAGTCTCATCTCCCATATTTTTCTAGTATCTATTATGTGTGTGTAAGAAGCACTCTTAATGTGGAGGTAAAGAAAGGGAAGCTGTATTATCTTTCTGTTGGAGAGGTTTTATCTTTAGTGATTGCATTAACCTGAAAGAAACACCAAAAACCCCTCTAGCACACTTGTTCTGCTCCACCACTCGTCTCCTCAGCTCTCACAGCTCAGTGCAGCTCTCTCCCTGGAAGATCAAGAGTCCGCTTAAAATTAGTACAGCATTCCAGCCATGGGGAAACCCCCAGAGGAGGCTACAGCCTGTGATCCTGGCCTGAGGAAGGTGTTGTTCCTGGCTTCAGCGGGAGCTGGATGATGCTGGGAGGTACTAGCACAGACAGAAGTGCAGTTACTCCATGCTGGAGGTGACGGGCATCTGTTATTAACGAGGGCTCTCACAGAGCAGCCTGGCCCTCAGAAATCCCTGGTGTTCTGGAGACAGAAGAGGAGTTCATTTGTCAGCAGAGCAGATGCCTTGCAAAGATAACTCAGCCTGACTGCTCCCTGTTCCTGAGTTAATTTTCTTCTCCAGGGTCCTCAGAACTGAGCATACACCAGACCCACTCTGGTATCAGGGACATCCATCCCCAAAAACTCTCTGTCCTAAGGGCAAGCAGGATCTGGACAGGATCAGACTGCAGCAAGCCTCAGTGAAGGACTAAAGACACAGCTCAGAAGCACTGGATGCAGCAGGCAGATCAAAATTGGCATGCACATGCGGGAGAATTCAATCCATGGGGAGAGAAGGGTGTGTGGCACACACCAGCTGTAAATATGCAGACCAAAATATGCAGGTTGGTCTGCTGGAAAGGGTCAGCACTGTCATTAAGGGTCACAAAGACCAGGAGGAGTCTGGAGCATTTTTCTTGTGAGGAGAGACTGCAAGAGCAGGGCGTGGTTATTCTGGAGAAGACTGAGAGGGAATCTCATTAATGCATATAAAAATTTTGCAGGTGCCAAGAGAATGGCTCCAGACTCTTTCCAGTGGTGCCCAGAGCCAGGACAAGGAGCAATGGCCATAAACCAAAACACAAGGAGTTCCACCTCAACACGAGGAAGAACTTCTTCCCACTGAGGATGGTAAAGCACTGGAATAGCTGCCCAGAGGGGGCATTGGGTGGGTGAGTGCTTCCCATGTGGAAGCACCCCAAACCCACCTGAGTGTGGCCCCATGTCACCTGGTCCAGGTGACCCTGCTTTGGCAGAGGGTTGGACTGGGTCATCTCCAGAGATGCTGTGGTTAAGCACCAGGCAAGGAAAGGAAGTTTTCAAGTACAACAGAAACAAATGGCATTGAAGCTTCTTCCTCCTTGGGGCTGACTGAAAACACTAAGGAGAGAAATCTGTGGAAAGTGTGGAAGAAAAATGAGTGCAAAATTGTGGTGGGCAGAACCTTAGAAAGAACGACCTCATGAGAAGGTCATGGGTGGATTCAGTAAGGAAGGAGGCCTCACCCACAGGCAGGTTCTGTGTATTTGAAGGACAGGCTCAGAGCCAAAAGGAGAAAGGTGGGAAATAGCAATAACAGGCTTGGTACCCCAGCAGAGGTGTAGCAATCCATAACATTGTGCAAATCCATTACTATTCATTTCTCAATGATTCCAACCATGAAGAAGTTCAGGCAGGTGCATGTTGTGCAAGGTTTCTCCCAGCCACACACTCAGAAGGATTTCAACCCCCTTAGTATTGTATTGCTTACCAGAGCCATGCTTTGCCTCGGTGAATCCACAATTTCCCAAATAATATGATCAGAAATCTCTCATTCATTGAGTTTTCTCCACTTTCTTTGGAGGTCCAAAGGCAACTGTGAGCATTAATGGAGCAGCCACTCAGAAAGGCTGTAACATCTTACAGAAAGAGGTAACTATTTCTTTGCAAAAGTAAATCAAGGCAGAAAGACATGGTGTGATATTCCTCAGGTAACAGAGCAGCAAGCAGGTAGATACAAAAATTCAAATCTCCACATAAATAGTCCCATGCTCTACTTATTTTTGCAATGTTTCTGAGACCAAACACAGGAATAAAATGTTTTAAATAAACAGCAGGAACAATGCTGTTTTTGAAACCTACATTTAAGCAAGAGTAAGCAACAAAGTAATTATTTTTTTTTAATTCCAAATGTATTAAAACCACAAAGAGAGGGAGATTTCTCCCAGCCTTCGCATTCTCTGTCAACACAAGAGGTTTAGGATGGCCCACACAGTGTTCCTCACAACGATGCTCATCACAGAGGTGACCTTTGGGTGAGCACTGGACGAGTCAGATGCTGCTGTGTGGGCACAGGATGGGTTGGAGGCAGAGCTGTGACTTCCTCAGGGAGAAGATATTGGTCCTGGATTAACTGGATTAACCTTATCTCTTTTTATCAGAAGGATGCCATCTGGGACACTCCTGAGGAAAAGTGGAAGTTCAGAGGGCTGCTATTCCTTACCTGAGTCCTAAAATTCTCCCAGTCTTAATGGTATTTTATTTGCTATCTATGATTCTTACCCTGGTAACCTCACATTCCCTTGGTCTGGGGATGAAGCAGCATTAGAGCTCTCTGGAAGATAACACAGCTAATCAAATCAGCTGCTAGGTGATCCTGAAATAATACCCTTTACCAACAATGACAAAAAAGTGAATACATGTATCAACAGGATACAGCGCTTGGGCTGCAGATCAGGAGTAATGCTCCTCAATAAAAATGAAAATCTGTCTTCCAGAATGCCTTCAAAGATAAATTTTGCTGCAGTATTCCATGCTGTGGAAAGCCTTGGGCCCTTGCACTGCAAGGGGTGGAGAGAGCTGGGTGAATTTGGGGTGTAAGGGAATGTGAGGTCTGTCTCTGAGACTGCCTCTCCACTCCTGTGCCTGCTTCCTGATCACTTGAACATGGAACACTGCTGCTGGTTCAGCCACTCTCCACCCACCACACAGCACATGGAGCTCTGTACCTGCCTCCCCTGCTTCAGTCACCAGCAACATCACAAATCCAGACTGGGCTGCCAAATAATGGGTGGTATGAACAGATAATGGAATTTTCTAGGCTCATTGAAGTCTTGTGGGCACACGCAATTCCTGACATAGCTCAGATGAGTTTAATTTCCCCAAGATGTTTCTCTCTATATAGAGGGGCAAAAAAAAAAAAAAACAAACAAAGACCACTGCTGCACACTAGTCAGATGCACTGCACCTTTGTTCATAAACAAAGGAGGGTTTATAGATTTTATCCTTCTGCAACTGTAAAAAATGGATTTGCAAGCCCTTGTATCTGAATGATCACGAGGTATTTGCATGTATGGAGGTCTCAGGGTGCTTACCTGTTGACCACCATTAGCCACAAAAACACCCTTTCACTCTGAAACATAAAGCCTTTCAATTTTACAGATTATTATTTAATTATTGACCTGTGTCAGGTTATCCTGGCCTAGTGGGAATATCCTTTGGCCACACATGCTGTGATATAATACAGAAACGTGAATCAGACAAAGAAAGGACCTCTTTTTAATTTAAAACATACATCCTGATTCCCACTGATCCTATTATGCACCTTCACAGCAGATTAATATGTCATTCAACTAGTAAAACAAAGAAATAAAGCAAGGTGTCACACACAACAAATGCCTCCATGACAGAAGGCACCACCACCTTATATATACACGGGAGCTTAAGCAATTAAGGATAAGAAATGTTTTCTTAACAGGAAAACATGCACCATGCAGTAAAAGCAATGCCTTCCTCTATCTAAGCTGTAAAGAAATATTCCCCCATAGCAGCAAGCCATGATGGATGGGAGAGTCAGTCAGTTTTTAACTACTGTAGCAATGCTGTAGTTATCTTGATTTACACCAGCTGAGGATCTGAACACAGTGATCTTCAATGATCTGCCAAAAGCTCAAACTTCTTTTGTTCTTCCTTCAAAACATTTTTTTGTGGAAAAGAACGGCAGTTTCCAGGCATTTTGCCATGGTAATGGCAAGGGTCCACCAGGGAAAAATTCAGGATGTTGTCCTAGGAGTACAATCACACTTCTTTCCTTTTTTTCTCTTCTCTCTCTCTCTTTTTTTTCCTCTTTCCCTCTGACTGATGTTTTTTTCATGCAGGAACGGCCACAGTAAGCCCAGGATCAGTTTTGGGAACACTCACAAACATGTCAATCTTTGCATATGGTTACTCACAGAGGAGGAATGCATTATATAACTCCTGTCTTTGTCTGAAATCAATCAGTCTTCTGATTATTTAGTGAAGACTCTCAGATGTCCTTTTTCTTCTCCATTTGCAGTTTCTCTCACCCTTGGACTTGCCTGGTGCAGCCTGCAGTTTCCAGAGGAAGAGGAACAGACAGATCCTCGTTTGGAAGTTGTCAGTGTCTATTCCTGTAAGAGATGGAGAGGTTGCACTTGATCATAGAGAGCAGATACTCTTTGGCTGCAGACTGAGTGCCTTTTCTTGCAGTAGTATTCAGCAGTAAATAAATACAGGTGAAATCAGGAAAAAAAAATCTCTTGTATCAGATAAAATAACTCTTATATCAGCACGAATTCCTGAAATGCAGTTTACTCAGGAAGACAAATTCTGTCCCTAAAAGGGCAACCAGCCATGCCACAGGTCTATTCACAAGTATGAATTTCAACATGTGCATTCAGTCAATGGCTTGTTCTTTGTGCTATTCTTAACATTACTGTAAATTAGCATATGATAATGTTATTTCTCCTATTAGAGCCTTGGTATGTTTTGCCCTGTAGCTGTGATTAGGGAAAGAAAAGGAGGATAAGCTTAAAACCTGGTTTTTTTCCCCCAACTAGGTTAACACAAACACAGCCCAAGTTGTGCTTAAAAACAAGCCATTTCAGAGAAGGCATAATATTCCATGCCTGTTATTAAAATACTTGAGCTCATGCTGAACAGATTAATAGGGCTGAACCAGCAAAAAAGAAATCTCATATTGCATTTCTTTGCAGGGATTCTGCATCCACGTCGCATTCTTCATCAAGGCAGGTGTAGAAATTACTTTGTTACAATGCTTTTATTAACTCCCAGAACCAGCTGTGCACGGTGTGTGTTTAACACTCTCTTGTCCCAGGTGTCTGGACATACATGGGTGTATAAAGGGGCAACAACTGTTGCAGCAATACGTGGTCACTTACCACATATTTTACAAATATCAACTTCTCCCCAAACTGGCATCCTATTTGTTACTGTAAATGCAGTGCAGGTTGCTGGTGACTGACAGTTATTATCTTCCTGGGGCTGCTGGGTGGCAAAACCATCAATTCAGCTGACATGAGGCAGAGGGGAATATTTAACCTGCAGAGGCCAGGAACCCAGCATTCCTAAAAAGACATCTTACATACCTCATCTATTACCACCACAACTGGAGCACGCGTCTGTGGCTTTGGCAGGCCTCCCCTTTGTTTGTTCTGTGTCCAGGTCTTGCTGTCACACGAGCAACTTGCATGATCACCCAAGACAGCACAGATAGATATAACTAAATATCTCCTCGGGAGATTATTACAGGACTGTTGTGCTTGAAATTAGGCACAATGATGAATTTTGCATCGGGAGCACACAATCGGGAGCAAAAGGCCTGTCAGCAAAGCAAATTTCAGATGAAGCATGCTAATACTGAGCTGGAAAAGGCCTTCTCACCAGCAATCATTCTGTGTGGGTAGTGAGATATTCCAGCCAGCCAGCCATACATCATGAATATCAATTACCACACGGACACATGCAAACAGACGCGCACACGCACACACACAAACACTGAGCTGGCTTGCTAATTGTCTGATAAAATCTGGATGCTTCATAACAAAGTGATTTTACTGGCTGCCAAAAAGAAAAGTCTTTATACAGCAAGATATTTTAGCAGGAAAAAAAAAAAATAACCAGCATGAGTAGAAAAGAGGATTCGGTTCATGAACGTGTGGTTTCAAAACTCCTTGCTTTGGATGAGATCTGCTAACACAAAATCTACTACCTTAAGGCTGATGTTGGAAAGGTTGCACATCAAGTTTGAGTGAAGAATGGAAGACAGGGAGATCTTTACATGACTTGTTTTTAGTATTCTGAGAATCTTCCCTTCCTGATACTTTGCAACAGGCATAAAGGAGACTGTCAGGGTCTTGCTGTGCAGCATCTCTCCCTCCCTCCCTCCCTCTCCCTCTCTCTGTATATCCATACATGTATATATCTGTGTATCTGTATCTGTATCTATGTATCTTGGAGACCTACCAGATTTCCATGATGGCTGCAGCTGTATTCTGAAGGTTCATTCAAATCCCTGGAATATCTGTTGGCAGCTTGGTGGGGAATCTCTCCTCTGACTCAGGGAGACCTCACCTGATTTGTGTTCTATCATCGCATGCATTGTTCTTACACCAGACAGAGTGGGAGGCAGCTTTGTTCAGTTTTGGGGGAATGCTGGGGAGGAAGAGGGTGGAGATATCAAGATGTGTGCTCCTCCACATCTGTTTCTCTCCCCGGTGCTTCAGACCAAGTATCTTGTGCCTTCTCAAGGCAGGAGAACAATGCACTTTGTTCTCAAGGACATTTTCCTGCTTGTTTTCATTCAGGCAAACAACTTCTTTTTTCTCTCTCCTTTAAGGCTGGTCTGATATTTTTGATGTTGTTTTAGAAAAGCAGTTTAAAAAAGACCTAAATAAATCAGCTTATACAAAACAATGTCTCTTACACTTGTCAGATTGACACACCACGTCCACATGGTGGATCCCACCCAGTACCATGAGTCCACTTTACATCACCATTGTCATGTCATGGATGTGGCTGATAAAAACAGATAAGAGGTTGGGAGATTTCCAAATTCAAGAGGTGGGGTTTTTAAACTTCAACAAAAGAAAAAAACAAAAGCCCACAAAACCAAGATACAATATCTCCTCAACTAAAAACAATTTAAAATAATAGAAACACAAAATACTACCTCAACCTATGTAAATTTCATTTTTCATTTAAAAAAGAAAGGAAAATATTTCATTTTTTGGATGCTGATTCGATTTTTGTCCATCTTTATGAAAATAATTGAACAATCCAGTATTAACTGAACCATGCCACATGCAACCTCCTCATCTCACTTGGTACATGTATCAGAAGCAGAGCACTTTGGCTTAGCACTAGGTATTCCACAAACTCATCCCATTTGCTAGTTTAATCCTCATCAATACTGCTATCCTCCACGCTCCACCTCATCCTCTGAAAAGAAATGCAAATGAATGAGATTTATAGCCTGGGATGTTTTCAAGTTTTCAACAAGGTGGGGCTTCCACTGCCCACCAGGCTCAATGAGGAGCCTTTGGCTGCAAATTCCTTTGACTGAGCAACTCTGTGTGCATGTCAGTAACACTGCCCAAGAGTGCCAGCATCTCCACCCCCTTCTTCCCTTTCTTAGAAGCACATTTCAAAGCCTCCTTGGACTGCTTGGCCTCTTGCTGTGCAAACAAGCCATGCAGGGCACATCTGTAATCACAGTAGATTTTTCTGTATGCATTAACTTCGGTCCAGACTTAAAAACAGTGAATAGGTCCGAGCCAGGGATCACCTCAAGTTCATTCATTCCTGCTCAGGACCCTGATATTCTTCCCTTTCAGTTGGGTTTATGGGGACTAACAGCACCTGGTTTTACAGTCAGTAACTCCCAGCCTGATGGCCAAAAAAACCCCACCATCACCATTCCCCAGAACTAAACAACAGGGTGATCATGTAAAGCGAGATCTCTCATGAACTTGAGTTTTTCAATGTATTTTTGCCACTCCTGGGTATTTTTGGTTATCTCTCTTCCTGTAAGACTCTAGGCAGACAGTGATATTTCACTGTCTGGCTTGACTAAGGTGACTTACACCTTTAGACAGAAAAAGGACAGAAGTAAAGCTCAGGGTTGTGGTAGCTGGTTCACTGTCAGCAGACTACACATAGACTTTTCCCATGTGAAAACCAGCACAGCTGGTGGGGCTGAGGTGCCAGGAATGTCTTGGCAATGTGACTCAAGCCCAGACAAACTCTTTCAGGACAGCAGCACGAGTTTGTCCAACATGGCCATGATGATGAACTGTCGTTGCACAAAGTGAAATTCATGGTTTCTGTCCTCTTGTAATGGTCAGCTGTCCACATCACTAAAATAACATGTGCTAATTGGCACCTACCTCAGCAGAGAGCCCAATGATTAGAAAGATGTGGAGAGTGAACTCCAAGCTTGAGGTGATACCTCTAGGTCAGAGATGAGCAAAAATTGGCAAGACAAGTGAAACAGCCATTTCCTCTACCTGCGCTGTGGATGAATAAAGGACTTTCTATTCCAGAACTGTCAATCTGGCTTCTTTTTTTTTTTTTTTTTCCCCAGCACGCACAAGTTTCCCTAACAAATAGAAATTAAATTTGTTCAAAATTCAACCTGTAGGGAAAGGAGCTTGGCTCTATTTTAATGGCCTCTTTATAAAGGAGCAGGAGGAATAATGGACAGTCTCCGTGCTACTGTGTTAACAAGCTTCCATTGTTGATAATGGACACCCTAACACACTGTGGAGAACAAAGTGCATCAGGTCTGCACACACTGGGCAAGGAGAGGGCTGGAAAACTGAAACCTTCCTCTCACTTTGCATCCTCTCCTAACTATTTCTACCTGCGCCAGGAAAGTTTTCCCAATGTCAGGAGGTGAAAATGACAATTTATGTCGGGAGAGATACAGGGAAGCATCAGACACTAATAAAAAGTATTGGGACGAACAAAAGAATTGCTGAATTATTAGAGAAGAGCAAATGCAAGTTTCATGGATCGTGAACAAAAATGAGTCTACAGGAGTGGAAAGCATCTTAATATCTGTTTGCCTCAAACAAAATTAAATCTTGAAGGAATTATGAAGAGGAGCTTCCTAAGAAATGGTATGCAGGACATAGAAATGGGAAAGGAGGCAATAAACAGCAATGCATTTCAGGTGCAAGCAGCTCTCTTACTGTGCCATTCCCAGTGTTGATATGCATCCATAACTTTTGACAGAGTGAAATAGAGAGCAGCAATATCACCTCTGAATCCTGCCTTCACTCCTGCTGCAAAACCACCATGCACAGCTGTGACTTTACAGGAGTCATAATCATAACCCAGAAGAGGAAGAATATGGGGAAGTTCTAATCAGTGGAGGACAAAAAAAAAACCTACACAAAACGTTTAAAGGCAGCACACAGCTGAAACCAAATGTGTGTCACCACCAAGAAGAAGGGACAGATTTGTGTCAGATTTGGCATCCAGTGAATAAAGCCAACATTTTCTGGTATCACTAGGCAGTCTCAGATCCTCCACCACTTCAAGCCTTTGGGTGGAAGGCTGATGGCCACACCACAAGATGATTTTGATCATTAAAATGCAGGGTGGGCTGTTAAAAGTGGATGGTGAGTGCGTTGAAAGGGTTCACATATGTAAATGGATGGAGCACCTGTAACAGAAATGCAAGAATGAGACCAAAAAAAAAGCACTCCAACCACAGATAAAATAGCAATAACCTCCAATGCAGACCTAGAGTGTGCACTTATAAATGTCCACACAACAATACTTACTCCAATTTCTCTCCTTTCCCCAGGTTCCCAGGAGCAGTGTTTGCCTTGCAGAGATCTCTCCCACAGTCATTAGCAAAGCCTTGCATCAGAAAACTGAGCAGCAATACTACTGTATCCATATACATATTACCTGATGTGAATTGACAGAGTTAAATTCTTCAAGAAATAAAAAAATCAATATGAAAACAGGCAGTCTAAGCAAAACCAGTTTGTGTAAGGAGAATTTCTACACTGTTTGCAAAATGAGAGATCTCAAATTCTCTTTATAGCTGCAGCATGTTAAAAGATAATTGAGAGAAGTTTGGTTCTCTAGAAGCATTTCAAAAAGTAAATTTCTTTCCATTCATATCAACATTTCCCTTTAAATTTTTCTTTCAAAAATCCATGAAAACTTTAAATTTCCAGTGGGTGAAGGAAAAAACCCTTTCCCATTCCCAGCTTCTGAAAAATTAAATAGAGGAATGGTAACATTTTAGAGAAGAAAATTAGCCTGATTGAAATGCTAGTCTCTGACAAACAAAAAAAAAAAAAAAAAAAAAAGTTTCAATAAAAAACATTTTGATCAACAAAATTTTACATTCTGCTTAATCTATACACACTTGATTGAGCCATCTGTTTTATTGGGATGACTCTTGGTTAACCAATATAGCCAAACAAAAAGAATGACTGGTACTTATTCAGGAGTAAATTAAAGTAAGCTTCAGAGAAACGTATTTAGTTATCGGCAAACAGCAAGAGTAATGCTTTGAGGTGTGAAATTATACCCACTGCAGCACAGTAGGAAGAGAAGATTTGCCCCTGGAGTGGATGCAAAGGAGATGGACCTCAATCCTTTTTATCTTTGGGAGAAAAATGCTGCTCAGTTTGCAAGCCAGTGAGGGCTATGGCATGAGGGGAGGGGAAACAGAGAAGAGAAGGGGGAAAGAAAAGGCTGAAAAGCTGAGCACCAGGAAAAAATTAACTTCCTCACCAGTCTCTGCTGTCCAAAAAAAACACCAATAGAAATGCCAAACATGTGCTGTCCCCTCTCCATGCAGGAATTTTCAGACTCTCGGGTTTCCTCTCCTCCACAACATTTTGCTGCTGCATCCCTCACTCACCTACTCCTCTCAGAAATCTTCTGCCCTGCTCTAACCATCTTGGAGACCAAAGGAGCTGCCTTTGGATGATTTAGTATGCTCTCTTCCTAAATTATTATTCTGTTCATCATGCCACAAGGATGCCCCAGTTAGAAGAATGTGTCTGAAAAGATCAATGACCAGCTAGGACATTATGGTTAGTGCCTCACAATGCAGCCATTCAAAGCTTCTCAGTGACAGCAGAGAGCAAGCTTGGGTTTTCTGATCTGAGCACTCAAACTTCCCTATGCTCAAGTAAAAGGAGAGCCTTCACTGTCTGCTAGCTTTGAAGAGATGGGAACATGGGGAGGAACAGAGCTGTCTAAAAATTTCCTTCACTTGCGACTTGAAATGATCTTCTGTGCTGGTGAGGCAGGGGCCAGCCCCTGCAGGAGAGAGGGAAGGAGCCTGCACTGGAGGCAAGGCTGTGATTGACACCCTCAGAAAATAGCTCAGGATCTGGCCCCAAAATATATTTAAAAACCTTCTTTGTTGGTTTTGGAGGATAATTCCTGGGCATTGCAGCACCGACACCGATTTGATGCTTTGGTCACCTGAAATAAAGGCCAGAAGTATTCCCTGGCTCCCCCTGCCCACCACGTCCATTCAGATCTGCAGTTAATCCAGTGGATTAACATTATAGACCCTCTTACTATTTTAAACTTGGCAGAAGCCATTTCACTTCCTCCTGAGCTTCCACTCCTTGAAGCATTTTACTGCTAAGAAAGCAATTACATTATCATTTTGTAATGACCACCACATTTCCACAGGTAACATGAGTTCTACTGCATTTGTGAGTAAAATGGTATCACTGCACATAACAGTAAACATGGACAGTGGTTATTTAATAAGTCAGCTCTCAGACAGTACTTTAAGAGATCCAACTGTTTCTACCACATAACCAAACTTATTTCCCCAAAGCCACTGAATGATTAGCAATTTTTACATCAGGAGAGACCGTAAACTGTGAGAATAAAATATATTTTACTGTTTACTTTGAGATTTTTAATGGAAAACAAACAAGCAATCCATCAAGTTGGCTGAGTTTGTCAAGTTACTGGAGACCAGTTAACTGAATGAGAGTCACTGGAAACAGTTGAGTAAATATTTAAGAAGATCAAATGGAGGAACATTTGGTACAGCACAGCTTGCTGAAAGATTGCAAAGATACCAGCATGTTTCAGGAGAGGCAGGTCACGCCTCAGAAAATTGCTGGAATTCTTTGAAAGTGCTGTATTGCCACCAGGACAGACAAGGGAAATAGAGTGGACTTCGTTTTTCAAAGTATTTGACAAAGTTCCTTGCTCGAGGTTAATGACCTAAGGAACCAAGGCACAGTACAGAAGAAAAGTTGCTGGAGTGAAAATTGACTTCAGGGCAAAAACCACAAGGAAACTGTAAATATAATTCGTGAGGTGGGAAGAAAGTTGCTGGTGCATTAGCAGGTGAAAAAACGTGGGGACCTTCCTGGGTAATTTTTGTAATAATAGACTTCAGGATTTTTTTTCCTTCACTTCTTCTTTCTCTTAGTTTAAGCAATTATTTATAAGGTACTGGATTCATAGCTTGAGGTCTGCAGAACTATTATTTTAGTCCAGGGGGCTGGACCAGGTACCCACATTCCTGCAAATTGGGGTTACCTGAATGCCCTGTTCTGCAGTGAGGGAAGGAGGGTTGAGCAGCCTGGCTGATTCCCCTTGCCCACTCTGCCCCTGCCCTCCCTGCCCTGCACACTGCTTGAGGTGAGGGCATCATGTCCAGGTTTTCCAAATAAAATTTTTCAAAAATTATGGTCAGAAGTAGAGAGTTTCTTCCCAAATGATTTGTAATCCGAATCAAAAAAAATATATATATAAATAAATGAAAACATTTTCACTACTTGCAAACAAGCAATTCACAGACACTCTTCTCCAGGAGAAATGTTGAAGGTACATAATCACAGGGAGCAAAAGGAAAAGAAAAAATAGACCAGAGAAAAATTTCAGTAAATCCCGTAATAGAGTGCATCAAATATTAGAGTACCCATTTCTAAATAGCTTAGCAGCGATCAATAAGATATTTTAATGACTTTAAATAGGAAAGGACTGGAAAATCAGTTGTCACAGAAAGCTAGTGGGCCCAACTGTGTGCTTCTAAATGCAATTACCAACACCACTTGCTGATAGAATAATGATACCATTTATAATGGCTTGTTATTTGCATCTGTAACGTCATGTATTAATGATTTATTAACCATCTGTAATGATATATATAAATGGACCATGAATACAGCACGTGCTTATTACACATGGATTTAATAAACTTGCATTCCTAGACTCGGTTCCTTCTTCTGTCACTTGTTTTGAGACCTGAGTCCTGATTCAGTGGCAAAACCAGGGGCATGGAGAATTCAGAATGAGGTGTTTGGTGCAGAAAAATGTCTGTTCCTTCTGGTTGACCATGTAGATAATAAACAGAAGGATTTAAAGCACCTGCAGTCCCTGCACCAGTAAATTGTAAATGCACCTTAGCCCAGGTACACAGCGTATAAACAGAATAATGTCTTGAAGCAAAGAATAAAAAGCACCAATATTTGCTGAAAAGGTAATGCTACACTTTATAGTGTGGGAGAGAGATTTGGGAGCACTTGAAGAAAAATCCCCCGAGCCCCCAGCCTCTTCTACAGCCCTGTACAGCTGCAGTGAACAAAGCAAATGTGATTCTATGTTATAGCACAGGAGCATGAGATAAATCAAGGGAGGTGGTAGTAATGTAAATGTTATATTTATAATGGAAATGCTGATACAACCCCTGACTTACAGAGGTGCTTGGCAGGAGCTGCCATAATACAGAGAGATATCATTTTAGCAGTGTTTGCAGAACTGATCATTGTATCTCACAAGGAACACCCTGTGCTTGCTCTTCGAGATGCAAACCGCTGGCTATGAATCAGCCAGAATAACTAAATACACACTGCACAAGCCTAACCTGGAGAGAGAGAGAGAGAGAAATAAATTTATTCAAATATCGTGTTTGTTCTTTACATTTCAAAAGCCGGAGGAAGCAATCAAATCCATAGTAGTTTCTTCTTCTTTAGTAAGTTGTATTAAAAAACTCAATTGGTTCAGGAATTATTGATCTGAATTGACAGTGATGTTCTCAGATTCATATAAAAGAGCAATCTCATTGCAAGCCCATTTAAAGGACCTGTGGCTCAGAATTCAGAAAAAAGTTCTCATGGAACATAAAAAAAAGAATAAAATCATAAAATAAAATAATTTTTGAGAAGAGATGGTACAAATCATTTTGCTTTGGTACCATGTGTGATTTGTCAGAAGCAGACAGAAATTCTTGTTTTTATTTTTGTAGGAAATACTGCAAGCTTTTTAGCTTGACAAAACCCACACATTGGTAGAAACTATTGAGAAGAGATGGCTGATTGGAACAGTCTTCTGATGCTGCTGGAGCTAAGCTATGAAGGAGGTACCATCAAATTTGATGCATATGAAAGTGTTAATACTGACCAAAACCAAACTGGACAATAAAAAAGCAAAACTTTTTTTATTATTTTTAAATACAATACTTTCTGAATCCTTGTGAAAGAGAGAAGGGTTTTTATATCAAAGCTCTGGGCTAAATGAGGAAGTTAAGTAACCAATATTAGAAATCAGAGCTCTGAAAAGAATTAAGAACTCTAAGAGTAAAAACTTAACAGCCAGACATACCTTCAAGTGTATTAGAGCACCTAATTCACAGGAGTCAAAGAGCTACAGGGCTTCAAAAACACTCCAAAGTACCTATCATGCACATGAAAATAAGCCCAACCCTAAGAACACATGGCACACTGGAGGAAGAGCATTTAGCTCTTGAAAGAAGGGAGATGCAGCTCAGCAGTTCTGAGCTCCCTCTCATCATTATGAGATCCTCTCATCAACCAATAACAGGTGAAGAAGATGTAAAAGTTGCTGTGGAGGGAAAAGTATTAGAACAAAATGGTCTTGTACATGCAATATCTGATAAACTCTGAAGATTGCTTCCATTCCTTTTTTCCATTCCCACGCTTTTTTCTTTTCCCTCTTCACCAAAGTCAGGACTAAAATCCATCCCTCCCTTTTGACTTCCCCACTGGCTGCTTTATCTGTTCCAAAAGAAGGTTGAGCTTCTGTCCCACTTCAGGAGGTGAGGTGGCTAGTTTGGGTAGTGATGAGCTCCTCTAACATTTTAGAAGAAATTTGTTAGCACAGCATGGGCTTCAGATAGCTCCATGCCATGACTATGGTTTGGTGCAGTCTCATTCCCTTCCCAATGGGCCTTAAATCTTACATGGGATGGACAAAGACTTGAAAGAGGGCAGACACCACAGAGATTTCAATCAAGGAAAGATGAGGGAAGTGCAAAGAAAGCCTTTTATGTGGGTGAAATACAAAATCAAAAGGCAACCTCCTAGTACTGACACTCTTCCCTAGTTTTGCCTTTGATGGCAGCACAGGAATGGATTTTGGAGCTTTGTCACCCACCTTCCCCTTCTTTACAGTCAGGTGTGGCTGGGTTTCCTCTCAAAAACTCTGTAGCAACCCCAGATCACAAGGTGGGGAAAAAGCCCACAAATGAGAAGTTGTACCAGAAACACTGGGATATCTCCAAGTCAGATGGAAGGTTTATCCTACCCCTGAATGAAGCATTTACGCTTGCAGAGCTTAATAGCCACTGGGCTTTCTCCTGAAGTTACACACTTGCCTGTGCATGTTACCAGAGCAAGACCCCAGGCACTTTGTGGAGACAATTCCTTGCACAGAAGATACAGAAAAACACGGGTATCACAGCTCATTTTCCATTAAAATTGATTCATGTCTGTCCTTTTGCAGTGAGGGCATTTATGGCACCAGTGACTCACAGGAAAACAAGGGTTGGGTGACCATGCTCATAAAACATGAAAACCTCCACTAACAAACAGGAATGGTGATAAATATGCTGTGCAAGAGGTATTGGATTTGTACTGGGGCAAATTAAGAAGAAAGAGCATCAGAGTTATACATCTCAGAGCCACTTGAGCTGTAACAGAACCTCACAGTAACTGGAAATGCCAACTTCTCCCCAGCATTTTCTAAGCTGGTCTTGATCTTCACAAAGAATGCTAGCTGGAACAGAGGATTGCAGCTCAGCTTTTTGCATAAAAATTCATGAGACAGTATCTATTTCAACTGTCTTACACAGCAGTGAAGAGGAAGGGGGAAAAAAAATTTAGCCCTACAACTGAGACAGGATTCATTTTGAGTAATGATTGCAAACCAGCGGTGGAAATTACAGATGCTACTTGGTTCACTATTATTTTGCAGCTTCTCCAGTAATCTTCAGTGATCATTTATAACAGCATGTCTGATGACTTTCAAAACATAACTGGAAAGGATACTTCTGTGGAGAATATGGCTACTCAGAGGAGAAATCAATCTCTGCTGCACAGGGAGACAGCTTTTTGGGGAATATCCTGATGTAGAATGGTAGAAAGGCCCTGGCAAAACACAATAAAGGCAAGCCTTGCTTGTATAGGTTAATAAGAGCTGAGGTGACCCCAAAAAACCACAGAAATGGCATTAGTATAAAAAATTAACAAGTAAATTAAAAAATAACAGTAAAACAAGTAAACAGTAAGAATGCTCTTTTAAAAAGACTAATTACTCTGTGAGGATGAAGATGAGTAAGGACTTTTGTTAGAAAGGTGAAGTTCATGCAGAACCTGGCAAAGCAGACATGTCAATAAGTAATGGCAGCAACCACATGAAATCACTGGCTGCTTTTGTGGCCCATGCAAGTGGAAAGTGTGGTCCCCCCTCCACTCACACTGGATATATATCAGTGTCATGTGAGCCACCATATCACACCATCTGCAGGCTCAGCCAAGAGGCCCCAGACTGAACAGGAATGCAGAACTATCTCCTTACAGTTAAAGGAACACTTGAAGCAAATACTTCCCCCCAAAAAACCTGAAATAGGCTACAGTAGAGGAAGCAGGAGGGTGTTTTAATAAAATTTATGTGGTTGCTAAGGTAGTTGAGCAATCATATTAGCTCTAGGATTCTTTGGTTTTCTATTACAGCTTGCAGAATGAAAACAATGTTTAAATTTACATTTAAACCACTCTGAAGCCCTCACAGCAAAGAGGACAGGCAAGGACCTCCTCTGTCCCTGATCCCACACCTGTCAGACTCCTTCTGCTATGGCTCACCTCCATCTCCCACCCTAGCTCAGCATCTCTAACACACCTCACTGAGGTTTGTCCAATTGTTCTGCAACCCAGGGCTGCTCTGACTCACAGGCTCTGGCCAAACCTACATATTTCTGGGTTTTTTTGGGTTTTTTTTGCTGCTTAATGCACCACCACAGTGGTCCTGGCCATTCACTTTCAAGACAAACACATGGTGTGCACACACATGCATATCCATTTCAAAGAACGTATTAAGTGCAGTCCCAGCTAAATTGCAAGGTGCAATTTAATACCAGCAATTAACTGTGCACATATTTCTGAATATGAACTGCAGCAGCACAAGTGCTAGCAGTTAGATGTCTTTTCATATGGTGAAGTTTAAAAATAACTTTAGGGTACTTTTGTCATGGCAAATGCTTGCACAAGGTATTATTAGAGCAGTTATTCACACAAGCTGCAGACAAAATCTGCATCATGATAGACAGTAGAGGCATCTGGGAAGTAAAAATGCAGAAGAGATAGAAAATATAACCAGGAAATATGCAAACTTGCTTGGATTTTGGCAGTCTACAACCAGGACCGTATTCTAGCTGGCTCTCTTTCATTTGCTTAAAAATTAAGAGGCAAAAACATCATAGGCAGAATCTGACCATGGTGTTAGAACAGCACAGTATTCATTCACTCTTTCCATTTTATCCTAGATAAATAACTTTGTAATGGTCACTTTTCAACTTTGGGAGTCCTTCCAAGTGAGACCATTAGAACATGATTTCTTACCAGGAAAAGGAATGTGGAGGGAAATGCACAGGAGCACATGCAGGAATCCCCATCAATTAATCACAAGTGAGATCCATTGTCATTTTATCCTGGATAAATGTGATGAAATGGTCTGCAAACCTGCCATGTATTGATGATTGTCATATGGACACAAATGAGTCCACTGGAGTGGTACCTGCCTTAAGGGCTGAATTCAGGATGGAAAATGCTTGGGAACTCTAAACCCCAGTTCTCCTGTGGCTCCTTGTAAATGGGTTAACTGCATCACCTCATTAGTGGCTTGTCTTCATTTTCTTCTGCCGTCACTCAGAGTCAGGATTAAAAACACGAAGTAGACAAATTTCTTGTGTTAGGGCTTGGTTGTTTATTAAATCTTATCTAAAGTACAGAGAGTTCTGCAACACTTCTAGCTACCAGCTAAAAGTGAGCAAAATGGAGGTGAACCTAGCTAGTTACAAGGTCTCTTAAAGCTAAACAGTCCAATAAAGAACACACCTATATTATTTATACTTTTGACCCAATAACCAGATTCCTGTGACCCTCAGTGCAGCACTAACTGTCCAACCAGAAACTACTACCTGAAACCATGAAGAGGAAGGACGAAGAAGACAGAAAGTAGACAACACTCAAAAAACCTCCATCTTGTCCTTTACCTATTACTATATCATAAAAATCCCAAATTCCAAACCCTTCAAGGTGAGAAAGCACACATTTTTATTCTAACTACACACCCATGATTTTAACTCCCTCACTCAAATCTGGGAGCCTTCCCCAAGGCCTGAGGTCAAAAGCAGTGTTCTCCAGCGGTTCTGTGCCAGAAAGCACAGAAAGCTCAACACTCCCACATTTCTGGGTTGCAGCAGCTCCTCCACGTGTTGTGAGCAGCAGGACACAAGGCTCGGTGGCAGGGAGCCAGCACTGACCCTGGGGAGCCTTGATAGCCTTGAGCAGGGAGTGTGCATCAAAACAGGCAGGGAAAGACAAAACCATCCCAACGCTTCCACATCCACTCCCACAGCTTCTCCAAGGCCTTGTTTCCACCCAGCTGAGCAGACCTGCACACCCTGCCCATGAATTGGTGGAGGAGGCAGTGTTTTAGCTGGCTGCAGTTAAAGGGGCTCTCTCCACAAGTGACTGACTGATGCTCTCATGGTGTCTGGTGCAAGCATGTATTTTTGTTACACTTGGAGCATGTGGAAGCACTCAGAGGTGTATCTACATATTCTGTACCCAACAGATGCAGGGAAAGGTGAAATAAAGACTATTCATAGTTGGAAGTACTGAGCAGTAACCAGTAGTGATGGATAATAGTTAAGAATGCAGGTGGATAAAGCACCCTTTTCCTGGGATTACATGTTTGTTCCTAATCACTTCTGCTCATTGATTTCTTCCCCTCCTCTTCTGTTTCTGAGAATTTTGCTGTTACCTAAAACAACTCTAGGAGCTGAAGCTCATTTTCTCACCAGGATGGAGGATTTCATAACTCCCCAGCACACAAAACAGAGCCCTCAATCTGTGATTAAATCTGTGCATCAGTGGCACCCTACACTTCCAAAGCAGAGCTGGGCTTTTCTTCCTGGGTGGGTCACAATGGGCAAGAGGAGAAAATGTGAGAGCAGCCACGTTTGTGTTGCAATAAGCAGCCTGCTCCAGCTGAAGGCTGCTGAAAATAACACATCCTTCCATCAGAAGGACAACAGCCCAGGTACCAAACAGTTATCCAGTATTATATCCCTGGAAATCAATCAGACCTGGAAATTAAGCAAAACTATTGGGCTCAACACAAAAAGACAAACCAAACCAAATCAAATGAAAACAAAACAAAACAAAACAAAAACCAAACAAGCAAAAACCAAAACAAACGAAAACTCCTAACAATGAACAAACAAAACAGCACTCAAAAACCAAATATAAATCCACAAAAATCCACAAACCAAAATATCCCACAAAAACCAAAACAAAAAAAGGCCCAAACAAACAGGGAAAAAGAAAATCAAACCCCACCCCTAGTTCAAATTTTTTCCTTTTTATCATGAACTCCATGACACTTGATGTTTTCTTGAAGCCCTAGCTCAAGAAGGAATGAAACATTTTTAATTAAAAAGTCTTTCTAGAGTTTGGCCATGACAGATATATAAATAAATTTTAAAATAAAATAAAATAAAATAAAATAAAATAAAATAAAATAAAATAAAATAAAATAAAATAAAATAAAATAAAACCAGAACGTAGTCTGACAGACTGGAGAAATAATAAATCAAATGAGAAGAATGCTCTTCCATTATTAAAAAAAAAAAAAAAGTAAGTTATGTTTAACGTGATAGTGTGATTTTTTTTAAATCCAATTTATGAATTTGAAGTTTTCTCCCAGCAATATTCTTCCACTCTGTGGAAGTCCACAGAGCCAATACATCATTCCTTCTCAAATGCCTTCTGGAAACTCACCCTGGAGAGCACAAACCCTTGTCCAAGCTGCACATGCTCTGCCAGTCCTCCTCTAAGGGTTCACTGACACTTTGAATTCTGCTGTCTCACCTTGAGTTCTTCAGTTTCACCTTGAATTCTACTGTCTCATGACTCATCTTCCCCTGCCTTACACTTGGGTTTTGATGAAAAAGTCACAGTCAAGTTACTGCAATCTAAGGAATTAACAATAGGTGAAACACCAGTGGTGCTCACACTGTTCCCATGTGGAAGCTGCAATGAAACATTAATTTTAGCTGGCTTAACTGGCAGGTGAAATTGTGCCATGAATCCCTGCAGTGGTCACACACTCCAGCAGTAAAATTTAGGGTGCTGCAGTTGTTGAATGTGCAGAAGTTGTTTCCACTCCTGGCTGGTATGTCCAGATGTATTTCCAGCATCACAGCTGATGTGTTCCTGGACCTCTCTGCATCCTCACCAGAGCCTGGAGCACCACCTGCTTGAAGAAGATGCAGAAATACTGAAATACTGAGCACTAATGGGTTTTCTGACAGGGATAGAACAGAAGAAGAGTAAATTCATAATGACACAGGCCCTTTTGTGGTTTGAAAATTCCATTCCAGCCTTCTGTGTTTTCCTGATTGGGCTTACTGCTGTTAAAGCTGTAATTATTCACGCAATTTGTAGTATACTGTAGATACCTAAAGCACCTTGTGTTAATATATTAGGAACGAGACACAAAAAAAAACCCCATCTCCATATTCATAGATGAACACTGCAAGGGAATTGCTGACAGAATGTTTCCTGGGGTGGAAAGAATGAAGAAGTTTCTGTTTTATGGATTGCCAGAGGGAATAGTTTTTAATGCACAACTTGTGCATTTGGTGGAAAATGAGCACAGTCCCAAAAACGACACCCTTAGCTCAAGATTTTCCATTATTGAGTTGTTTTTATTTTATTTACAATGCAAACAAAAGTGCTGATTATCATGATTCAGCACTCCCTGAGAGAGATGGAAGCCATAAATAGAGTAGGCAGTGAGACAGAGAGACTTGCCACCACAGCCAGGGCACAGCATTTCTGCAGGTTTCAGATATTTAGGGGATTGTGTTCCTTTTCATGCACTTAGACATTTCTTACAACTGATAAGAGGCCCAGTATCTGACTCTCTCTTCTACCCTTTTGTGGCCTTCTTAAAATCTGTAGATTTTTTAGGGCTTTTTCTAAATAGTGATTTTTGCAACATCTGGAGACCATTTAAATCATTTAAATTAATATAGTCCCGAGCAAAAATGCTCATGCAGAAATTATTTGAACCTTGCAGAGGTGATTCACACCAGCCTTATCTTGCCAGGTATCACTGCTTAGGCACAGCTTTGGGGCAGGGTCAATAGTCCCACCAGATATTGTGAGGCTGTTTGAGACAAGATAAGTCAGCAAGCAAACATCCACCACCACTTCTCACCACTAACAACCTCACTGAATTTTTCATGGCGTTCCCTGACTACAGTTTGGGCAACAATTGCCTTGTGTGAATTCATTGTTAAGTGCCATTAGCCACAAAATCTTCCACATGATCTTAATCTGCTTGGTGGGAGGAAAGGCACTCCAGGAACTGCCAGATCAGGCTTGGAGGAAATTTGATTTCACTGGTGAGCAGAAGCTGTGCTGCCTCCAGCCCTTTGGGGCCACGAGTATTTCTTGAAGGTGCTACAGCATGTCTGAGAACTGGGTTCATTACAACTGTGTTGGGTTTGTATGGCCAGTTCTTGGTAGCCACACTCACACTCCCCTGTGGCTAGAGGGTAGAGGAAATGTAATGAAGAGTTCATGAACTGAGATAAGGGCTGGGAGAGATCACTCACCAAATACTCGTGGGGAAAACAGGCTGAATTACAGATATTAATTGAATTTGTTGCTAATGAAATCAGAGTTAGGCAATGAGAAGCAAAATAAACCTTTAGAAACAGCTTTCCCCCAGCCCTTCATCCTGTCCAACTCAACCTCCTGCCTCGGGAGGCACAAGGATACAGGGAATGGAGGCTGGGTCAGTCCATCATATGTTTTTTTCTCCATCTGCCCAAGGAGAAGAGTTGTTCTCCTGCTGCACCATGGAATCCCTCCCACGAGAGACGTTTCTCCATGAACTCTGGGGGCTGCAGGGTCACAAATTTGGGGATTTTTCCCCCTCTTTATTCATTGGAGACTGATGTTGGAGTAACCATGCAGGATAACATACAACTGAATCATGTGAATCATTCTCTACAGTGAAGCATGGTAGTGTGAGAGAGGACAGGCTAGATCAGAAAGGAAAGCCTTGAACTGAAGTTCAGGAATTTTTCATGGGTAATCTGGCTTCAGGTTTCCAGATACATGTGGCCTTGGTCATTCAATATCTCATGGCTTGACCTCTATAGTGGGAGCACCTGGCAAAATGAAAAGGAAAATTTAAGAGAAAACAAGAAGAATGCAGGGAACTCTGCCACTCTGGTGGCATCAGGACATTGGTAAACAAGACTTGGAAAGGCAGGAATTCCAGACTTGAGAAATCATCAAAAGCAAAAGTAGTCTTTTGTAGTCTACTTGCAATTGTTTTGCCTGGCAGCTTGAAATCACACAGCTGCTGGTTTTAGTTTTGAGGCAGAGAGTGCCACTGTCTGTGCAGGTTTCAGCTGGAATTTGAAGCCATCCAGAAACCACGAGGAAGAATTCTGCCCACCACTGTACCAGAGCTGCCATCAGCTGGGAACAGCAAATGTGGTCCCATGAGTGGGACATCTGTTGGCAAAAACAACCCTGATTAGAAATTCCACTGTTTCCATACACTCAGGATGATCTCGGACTGCTCTTGACTCCCATCAGTCAGGCACATTCAGGAACCTGTGTGGGGACACTCTTTATGATGGAAGCCTAATTCACCACAGTATGTAAGTATGTAACACAAATACTCTTCCTTATGAGGATTTTATGTTAAGAGTATTTTTTTTCCACTAAATTTGTGTGGTTATAGAAATAAAAATGGCATCATGTACAAACTGGAATACAAAATAAAGAATACATTTGAGATCTAGTACATGTGGAGATTTATTTTTTTTTAAAGATTAATTTATTTCGCATATCCATGCTAATGTGGTATTAGCATTTGTATTAAGGACACCTGAGTGCCCCAGCTGAGGACAGATCCCTGTGGTGCCAGAAACTGAACACACCCAGGGGTTAGAAATCATACTAGTTCCTTCCTTAGATGTTTTCAGACAAATAAATAGAAGAAACATGTATTCTCATTTTACAGTCAGGCAACTGAGGCATGAAGAAATTCATCACCATTCACAAAGCCTGAAGTACACACCAGTGTTTCTCAGTCCTACACCTAAGTGGCAAGGCTATTCTTTCTTCCATATCTTTTCTTTGAGAATCTTTGCATTTTGTTAATTAAATGCAAGTGACTTCAGTCATGATCAAAAAGATTTCACATATTTTCCTTGCCATAAAGGGACTCTGTTGTTCATCAGCTGTAAGCCACATCTATGTTTTTTCCCCGGGATATTGTCCTCCCTCTGTGTGGTGTCTCAGCTCTGTCTTTATAACATATATAAATTATGAACTGAAGCCATTGCTCTTGTCCTTACACTGGTCATCATAATCTCCCCCAATCAAAAACAAAACAAAACAAAACAACAAAAAAAAAACAACAAACAAACAATCAAACAAAAAAAAAGAACAAAAAAAGAGCTTCTATTTTCAAAAGAGGATGTCTACACTAGTGAAGAGTGAGTTCCCCTCTTGGAGCATCCGAGTGTGTTCCTGGGCAAGACTTTGGCACGTAGGGGAGAGGAGATGAGTGCTGTGAAAAGACTGCAGGAAGTGGGAACCTGTCACTGAACTGCTCCAACCAGCAGAGCAGTTTTATTGACAGAAACATCCAAGTGCATATTTGTGTATGTTTGTGTGGAAACTGGGGACCCTGTCCAAGCCAACAGTAAGGAAAATACAGCTGGATCCAGTGCACAGTGTCTCATTTCTAAGGCTAGTCTACAGATTCCAAAAAAAGCTAAGCATAAGCAGAAGTTCTTCCCAGTGCCCATCTCAGATTGCTGCAGACATGAGAGGGACACAAAAGCAAAGAAGCTGCAGATATGGACTAAAATGGTCTGCAAGAAATCCCCAGTAACTTCCATGGCCCTTTGATAAGGTCTCCAGGGAGCAGATGATCAGCAGAGATAACATTGTGAAACTACATTTCCTCTCTGTCTGCGTTACATATTTAGCAATGTACCATCAGAACTGCAGAGGACAGCATAATTTCTTGATTATACAATATCATGTATCTATTCAAACTTTTCTGTGGAAGACATGAGCATAATACATTATAAAATTATTTATTTTTCTTCTACTTCCAAATTTTTTTTCTCCAGTCACTCCCAGCTTGTTGGTTTCAACATCCATGATACATGAACTTCACTTCAGCTTTCATTCAGAGATATCCACTAGATCTGAAAAACAGGAAAAGTTTAGTTGCATTAGCAGAAAAAAAACATATTCAGACCTGCATCTGAAATTTATTTTGTTGTAAATTTTTTTTTTTCTTTAAAGGAAAAGAGTTTCTCTGCTCTTCAGCTTATCAAAAAAATTCTTAACATTGTTTTGCTACATTGCAGATCACAGGCTTTGGCTAACTGAGGTATTATAATGATACATAACCTGCTGCTGTCCGAATCACTGGACACAATCCCAAGACTCAGGTGGAAATTTGTGTCTTTCAGACAAATCTTCCTTCTCCTAATGCTGCCTTTCTCTCTTATGTATTTAACTAGTGACCAGAAAATGTAGAGGAAAAAAAACAAACAACAAAGAAATTCTTGACTGACCCAGCAGAGGAGCAGACCTTCTGGCACTTTTCCAGCAGCCCTGACATGGAGGTTATTAGAGAAATCCAATCACATGTTTTACAATTAGACCTCGGGTTATCAAAATTACTGGCTTGTTTTTCACCACGACTAAGGTGAAAGGTGACAGAAAGCAGCAAACTAACAGAGGACTGGTAAATACAATTGTCAAGCATATGGGCAAAGCACAACAATTAAGAAATGACCATTGGGATTAGGGTCCTCAGCCCTACATAAGACCTCTGACAATGGAGTTGAAGCATGACTGACAGAAGATCATGACTGCACTGTTTGGAGCTTGGATCCTGTAAAGCCCCTCACTGGAGCCCTGACACAAAAGTAATTAAATAAATCAGACAGAAAAATGGCATGTCCTTCACATTTGGGGCCACAGACACTGCTCATCGTTCCATGACACACATCCGATGATGGGGAAAAAAAATATATTAAGGAACTCAAGTATAGCCAACATTATAAAGCTCTAATTTCAGTGACAATTCTTCAGGCAGACACTAGAAAGAGCAACAATGGCCCAGTAATTCCCCAGTCTTGTCTGTATACCTCCTAATTCCGTCACCTGCTGCCACCCAGGGAAATCTCAGGTTAAACGATTTGATCATGCCTCCTCTGTCCAGGGCAATGACTCAGGGAAGCAGGAAGGTGCTGAGAATTTGAGTGGTGTCAGCAGGGGCTGAGACCTCTGTGCTGCCTGGGGCCATTCCCTCTCACTGGAGCCTTACAGGAATTCAGGGGTTGGATGAGTTGGATGCCAGCAACACAAATTCAACCCACCAGGCAGCACAAAACAACGAGCAAACGCCTGCAAGGGTTGTGAACAATCTGAAGAGTGAAAGGAGGGTGCAGCCTCCCAAGAATATACTTATTCTTGTTTATCATCAACAATTAACCCTGCTCTAATTTACACCCCGCTAAGCATACCCAGGTCACAATCCGCTTGTGTGAGGAAAAACACGGGATTCAAGATCCAACTCTTGTTTTTCATTCTTTTAAGCAACAGCTGACATGAAGTCTTGTTCCAGATTGTCTCTTAACAGCCTGTGGAGGGATCATGTATTCTGGGCACCAAACCAGCATCAACACTCCCGGGTGGGGATGGATGGTGAGAGGAGAAAGACAAGTGGAGGTACGAGTATCTTGCCAAAACAAAACAGCAGAACTTCCTGGCTTCTCCCCAGTCTCTGCAATTTACTGTTCTTCTCAAAGGAAGGTGGAAACCCCAGCAAGGAGGATTCTTGCAGATCCCTGGCTGGGTTGTTCTGAACGCTGGAGAAAAGCGTGTTTGCCCTAGTTGTGCAGGAATGGGTAATTATATCACACAGCACAGTCAGCAGGCACATCCAGGGAATATGCCACTTAGGAAGAAAAGAAGTTGCAGGAAGCAGTAAGTTGAGCTATTTGCACAACCTACCTGGGAAGAAATAATACCTTTCTTTGTGCAGAAGTACAAAAAGTACATGGTAACACAACGGAGACATGTTCTTAAGTAAACAAGGGTAAAAAAAAAAAGCTGTTGTAAGAATGCAATGGTTGGGCATTCAGGTTAACACATTTGCCAGGGTTTCTACAGCAACACAGTGAATTAACTTTCAATCATGATGAAATAGACTTCTGTTTTGACTGTGTAGGAATTCAATTCACATGTCTTCCACTCTCCAGCTCGCTCGCTCTCCTTGACTCTTTTCAGGGGAGAAAAAGAGAATGAAGGAGGCACCACCCACCATCCATTCAGCTGGACAATGTGGCTGCTAAAGTGCACACGATGGACTGACCACTTCCCTGCACAGCTGTTACTCTCTAAAGGTGAATCTGCTGCTGTACAACCAGCTTGGGAGATGCTGAGTGCTCCAGAGTCCTGTTGGCTTCAAAGGGAAATCCACTATTTTCCACTCCCTTCCTCCACTCCAGGATCAAGACCTCTAAGAAGCAGTTCAAAACAGTACTGCAACCTACAGCTCTGGGCCTTTGCTACCTTTTTTAAGGATGCTTTGGACATTCTCCTTTGCTTGCCCTCATGTGTTATGTAGAGGAAGCATAACTGGTTTATTAATGCTAGCTTCAAAGTCACATACACATGCATAGACACACTCTCAGACAAATCCCTCTCTATTACAATAAATATCTCATAAAAAATTACATACCCTGAATATATTCAGCAGCAAAATAGCAGCTGTTGCATAGTTTGAGGGTTTTTATTTTTAACTTATTAATATGCTGATCAGATTCTTGTAATCAGAAACAAGGGACATTAATCTCATAAAATATGTGAAATGTATTTTATCTCGAAAAACAAAAAGAAGGAAAATGTCAAAGCTGTAGCTTCTTTCCTTTATTTTCTGTTTCATAAGGTGAGAAGACATTTGCAGGTGGAGTTGAAAGTGACTGCAGGTTACCACCACAGGCTCAGAGGAGTAAATGAGAGATCAAGAAAGAACAGACAGCTTTTGGTCCGTGTTTTAATTTTTGTCCTGACCAGTGGCTGCTCTGAGAGGAGTTCTGAGTCACAGCTCATGTGAACACGGATGGTGGTTGCTTCCACACCCACCTCAGAAGAATCATGTTTACAAAAGATATCCCTTGTGAACTGAGAGAAACAGGAGCCCCTGGGATTTGGGTCAGCACCTACAAAGCGTGGGACCCTTTTAGTGAGTCCAGTAAGTATTCTTTAACACCACTAGACAAGGAGAAGAGGGGCAGGCCTTCTCACTTGCTTCCACGGACAATTTCTTCAGAAGACATGCCAAAGTTTGTCAAGGAAAGAGGCAAAGGCTGGAGCCATGAATTGGCAGGGAAGAGATTCCGGTTTGAGCAACAGGATTTCAGTATCAAATCTGAGGTGTTTTAAACAGACCTGATAGGTAACAAGAAGCTATTTGGTGGTTTCTGAAAATCTCAGCTTCCACACAGCAAACTGAACAACACCAAAAACTTGGGGGAGCCATGTGTTTAGTCAGTGACCAATTTAGGAGAAAAAAACCTGAAAATTCAGAACTATAAAAACATCTAAAGAGCTTAATGTCTTCAGCTCAAAACACAAACATTTGTTGAGTCTAATTTCAAAATGCAGCTCTGGTTCTGAATTTTCAGGACATTAAGCTCCTTAGATGTTTTTATAGTTTAATCAGTATCCTTCTCCAGGCTGATTAGAAACAGGAGTGAATGTTCCGAAAACATGAGCAGGGAGAGAGCAATGCAAAAGATACATGAGTTGGATCAGTTAAGTTGTTTTCTAGCAATGAAATACTACTAAAAAAAATAGGGTCTTCTTGGGCTTGCCACACATCTCTTCAGAGGGAACAGCACTCTGGTCATCTCCACCACAGCCAGTCAAGAGATACCTTCACACTGATGATTGTATCAAATCTGGTTTATACTGACCCACTAGGATTTGTCACCTAATCGTCCATGAACAGATCCAGTCACATGAAGGTAATCTAGTGAGGCCAGTCCAGTTATATGCACAAAAAAAGCAGAATAACCTTTGCAGAAGCTTGGAGGCAACCGGGTACTTACAAACTAACAAACACTGAGCTGGTGAAGCTAACAGCTAAAACTTCAGCTTTGATTTTTCCAAATTGAAGGGTATCTACAACTGCAGCTTTTTTGTTTGTTTCCACCACTAACCTGCCATAAATTAGTTGCAAACTGTGTTTTAGATATCAAATGCATACCTGAGTCTGAATATAAATTTTATGTCTGGAGAAAACTTCTTATTTAATATTCCTGCACAAGAGGAAAACTTTGAGAAAGATGCCCCAGGAACCATTAATTGTCTGAAATAAGAAGGCATTTTTGTGCTTAGTTTTGTTTTTTTTTTGGCAGAGTGTCTATAGTGCTGTATTAAGTCCAAACCTACCCTTAACACCCTTAAACTGATAAATTTAGGAAGTTCAGGATTTGTTAGAAGCCAGATGAACACGTGGGGTAAAATACCTGGACAAAACCCATGTCCTGCCTCTTTCCTCAGCTGGCAGCTGTCAAAAGTTGGGATAAGGGATTGTGTTTGCCTTTGGTGTGTTCTGCCATCCTTATGTTCTGTCGTGTGGATGCAAATTGTGGCTCGTGGTACAGCTGAGAGAGGAGCTTAACAGAAGGCAGAGCCAGTGCCCCTGAGGACAGCCAAAGATGCAGAGGCAGCCCTGGGCTGTTCTACAGGCAATGAGACACAGCAGCCTCTGTAGTCAAATAATAATTCAGGTAACAGACTCACACCTGCACCTGCTGTAGTCAAAATGTAGCAGTTTCAGCACTGAGAGCCCCACACTGACCTCATGTCTTTCTCTGAGCCAGAACTGTACCCATAGGAAGAAAATAACTAAAGGATGAAGCTGAAGTGAAAAAATTTGAACTGGATTTTTTCTCTTTTTGTGCATTTTCTGTAGAAGATGTTTTACATCTGATAACCTTGCTAGACAGATCATTTATCCACCATGGTCATGAAATGAAAATCAGAAGACACGAGTTCTGTTTGCATATTTGCAGTTTCTGTCCTTATTTACAGGATGCTGGTGAAATTTGTAGAATATAATGCCAACATTGATCCCAGAAAGAAAATGTTCCCAGTATTCAAATCTTTTGGAAAACCCTGGTAGATCAGTAAATAAAGGCACTCACAGGACAGTAACTGGCATTTAGCCTCAGACCTTGGGCTGCCACTTGTTACTTTTACACTGATGAGCTCCAGAGTTCTTGCATGAGATATGACAACAGCTGAATATTTCCAGTCCCAGAATTCCAATTCCAAAAGTATTGACACACCTGCAACCTCTAAGGTCTCAAGCTGTACAAAGATGCCAAAGCCTTGCTCAGGAAGATGGAGAGCTACAAAAATCCAGTGTTTACTGATAAGGCAGATCTCTGTCAGTCAGACCCTCCAAACAGTCTGACAAATGTTACTGATGACCCATGGAAAACAAAACACTGGAACCAGCATAAGATGATTGCAGGAATGATGACCTCAGAGTGAGAAGAGTGATCTTCCTGCACAGATATTTCATAAACTGATGTCCAAACAGAAACTCTGAAAATGTTTTCAGACATCAGCTAGGAAAAAAATGGGTTGGCAAGGAAGTTAGATTCAAAGGAGGTGGGAAGCAACCTAGAAATACATTATTTGTGAATCAGACCAAAGAACTGGACACTGAGCTCTTATTTGCTGAGTGCCAGCTTGAAAAAGAAGGAAGGAAGCCACAGCTATAGAAATACCATTCATGTATTCCTGGCTGCAGTCATTTCCAGGCCATTTGTCTGCTTTGCTGTTGGAACTGGCTGGCTCCACTGAAGAAAAGTGGTTTACAAGGTATTTGCAGGCCCTGCATAATCTGATGATCATGAGAATCAAATGTAGGAGCAGAATTTCACAAAACTGAATCAGTATCAATTTCCTTAAAGGTGCTGAAGTGATCAATGGAGAACACACAAGCTTTAGTGTCCAGGACAGAGGTCCAGGTAAATGACAAAGTCTGAGTCTGATAAAATGACAAAAATTTTGCACAGCTACAGGAAGAAATCACATTCCTATTTCCTCAAAGAATGCAACAAATGGGATATTTAAAAACCAAACTGTGTTACAGAGTTCTTTGCACATCCTGTGTGAGCTGCTCACCTTTAAGCTCACCAAAGATCTTGATGAAGATATAAAATGTTTAAAATAATCTCCTGCACTCTGGGCTTGAAATAAAGGATACTAATCAGCCCAGCAGGCTTCAGCAAGGAAAGATGGAACTCTTGCATCAGACTCATAAGACTGACCAACTTTAACAGCACTCTCCCTTGGGCTTGTTGCATACACAACTCTCCATGTCTTTTTTGAAGTGCCATGCTTTTATACCATTTCAGGAGAGCAAAGGACTTTAAAATTTTATTTATAGATATATATTCCTTTTTTTATTTATGTATTTTTATATTTTTTTTTAATTTGGTCAAACATTGAAGCTTTCTCTCAGATTCTTCAGAAGCTGCAGAAGTTAACATGCCATCTGGATGTCCCTGAAGTGTAACAACAGAAACTCAGCAGCTGCAGTTATCAGCCTTCTGCACCACAAAGGAAAAATTCAGACTTTGGACTCCAAGAAAAGAAAAAAAAATTCTCCTCACTCTTAAGACATTCCAGTCTTATCAAGGGCAGTCACACAGAGGTATTTTGAGATGCAAACCTAACCAGCTGGGTCAGTGGACAGCTAGTGCCAAAGACAATGGAAAGGAAAGGAATGGCTGTGTCAGCAGTGCCCAAAGCTGTGTCCAGGCTCACAAAATGGCTCTGTGCCCGTGCTGATCACATCACCGTGGATTTATGTGTCTGCTGCACATTCACAACTGCATCAAGCTGTAGCAGCTGTAGATCCATACAATCAGAAGGGCTGAGGAGGAGGTGAGTGTGAGCCTGCTCCTCAGAAATTTTGAGAAGAGGGAAAATCATCTCAGTGTTGGAAAAATAAAGCTGAAGACATCACTACCAGAGGCATTAATGTGGCTTCTCTTAACAGGCACTTTTAACCCACAGAACATCTCATCCTCAGATAGACATCTCAAGTAGGGCACTGGCTTGTGCATTAGAAAGATTTATTCCTTTCCATCACCTATAAAAAGCAACCCAGATGATTAGCTCAGATTTAGATATCTAGAATTAAGTGAGTTAAGATGCTTTCATTATAAGGAGATACGATTATTTGCTTTGTTATTTAAACAAAGAATAAAAATGTTATGCTTGTGTGAAGAATCACTTTCTGCCTGGCAAACAATTGTGGTGTCACAAAGCAGAAAGATGTTTTCCTTAGGCACATGGAAACTGTACATACCTCAACTCAGCTGTAATTCCTTGAAGGACACCACATCTGAGCAAAGTCTCCAGGCATCATGCTAAAAAAGCAGCATTAGAACTTACCACACAAATTGTACCAAAAGCTGAAATTTCGGTCACATTGACTCTGCATGATTAAACTATCCAGAGAGAGGAAAATTGTCCCTTAGCAAGGGCTGCAACTTCAGACCTCTGGCTGCTGTAATTTGCTGCATCTCCATTGACTCTAGCATGACTCTGCTAAATTACCCTGCAACGGATCTGCCCATTCCTGCCAAGCTGGGGTGCTCAGCTAATTGTCAGAACACCCACCCTGCTTTACATCACAGGTGCTGCTGCAGTGTCTGAGAGCCCATTCTTCCACAGAAATGCTCGTGCAGCCTTGACAGCAACAGGCATGTTTGACTAGTCAAATACTCCAGCTGCTCCACTGGCAAACACCCCCTCGTTCCTGTAATTATTTTATGCTTTTAAAACACTTTCATTTGATTGGGTGTTTTGTTTGCAGTATTGTCTAATGAACAGCAGAGGATGCACAAAGAATACGTGGACTGAGAAGCACGAGGTGTTCACATATCCTACAGGGCCCAGCTTCTGTGCAAAGCCAGAGTTTCCAACACCTTGCACACCTGGCACAGGGAAATTCTGGTTCCTGCTCCAGGTTCACACACTCCCCAATGGGATGGACAGAAACTAAATAGCAGCACCTTTCCATGACTGAGTCCTTTTTATCATTTCATCAGTGTTAACTGTGCTCCTTGGCAGCCATACAAACACCTGAGTGCAGCCAAGTTTTCTCTCAAATCTGCATCATGCACAAATTAATACACCCTGTTTTTTCTTAATTTTGTGGGTGTTTGAAGTAGGCAGTAAACTTGTCTTATTAGTCAGTCATTGGTTGTCATCTTTCTGGTTACAGACTGAAGCATTAAATTCAAGGGGTTTTACCAGGATTAAAAAAAAAAAAAAAAACAAAAAAACATAAGCAGATGAAATATCAGCATGACTTTGTTCAGCTTCATGCTACCGAGTTAGCAAAAAGCTGTCCAAAGTGATAACTCGGTGAACCTGAAAAAAAGGGATCACAAAAACTTATGGGTTAAATAATCAGGCAGGAAAAACCACTTATCTAATTGGAACCTTGGCCACTCCCAGGTATGTCTATGTTTAAAAGAGCAATTAATTAGTTTCCTGTGTTTGACAGCAATGAGGAGGCTAGCAAGGATCTCCAAAAGGAAAGCAACATCATGAATTGGCATGGGGAAAACTGCAGATTGTTGCTTGCTCAAAATTTGATTATGAATAGCCTATGACTTCAGGTATATCAAACTTTTTTTTTTTTTAACTTCAGATGTTATTTCTACCTTAGCGTATGGGTGTGAAATCTGGAAATCCATCAGAAGTATAGGCAAGTGTCTAAACACCGTCAAAAGCAAATTGTTAGAAAAATACTTGATATTACAAGGAATTAATTTATGAAAAATTACGAGATTCCTCAGACAATAAGTCTTAAAAATTATCAAGCAAGAAAATAGAACTATCTGGAGTATGAGCTAATAATTAAATCAGAGCATCTGCCATTGAAAGTGTGTTATGAAATGCTGTGAAAAGGCGCATTCAAAGGGATTTAACTGGCAAAATTGTCAGAACTTCACAGCACAGAGGCTTTGGAAATTGCATCCCATTGCTGAAATAACTGACTGAATGAACTTTTAATGAACTTTATGGCAGGAAGGATCCAGATTCAAATTGTGGAATAAAAAAAACCCCAGAATCTCCTGAACAGACCAAGCTTGTAAAGACTTACAACAGATATACAGAGAGAAAAGTCTTAGAAAATTTTTCTCACCATGCTTACTGGCAAACTTGAGGGTGAAATATGTTCTCAGAAACATTGATCAGCTCACAAGTCAGTTGTGAATAGAAAAGCAGCAAAACCTGTTATTTGCAGTGAATTTTATTATTTATTTCTGATGCTTACATTTTTACAAACTATATTATTTGACCATTAATTGAATAATAGATATTGGTTTTAATGTTGGTTTTTTTCTTTAAAAAAAAGTTAGTAAAACCAAAATTTTTATCTACAGCAGTGGTAAATAAAACAAAACAACTCATTGTTCTGTTCTGGAATGATAATTAAACTAAAAATCAATTACATTTCGTTTAAATGGATCACAGATGTTAATATTTTTGTTTTGGAACAGATATTTCTATATCATTGGTTGTTCTGAAAATGCTAAAATCATCTAACCTTTCCCTCCCTTCCTAATAAGGCATGTGAACACTTCTCTTTTTTAATTAAATGTTGAAAATAATGATTTATACAGGCAGACTTGGCAGCCTCTTCATGTTTACTTGGTCTGTGAGGTATATTTTTATGCATACCTCTGTATGCAAACCAGTTTGGTTTTCTCTTTTACTAAATCTGCTTTATTAGACACAGATCAGACACTGGTAATGTCAGAAGACATTCTCTCACCATTTAAAGTTGTGTAAATTGGAAACAGTCACTGAAATCAGCAAAGTCACAGAGATGTAAAAACTGCAAGAGGAGACCAAGGTGCAGGGTGTTTGAAATATCTAAGGCACATGAGTAAAATCACTCCTGCCAGTCAACAACTCCAGATCAGCCCTGACAATTAGGCTGGAACTGCATTTTCCCCCTGCAGCTTTGTATTGGTGTTTTTTTGGTTTTTTTTTCTTTTTCATTGGCAATATGCTTCACCCACATCATTTTCTCCTTTACAAGTGCATTTTGTCACTGCCAGTCGTCAACGGGTCTGACTGCAAAATTCAGACCCAGATCCCAAATTAGGTGGTGCTCCACTCTGCCCTGGATGAGCCTTCTGGCTTGGACCATCACGTAATTGAGAGCAAACCACAGCATGTGGATTTGGACTCAGCTCCAACCTCAGCTCCCATGGAGCCTTGCATTGTTCTGATTCCAGGGTTTGGTTCCAGACTTCTTGTCATTTGGGATATTTAATAGCTACTACTATCTACTAATGGTTTATTTTCATTTGTGTGTGTGTGTGCACGCTTGCGTGTGTTGTTTCAGACTTCGGGAACAAAAAGTAAAAAAAAGGGGGGGGAAGGAAAAAAAAAAGGAAAAAAATAGAAAGAAAAAGAAAGAAAGAGCCCAGAACAAAACAGAGGGAATCTATCAAATCTTTGCATTATATTTTCCAACATCAGCAGACCTAGGGAAATAATAATAATTTAAAAAGAAAAAAAAAAGTGTGTGGGAAACAACTGCAGGGCAATGTTTAAACACACGGGACTAAACAAAGGCAGCCAGCGCTGCTGTGAAGAGCGAGCTTCCATCCTGAGGACGGCGAAGCGCTTCCTGGAACCATCTGGGACAAAGGAGCATCCCGAAGATGCTCGCAGCCGCTCCCGGGGAGATGCGGGCGCACGCTCCAGAGGCCGGGAAGGGAAGGAGCGGGAAGGAGAGGCAATTCCCGCTGCCTTGCAGCCGCGGTCACGCCTGCCTGGCGAAGCAGGAGGACGGGAGCCGGCCACAAAGGATTTCCTGCCCACAAGCAGGGCTTTGTGCTCTTTGTGAGGTGCGCTGATCCCGGCCCGCTCCCGCTGGAAGCGGCTCCTCCACCAGAGAGGAGCTGCGAGGACAATTAAAAGCGCCCGGGAAAGGCGCCTGGTGGCTTAAATAAATCAAGTCTTTCTCTGTGGAGAGACACGCGAAGAGAGGATGAATTAATTAGAGATTACAACCAATTATGAGGGGTGAAAATTTGGTAATCGAGGGAGGTTTCAGTCTAAAGACAAAGAGGCATCGAGGTTTAACATCTACTGAAGTTGAAGGTAATGCAATTTAGAGGAGAAAAAAAAATAAAAGCAGGGCGATTAACTGCTAGGCAAACACACCAAACTGAGATTTAAAGATTTGCACTGAATTTTCCCCATAAATTCTGGAGTTTTTTCCTTAGAAGATAGGCTGCAGGTTAAGCAGAAATTAATTTTAGCAAGTTCAACCACATACACTGCAAAAAGAGTTGGAATAAAAGATCAAAACAGGCCCTCCTAGCTTTGTAAATAAGGAGTCCAATAATAAGCAGCTAAGCTCACATTCCAGGCTCCTGAGGACACATTGCAGGCAGGAACGTGACATGACTTTCCAAAGGCTGCATGACAAATCTGTGCCCAGACCTGAAGAGAGACCCCAGGATTCCCGACAGGAATGCTCTTTGTCCTTGCCGTGTTTCCATCCCGCCCTTTCTTTCTTTAAAGAGCTTATCCCCTTCCTGTCCCTCTCCCTTCCTCCTCTCCTCTGTGCTTGTCACCACGTCCATTCCTGCCCGGTATCTTCTCTGTCCCTCCTCCCCCTTCTCCCATTTTTCTGTGGAGCCTTTGGAACTCTGCACTGACATCTCCTGCAGAAGAACTGGGAGACACCCACGGCTGATAAAGATCAGGCAAAGGAGGTATGAGAAAAAAAAAGAAGGTTATTACTGGTCTGCATGTCACAGATGGTGGCCAAGCAGCTGTGTCAGAGAGGGGGAGGGCTGCTGTCCCTCCTCACCAGCAGCCAACATCAGCATTGGCAACTGCAGCCTGGAGCTGGCATTCCAGAGGAGGGGCACAAAGAACTGTCCTGGCCAGGAACAAGCCTGTAAATCCTCCTCAGTGACCTGCCTGGCTCCCACAGAGCACTTCCCGTGACCACATGAGGAGCCATCCCACCACTGACACCACCCCAACCATTTTACTGTAATCCTGCCACAGGGAGTGGCCCATCAGAGCATGTGGAAATGAGGATGAACCCACAAGCAGCTTCAGCATTGGCCCTCTTAATTTCTTCTCACTGTAACACATGCATCTAAAATCTCAACCTTGCCTATTCCTTTAAACAGTCACTTTTCCTCTATTTCCAAACTCTCAGATCAGTTCTGTTCAAAAGAAGAACATATTAATAGCAACCTCTATATTCCCTCTAGGATACTCTCAAGTCTTACTGTGTTTTTAATCTTTGCAGAGCCCAGAAAACCAACCACATCAGGTGATGTGAATACCAGGGTTTTTTTCATTTCTTTATGGACGTGACTAGTTAGGAGTTCTGCAAAGATTAAAAACACCATTCAATAAAACTATAGATTTGAAAAAGGTGCATCATGATATGATTAACAGGGGATTCAAAAGAGAAGATAAAAAGAATATTCCTGACATCCACAGAGTGGTAAAAATCTACAGAATAAGTGGAGCAGCATTGACCTGCTCTTTAATAACAGCAAGAGATAAAACAACCTCATCAAAACTTGGAAGGTATCAGAAGCAGAAAGATTAGGCTGAGATTTTTGGATTTCCAGATTGCAAAGAAAAAGAGTATGTTTAGTTGGTCTGGAACCACAGAAGAAGTAAAACTGTGAGAATGTGCTTTGACCATAGGCTGCAGGCTGATGGTCAGGGGAAAGAGAGGAATTGAGTTTCTCATGTGGACTGGAGGAGCAAAAAAGTGCCTACAGCACATGACATTTAAAACTGCAAGCAGAGTGCCATGACTGGTGTGTCATCTACATTCTCTAACTTCACTTTTCTCAGTTTGCATTAAGGATACATTCAAAACTCGTTTCTTTAGAGTTTTGTTTTCATCTTGCTCTTCAAGTGTGTTTTTCCCTTCCAGCACACAGTAATCCTTCTGGTGTGTTATATAACAGAATATTCTACCCTGGGAAAATATTTTTTGTTCTTGTTTGCAACTTTTCATTCTTTTCTGAAAAGTTATCTTCTTTCTGGGGTAAACACAGTGAAATAGAAAATGACAGGCAGAAGAGATGTTTATTATTGCACCTTTTGAGTAAGTCACAAGACAGTGCCATGGTCTTGGCCATCACCACAGAGAATATCTTGACCATTTGCTGTGACTCTTTGTAGGTTGACACATTATGAGGCAATAAAGCTCATCAGTGGGTGATGATTCTGTTCCATGGCAACTTCCTGTGTTTCAAATCATTATTCTTCTAAGCTGGAACACAAAGAAAATGCTTTCATAAAAGCCTGTAAATGCCTGGTTTCAGGCATTTCTGTTACCTGGTGACTAGAATCCTTACCCAGAATTTTCCTCTTTTTTTTTTTTTTAACCCCATTCCAGGTCACTCAAAATGAAGTGTTTGTTTTCCTCACTAGAGTCAGATTATAACCCTTTTCTCCAATTTCCCTCTAATTTTTTTTCCTAAGTGAAAGTGTTGTGAATAACAGCAAATAGTTGCTTCCATCAGACTCAACTTCAAAATAAGAATCAAAAACCCAATGCTTGCTTTACTGCAGATACACAGTTTACCCTCAGTGAAACTCATAGAGTTTTTTTATAAGTATAATCCTATAAAGTTTGTACAAATAACTGCTGACCTAAAACTACAAAAGAAAGAAGAATCAGGCCACATTAACCGTGAGTTAAGTAAATCCACCATGAGGGTAACACAGACTGAGCATCGAGGTGCAATTCTGAGTCCAGTGTTTGTTTTCTAAAATAGACTGGTGTCTTTGACACTATATTTGAGGGGGTTGGTGGGTGTGTTTCTGATTTTCCTATATGGGCAAGAGACCTTGACATTTTTGGACACCCTGAGCACTGGTTACCAACACTCCTTGTTTTCATCTTCCCTTTGAACATTCTGCACCCTTAGGGAGAAAAACCTTCAATCAACACCAGCCTCACTGCAGCATGTGGCTTCATCACCTCTGCAACACATTTAGCAAGGGGAATAGTGCATGAATAACAGGGTAAATTTATCTGTAACAGGTGATGAGTGCTTCATTTTGGGTCAGACCTATCCTAATTGAAGAAGGAGGCAGACACCCTATTCTTACCATATTTTCCCTGTACTGCCCTATCTTATCAACAAGACTCAAAGGCATGAAAGCTTAGAACTTCCTCTCTGTGGCCACACAGCACTACATTCAATTGTCTCAGCCAGATTTTTGCTTTCCTTTACCTCTGAGACTCCTGCAGCTGAATCACACAACATCTTCTTGAGCCCATCTGTGCAGCAGGAATCTCCAGCCCACAGAAAGGCTTGGGATACAAACTGCTTCCTTACACGTGGTTGCTTTTGTCAACACATAAATCAGCCCCCGATAGGCCTTGGCAAAGAAGTCCTAGTCCAAGGGAGGGTGCCTCGGTTGGGGAGGAGGGACAACTGTTCTTAGCCTGGCTGAGGAAAACAGGGAGCTGGGAAAAGTCCATGAGCTCCTAACTTTACAGTTTTGAAAATCTCAAAGTGACTTTTGTGATAGCATAACTTCCTCAACAGACAATTCCACAGGAAATTGCAGAACATTTTCATTTACAAATGATGGGCATCATGAAATGCAGAACACTGCAGACATAGTAGAAGGATCCCACAGGAGATTAGGGAGAAACTTGCAGTATCAGACAGTTCGTCGTGGGCAGACACTGGAAGCATGGGATTTCAAAGAGACTTTTGTTACTTCTTCTACTGCAGCAAAATTATGCTTTTCCAGGTCTCCAGGGGATTACAAAACATTTCTGATTCTCAGAAACATTCAAGGGTACCTTTCCATGTCTCAGTCTTATGGACCAAAACAGGAAGAGAAGATGTCTAGCAAATGTCTATGGAAGAAAGACCAATTGTAGCAGGAAAAAAAGGTTCCTGGTGAAGCACTGGAGGTCAAACTGCACACACAACACCCATGTGAAGTTTCAGCTGTCCCCTTTCTGAAGAACAGCTGCTTCACTGAAAGCCTGCACAGCCCAGCAGGACTCCCTGATTTCCACCAGGCATCATGGAGCAAACTCTTGGCATAGAGTAGGGAGATTTCCTCTCCCAAACAGAGCAGAAACAGACTCCTGCCCTAACATCTTCCAACTATATAGAGCTGCCTAAAAAAAAAAAAAAAAAAAAAAAAAAACCAAAAAAACCCAAAAAGCAACAACAACAAAAACAAAAACCGCTCCTTGACTGCTATTTCTCTATACTAATCAAATCGTCTTGGACTCTATCAAAGAAGGCAAAGATTCTTGAAGGGTCTTTGGCATGCACAAAACTAATTACAGTGTTTTCCTTTCTGACCTTTAGTTTCTCAGCAACTGCTTTAGCAGCACCTTCAAGTGGATCAGCCTCAACTGTTGTCAGCTTGCAGCATCCCAGTTTGCATGCCCTACGTAACTGCTCGAAATTCAGAGGTATTGAGCACCTGGGACTCCCGTGGAATTTGATGAGATCTCTGGTTGCTTCCTCACCTCTGAAAAGCGAGGCCCATAGGACTTCTTTTGAAGATGTCAACTGCTATCCTCTATCTTGGCTTCCCATATTGCTTCCAAACAAGCAGCTATCACTCCCTGTGCTGGTAGGTTTGGCTTTTGAATGTTAAGTGTCCTGGTCCAAGACATCAATTTTAGTCCACCTTCATCTGTTTAAAAGAGACAGGGATTATATTACCTTGCAATTCCCTCTTAACTTTGTTTTATTTGATATCAAATATGAATTATTGACAGAATCACCCCAATCTGTCACATTTGATGAGACACACATACCATGGAATACATTAAATGGAGAATATAATTTTAGTAGCACATGCAAGAGAAGCTGGGAGAGAATTAATATCTAATTCAGTGCATGAAACAAACAACAACAGTGAAGAACGTTATGAAGCTTTGTGACCTAACAGTAACAATGGAAATGAAAGGTTTCAGTGAAGTCTAAAAGGGCAAACTACATCCCCTTGTGAAAAAACAGCTGAAAAACAGACATGCAAGACATGCACACAAACACACACATGAAGTTCAACTAACAAATTTGATTTAAGGACTAGATGCCAAGGTTTTTAGTCGTGTTGAATGGTACCTTCCCACCAATGAATGATCCCTTTGAACTAACAGGACTACTTTTGGAACAAGGTACTGTTCAGCTCAGGAGTAAAGTGAAAGGAATCAGAATCCATCCTAAACTTAAAAGAAAACAGGAAATTCCAGATTTCACAGTAATCAATGTGAAAAAAGAGTCAGGACTCCCCAGTGCTTCTCACACAAAGATATTCCAGCCATCCACACACACTAGCCTCCAGTATCCCATACAATTGTTAACAAAAAATCTCCACTGGGAGATATTGGTGGGTGACATATGTGTGTCAATTAGTGAACTCAGCAGAGATCAGGGGCTCCTGAATGTAATACTGGATCCTCCAAGGAGTTTATGACCCAGAGCATAGCCAGCCAAATGTGTGCACAGGAGAGAACCCTGGGGTTTCATCATTACAGGGTACCAACACCACTGTTGCTCCTTCTTCCCTGCTCACAGAGCCACAGAAAGTTTTTCCACGTACAGTGTGTTGTTCTCTGCTAGCTCAGTTGCCTTCTCTGGAAATTTCCTGTCCCTTCTGAAGATAACTTCTGGCTCTTTCTTTGCAATCCCAGACAGACTTTATTTCAATGAGGAGAAAAATAACAAAAAGTAAAGCACAGTAACCATCCCTGCCCTTCATTCGAATTTCTCAGTTCTCGAAGTTTCAAGTACACTTTAGAAAAGGTGGCAACTTTTAAAGCTAGATTTGCCCTCTCTTCCCATGCAGTCAAAAAGATCTGAAAAATCTTTACCTCAGGACTAACTAAATTGCACCCATTAATGAGATCGGTAAGGTACACACATAATTGACTGGTCATTTTGCCCTGTTTTCTGATCAGGATAATGAGTACATCTCCTTTCTGTGGCGTTTCTCAATACTTTCCAAATGTGCAATATCACAAATAAAAGGGGGTATGAATTTCTGTTACTTAATTGGATAAGACTAATAAGTATGTGAACTAAATGTGCAGTAGAAATTACATATCCAATAATAAATGAGGTCAAATAACAAAAGAAACTCACTATCAGAAGATTAAAAGATCTTTTTTTATTTCCAAATTTTGCTCATTATTGTGCTCGTGCATAGGTAAGTACAATTTCAGGTATACCTTATGTTGAATCAAGTATTGATGGCCATTTATCTTCTGGTTGCAATGTTCTTCATTCAAAATTTTCCTCAGACCAAATTGCTTACCAAAAAATATCTGTGAAAGCACAAAATTGCTCACTAACCTTTCTGGAGACACTAACAGGAGTTAACGCACAGCAAATCCATGAAAAGACTGGCTTATGAAATACAGATTCATTTACTTCCAGGTCCTCAACACACCCGCAAAAATTCCTGGCTGAGATAAGGTTAAAGTTTAGAACTGGTGGGTATTGAGCAATTCATGCTACAAGTTTTCATCTTCTTGGCCCAACCTCCAGTGAAGGAAAACAAACAGCAGCAAGGTGGCCTTGAGAGGTTCTTTTAAAAGGCAGAAGACCTGCTCCACGCAGAAGAGACCTATTTCAAGATGAACCTTGGGAATAAGATGAGAAAGGGTCATTTATTCATAGCTCTTTCCAGAGGGTGCCATAAAAGAGGTCTTTAGAGTCAGCTTCAATCAGCTGTGAACAGTAGTTTCCTCCACAAAAAAGCCTGGCTTCCACATTTTCACACCACATTGTGTAACTTGAACTTATATTTAATTCATTTTTCCCTTCAGACTACAGAGTATTTAGCCATCTGTGACATCATTACACCAGCTACCAGATTCCCTTCGCTGCTACAGGCTGACAATTCAATAAAGTCTAATTGACGACCTTTTTAAAAGGGCCCAGATTAAGAGTAATTAGCACACAAATGAGTAACACTCAACATTCCAGTAATGTGGTGATTTGATCAAATTCAGCATACCTTAGGGGAGATATACTGAACAGCAGTATGAGGAATGATCAGATTTATTGCAAGAAAAACATACAACATTTTTTTATTTATATGCTCACAATTCTTTATTAATTGAAGATTAGCCCCAGGAAAAAAAAAAAAAAGGTACTGTGGAAAACCAAAAAACCAAGAAATCCTTTAATTAATCATGATTTAGAAAGCAAAGAAAACATTCACATTTAAGTGTCAAGACAGACAAGAGTGACTGAATAAAAGAGAAGTTATGGAGAATAGAATATGTACAGAAAAATTCAACACTTAGAGTATTTACCAAGAGTCCCAGGCATGGACATCTCTGTGTCTGTGCAGATATTGAGACTCACATTTGCCTTTAATCATGTCTTCCTGATGGGATCTGGGTAGCCAGGCAGAAAGTGGAGCTTATAAGAGAAAGAAAGAGAAATGAGAAGAAGAAAGAGAATGAGAAAGAGAAAGGGAGCACCAAAGAGTTCATGCTGACCTTCAGTTCAGAAGTCACAGAGAAGCAAGGAAGACATTCTAGCACACCTTAAATACAGGTACTGAGAATATTTAACAAGAAGAGTGGTGAAATCCTGGTGGAGGTTTGCTCCAAGATTGTGTGAGAAGTGTGCAGCACAGAGGTGCTATTGCATTCTAGTCCCACATTAAGGTCCCTGTGCTCCACATCACCAGGAATGGAGCTATTCCACCACGGAAACAACACTGTTAGCATGATGTAGATCTCTGTCCAAGTGCCTCACTGGACCTCTTGGGCCCTGGTTGAGGCAGCACATTGAAAACACATCCTGCCTTTCCCCCTGCACCACTGCAGGCCAGCAGAAGGAGAGGAGTGCTGTGAGTTCCATCACCTCTCCCACGCAGCACAGGGCGGCACAAGCAGGACCCAGAGCACACCAAAGCAGGGAGACAGAGAACAGAAGTATCACATAGCAGGGAGCTGTCAGCCTGCTGGCCCCAAAATAGACGTGCTACCTGAAGTGTTAATGCAGGCCTCATTGTCAGATATCTCAGCATTTGTCCTCAGTGCCAGGAGAGTGCACCCCTGTGACATCCCAGTGGGGTGTGGAGGAGGGAGGGTTAAACCTCATCCTACAGAAGGAGGCAGATTCAGAGCCTTGCCTAAGGTGGGAGTGCCAGCCTACTAAACTGTTGACTCCACATTCTGCTGCAGCTTTACAACTCTCATTATTTGGTCTTATGCTGAAAACTCAGACGCATTATTAATGTAATTTGTTTCAAACAACACCAGCTGGTCATGATGAAGCTCTCATTAAAATTTATCACCATGATAGTGTATAAATATATACATGTATATTTTTATATGTATCACAGGTGGGCCATACCTCTCCACAAAGTCTGCTGTTACAGATAAAGTTAGTTCAGTGGATGTAATTGAATTAAGTAATTTTGGTAAGCAAGCAACAATTTGAGTTTGTGTCCAATGGTGCCTTTTTATCCATGCATGACCTTGCAACACCTGCATGAGTGTCCCCTCTTGATTTTTGTGTTGCAGTAATTTGGCACAACCAGGAATCTGCAGAAGACACCATCTCTCCACTCAGGGCTTGGGGAATGGGATCAGAGGGTCACTGGAAATGGGCAGAGCCACCCTGAGTCCCAGTTGAAGGGTGTCTGTGCTCATCCAGCTCCTCCAAGGTGCTGCCCTCCAGCACAACACAGAGCTCAGCCTGAAGGCTTGAGTTGAGGGGGCACAGGTGAGAAATTCAAGCAAAGACTCAGCCTCAGCAAGATCATTTCAGAGGCTTCAAAAATGGACTTAAACTCTCCTGGCCCATCTTTCCTCTCAACCAGCATCACCCCTACAATTAAAGACACACAATGTCTATGATGGGTGTCCTCTATACTGCTTGACCAGCTGATTACCTCGAGGTTACTCCTTCCTGGATGAGTTATTTTGTGAATCCAGCATCAATTATTTTCAAAAATAATTTAAAAATAGAAATATGGTCAGGAATTGATCTTGTCTTACACCAGGGTTTGGTGGGGTTTCTTCCTGCCTGTCAAGACACAACTTGTATAGTTGATAATTTTAGCATGGAAAAGGCTGTGGATATGTTTCACACTGGTGCAAATGTCTTTCAATGAGATTTCTCTAGCTGGTTGAGGTGGAAAACAAGGACAACCTTGTTTCATAGAAAGGGAAAGAGGCATTAATTTTTGGCAGCATTTCAGATAAGATTTTTTTTTATTTAGGTTTTTTCCCCTTCTATAAAGTTCACTCAGCATTATCTCCATTACTAAGCAGTCATGCTGACTGAAATCTGCCAATTTAGTACTGCCTATATTTAGATCCAGGAAGCTTTATTTTACTTTATGTTTAATAAGACCTTTTGCAAGTGATAAGAAGAACCCACTTGGTTCCATACCACCACAAATCTTTCATTTGTGGTAGCTAATGAAAGCTCAAAAACTATTATATTACAGAAAACAGGGGTAAAAGTGGCTCTAAATATGGTTCTATCTTCTCACTGTCAAGTTAATGACAGCATTACCAGTGACCTCCTAAAACCTTCTGCTCCAAAATTCCCTCTTAAAAGTTATGTACTCTAGACCTCACCATAAATGTGAGTAGTGGTGCATCTTCCTATCAGTTCAACTATACTACATGTAGGGGTCAGTATTACGAGTTTATTTTTCTTCACAGTATCAGTAAAGTCTCAAAATAGTCTTTTAGCAAGACTCTACTGGTGTACAAAATATTGCTGGCACTGTAGTAGATCCTGGGGGGCTCAGTTTTGACAAACACTCAGTTGCAAAAGAGTAGTATGAGACTTTAAAAACAGGTAAAACTAGAGCATGGAGGTTGAAAATGTGAGTCAGAGCCAGAGCAAAACAGCAAAAAGGAAGGTTGGTAACACTATTAACCTTGGCAAGGATGTCTATACCCATGAAGCACAGCATCACACAAATGCAGCCTTAGCATGATCCTGGCTCCAGCTGACCTGGCTCCCTCTGGATGCACGAGAACATTCCCCACACTGCCTGGACAAACTCCTCCCAAGGAGCTGAGAGCTGATCCCACTCAAACACAGTCACCTGGCAAATAAAAGTCCCTCCCCCAAATACATAAATTTCTGTTCCTAAACCTCCACATTTGGGACGCAGTCCAAGTCCCAAATTTGGGAGCAAGTACATTCATCCCACCAACATGTACACAAAATGTAACATCCCTGGTTCCTGCAGCTGGAAAGGCTTCACAGAGATACAAAGGAAAGAATCCAAGTTTCACAGAGAGGTAATCACTTCCTTACTAGTGAGCACAGCCTTGTAGCTTTTAAAAAAGCATTTCACAGATTTATTTTGTGCAGGTATAGTCATAAAGCCAAGCACATCAAGGAGAAGAGGCATTCTGCTCTTTGAGTGTAGCATCCCCCACAATGCAGAGTGCAAATATTGCAGTTAAATATGTTAGTTTAGAACAGTCACTTAAAAGTGGCTTTTTCTTCTCATAGTCTTCACACAAAACAACACTTGATGACTAAAATTTCTGGCCTAACAGCCCTAAATGAAGATCCTACTTTTCACTATATATTTCAAGGTTATGTTTTGGGATGCATGTGGCTCACACAGAAATAAGACACAGAGGGTTTGTTGCATTCTGTCTAGGACGGTCCCATAAATAACACACCAGTTCAAAATCATGCCAATAAAACATCATTAAAAAACCATCCAATTTGTCCCAAGTCTATCATTAAAAGGGAGAAGATATGTTTATAAACCTCCATTCTTTGACAGTGTGTCTTCATCAAAAACAAAAAGAGGAAAAGAACAGAGCACTTCTTAGAGCAGCTTACAGCAGATAATATCAAAAAGGTTTGGGGGGTTTTCTGGGTATTTTTAATTCTTTTGGTCTTGGTTGTGCACCAGTAACCAGCCCAGGAAAACTAACATGCATGATTGCATGTTTGGATAGAAGGCAGCCCTGTCTAGCTTCATAATCTTTCATAGAATTATGGAATGACTTGCAACTCTTCCCTCTGTTTCAAGGCAAAGACACGTGAAAAGGAGAACAGAGGATTGTGTGATAAGTGTATATAGATCCAAAAAAAGAAGTTTGCAGGGGAAAAGTGGGAGTCTGGGAGGAAATTTATATCTATGCATGTAATTCTTGCTTATCTTGTTCATGTGAGCTTTTCTCTTGACTGAGGAGTATGAATTACTGTAGAAATGTAAAAGTAGGAGTATCCTCCAGAGGACATCTGTTTCACATCACAGACAGATGTCTGTCTGACCCATTTTTAGGACTTGAAACAAGGATTCCAGAATATCCTCAGAAACCCTATTCCAGGGTAGTATCATCCCCATAGCCAGAACATCTCTCTGAGTTCTCTCTCCTTTAGCTCATTTAGCTTATTCCATCCCTTTTTTTTTTTTTACACCATTTTAAACAGGGAAAGCAGGCCAGTGTCCTTTTCTTTACAACATTTTTAATAGTGTTTTGCATACTTTAGATTCATTACACCTTTTCCTAAGAAAAAAGCCCATACTCAGTTAATTCAGCTTTTCCTCATAGAAGTTTTTTTCTAGGTTTTGTTCTTTCTCCATTCTAAAGGAGAATTATTTTCAAAATGTGCCATTACTGTTGGACACAGATGTAATATTCCTGGGTCAGGCTCCACCACTCAGGGCAGAACTAGATAATTATTTCCTGGTTATTCACAATATTGCTATTAATTCATACAATCATGGAATTTACTCTTCGCACATCTTCACATTTCTGGATTTCATTTTGCTTGTGCTCTGTGCTAAGCCTCTTTTATGAAAACTGCTCTCAAACTAGTTGTTTCTCATTTAATACTTGTGCATTTGATTTTTCCTTCCCCAAAAGTAATACATTGCACTTGTCTTTCTTTATTGAATTTCATCCTATTGATTTCAGACACTTTCTTCAATTTATCAAGCCCATTTTGTATTCAAATCCTGTTCTGCAAAGTGTTTGAAACCCCTCCTAGTTCAGATTCATATGCAATTTTTTAGAGTTTTCTACATTTTCTATCATCAAAGCTGAAAATATTAAATAATACTGGACCTAAGACAGTCCTCTGTGGTATCTTATTTGATATGTTTTCTCAGTCTGACAACAAACCATTGATAACTGCTTTACTGATAAGCCAAATTTTTCAGTTTTGCACCCATCATATAATAACTTCATCTAAGCCATATTTCTCCTGTTTACTTATGAAAATGTCATATGGATGTGTGTCAAAAGCCTCACTAAAGTCAAGATCTGTCACATCTGCTTCTTCCTCCTTATCCACTGGGCCAGTTACTCTGTCAAAGAAGGAAATGAGATTGCTTTGATGTGATTTGTTCTTGACAAACCCATGCAGGCTGTTTCTTATCACCTTATTTTCCTCTAGGTGTTTACAAATTGATTGTTCAATAATTTGCTCCTGCATTTTTCTCAGTATCAAAGCCAGGCTGACTGGCCTGTGATTCCCTGGGTCTTCCTATTTCCCCTTTTCAAAGATAGGTTCTGTGTTTGCCTTTCTCCCATCCACTGGGACCTCACTCATCCTCCACAAGCTCTCAGAGATAATTGCTAATAGTTCAGAGATCACCTCAGCTACTACCTGCAGTACTCCAGGGTGAATTTCATGAGGCCCTGCTGACTTGCATGTATCTAACTTATCTGAATATTCTTTAACCTCTGCACCTTTTCCCTGTATATTTAACGACTTGCTGCCCAGAGTGTGTTTCAAACTTTTAATGCTCAGAGGCGACAATCCTAACAAGGTAGGTTTAATTTATTTTGGCTGGTGGAGCAGTCACTTTTCACTCCATAATGTCAATAAAGAAGAGTGGCTATATTCACTAAACGGGTAAGAAAGATGCCCCTAAACCCAAACACATGGGTGTTTCAAAATGTGACTGCTTGCTCTGCCTCTGGTGACTAAACAATCTGTGGACAGAGAAGCCCAGTGAGATTTTAACACCCTCTCATGGCCCCAAAGACCCTTGCTCTGGTCAGGTCCAGGGCAGGTCCAGTTGCAGCAGCTCAAAAGATCAGCAGCTGCTTTTTTACACCATCCAAGTGACATCCAAACATCAGCCATTCCCCCAAGTATTTTTCCCAAACCTAGAAGTATTTACAAAACGTGATACCCATTTATACAATCAAGCTTCATATAAAATGCAGCAAGGGCATCCAGTAGGAGATAAAACAAAGATACATTGATCTAGAATTATAACTACTTCCTCAAATAAGGTTTCTTGGAGGTAGGTTTAGCTACAGGTTGATCCTTAGCTATTGTCTTTCTGTTTCAGCAGCTCTTTTCCTGTTTACTAAATAGTCCTTACCTGTGTCTCTCAAATTCACACTTGACATGCCTGCTGTACTTGCAATTAGGGCAGGAGAAGCCCATTGTTCAGGTTTTCCCCTCTGTCTTCTCTGTAGAAGTATTTCTCACTGGGGACCTAAAAGACAAAATATTGATTTTTTTTTTTTTTTCCTAAATGGCTTGTTCTTTTTTATTATGTTATCCTGGTGGTTTTAATTTCTTACTGCCTGCTTTGATGTAGCAACCTAAAGACAGCCAAAGATGAAGTTCTAACCCTAAGGCCTTGAAACAAAAGATACAACACCTTCCCTCTGTCCCTCAGAAACAGAAATAAAATGGCTTAGTTGAAAGAAATCCACAGCAAGGAGGGTGTGAAGAAACCTTTAAATTTCCTCACCTGTCGATTAACACAGAGGATGCACCCTGGACACTGGAATGGCCTTTCTGACAGGCAGGAATCCATCTTTCAGACTGCAAAATTATTCTCACTTCAGTCCTGTGGTGAACTTCACAGCAGTCAATGCTGTGTGTGCCCGAGGGAACCTCAGGGAAGCCACCAGGAAGCCACATGGGCACAAGATCACCACAAGGCTGGCAGCAGCAAACAAAGGAGCTCTGAGCAACCACATTTCACAAGCGTGCAAGCGTGTCATTGGTAAATCAAGTGGGGATTCCTTTAAAAATACAGTTCTCCCACTGCTTTTCATACTCTAGGAAAGCATTACCAAGTTAAAGGCTTGTGAGTGGGAAATATTATAAGTGACTTTATTTCAAGAGATAAATTTTGGGGAAGAAAAACTCTCAGAGGAAAAAAATTGCAGAAGTAAGCAGTGGTGCCATGGTGAGCTCTGTCTGTACTTCAGGCAGCAGTGGAGTGGGCCAGGCTGGACCTCAGGAGGCTCCAGCCCACCCCACACACAGTCAGGGCTAGCAGGAGCAGAATAATCCTGGATGGAGATTCCATGGCCTCTCTGGGCAACCTGTCCCTGGTTCAGGCCACCATCCAGAAGACCAAACGTGCATTTTTTTTGCCTCAAAGCAGGATCCCCTTTACAAGCTCTGTGCCCATACCCTGTCAGCTTGAGCCTCCCAGAAGAGCTCAGCTGCTGGTACTCCTTGCCCACACATCTTTCTCTACATCCATCCTGTCCCACCCACGGTACAGAGGGCTGCATTTCCCTTTGGCCAACTTTCTGAGGTTGCCATCAGTCCAATTCTTCACCTACTACAGGTCAGTTACAACTCCTGCACTGGGACCAGCCAGCAATGAGCCTGCAGAGAGACAGGAATGCAACATGAGACACCAGTACCCCACAAAAACAAAACAAGGTGGAAAAAAGGGCAGGATCAGAGGGTAAAGGCTAATGGATTATACAGAGACACACCAAGAGCTTGTACATGGCACAACTTCCAGTACATACCACAACATAAAACTGCCAAAATTTCAGTTTTGCCAGTCCCTGGTCTGTTACTACCAGAGCTGCTGAGAGTTACAAGAGCGTTTGAGAGGAATCTTGTCAGGAAGAAAGCAACTTTAATGGCATTAAACTTTTCTCTCATTCCCACAATGATCCATCCAGTCTAGGACTGCCTTTTACAAATAAGAATCCTTGGAGGAGCACTCTCCAAGATGTAATGGTGCTGTAGAGAAAGGTTCCTTTTCCTAAGCTGCAAGACAGTTCTCCAGAAAGTAATAAACCCCAAAAATCTTAATTTCAGCCAAATATCACAGACATAAACGAACAGTAAACTCCAGAGTTGCTTTTGCTTGGGGGAAAATGGGATGGGGAAGAGCAAAGGAGAACATTCATATCTAGACCTGTATTTAAGGTTCCTTTCCACTTTTAAGGGGTGAGTCTTGGAAGCCAAGCTTCAGTCCAGGCCAAGTATAACTGAGAATGGTTGAAAATAAAGAAATTCTATTCAACTCCAGCACATATTAGTGATAAATATAATGATTCATGCACTCTAGAAACAGAGAGAGCAAGCTTATTACAAGATATATTTAAATAAGGGCACAATTGGACCAAAATATATTCTGCCATAAAAACAGACTACCTGCTTTCTATCATTAGTTGCAAAAAGAGACTTCCACTAACACCCCTGATATAAAAGCACAAGCAATTCACAGCCCTTAAAATCATTCTATCTTCCTTCCCTGCCCAAAGAGTGCTCAAAGTTTTCTGAAGCACTGGGACTGTAAGTCCTAATGAGGTATCTCTAGCCTTTACTTACAAGCACGTGCACACCTTCCCCTCTTCTCTGTAACTCCTAATGTACTCTGTGAAGACAAAGTTTACAGAAAACCTAAAAATATTAAACACGTACTCTGTAGCTCTTCTCATTTACCTGCTCTGGTGTGAGACCCATGCATGTCTTCCCCCTGCTTATGCAGGAGGCGTTTTCAGTTAATTCACCAGAGCTCTGATAAATTCTCATACGTCTACTGTGCTGAGACCTCTGGGCTGGCAGATTATGTAGTTTGCTTAACAGCCGCATTTTATTCAGGGAGAACAACCAAAACCTAGTGGAATTATTTCTACATGTGTTATTTTCTCCAAGATGCATGTCAAGGTATATTTTTCAGCTCGTTACTTAGTCATGGTCTGGAAACCTGACCATGAACAGTAGGCAGTATGGACCAGAGGGAAGGTGTTGGTTGCTATCCACCTCTGAGGGGATGACTGTCTCAGTAATACAGAACTAAAGATTAGGAACATGCATTTTACATAGAAACTCAGACAAGTAATAGGAGTACTAATAATAACTCATATGAATTATACAAAATGTCTGAGCTTATTCCAGACTTTGAATTCAAGTAATAAAATATGTCCCTAACGACCGAGGGTCTGGCTGGAGAACCAAACTCATTTCTGCCTCCAGCTCCTCTGATACTAACAAGGGGTATGTCTTTCTTTTGTCAGGAGGAAAGCAAGCTTGGCAGGCCAGCTGGTGACACGACCTTTATGAAAATGAGAAATTAGAAAGAATGGCTGCTTCCTATGTTTATGCAGCAAGGTTGCCCCTTACCAAGGATGTCAGTCAGACGCTGGGCTTTTCTCCCTCTCTTCCTTCAGTTTTTTTAGCACACTTCAAGCTCATTTCTTTGTTCTATCAACATAGCAGGTGGTCCATGTTGGGCATCCAGTCAAATAAATTCATGAACCATCTGAAAAAGCACACCAGGGCTCAAGCAGAATGTGTTGTTTGTTTGGGTTATTTTATATTATTATATTTACTATTATTATTACTAATATATTTTATATTATCTGACAGTGGTCAGATCCCTAGCTGATGTAACCCAGCCCTGCTTTACTGGCTTTAACATTACCAGGCTGCTTCTGGTCAGGTCCTCACTGCTGCAACTTGACTGCTGGGGAGACAGTGGGAGAAGATCTGACCTGCCCATTACTTTGTCCATGTTAAATAACCACCTTTTTTCCCCTCCATCAGAAGGAAAAGACAGTGCTACATTCCCAGGGTGTCACCAAAAACAAGATGCTGAGGAGACCTAAAAATGTTCTCTTAACCACAGTGGGACAGTATTTGAAACAGTAAAGAGCAGAAAGCACTGAGATATATCTGCAAAACACAGAAAAAAATCTACTTTCACCTATGCACTCAGCTGTTCTGAGGACGTGCAAAGGGCATGCTGTGTTTGCATACACTTTAAACTGGCATGTTTACAAGCTGGCTTGCAAACACCCCTTCTGAGTACTGCATTTAACAAAGGGAAATAAAATTAGAAAATAATTAGGCTTATTTTTGATGTTTTTCCCTTCATCTCAGCCCTCCTTCTGTTTCTTCATAGATTGTTCATGTTGAGGTGGTAAGTACACACAAAAGCATGGAGAGAGAGATATAGATGATATAGATAGATATAGATATATAGATATAGATATATAGATATATAGATATAGATATAGATATATAGATACAGATCTATAGATCTATAGATATCGATATAGATATCGATATAGATATAGATATAGATATAGATATACATATACATATACATATACATATACATATACATATACATATACATATACATATACATATACATATACATATACAGATGTAGATTAGATAGATAGATAGATAGATAGATAGATAGATAGATAGATAGAAAGACAGATATATGCACCATTGTTTCCCATTGCATTTTCCAAATATGTTCCAATAACACCACCTGTGTCCTGCTCTGACATCAGCTCAGATAGTTACATCCTGTCTTGCTAATGACCTCCCCAGAGTTTCTCCTGCATGCAGATTATCTTTCTTACCTCTCTGTCCTAAACAATTTCCCTTCCTTTGATGCAAAGCTGGTGGCTACAACACATCCTTTGAGCGCTGCCAACATAAGGTTCAGTTTGTGCCTCCCAGTCCCACTGCACCTTTAAGGAAATTCCTGAGTAAAGTGACTGATTTGTAAAGACAGGCCTCCAAATTCACATTTGGTTTAGGTGTAAAGCCCTCCATGTTTGCACCTAGAAGAATTAATCCTTGGAGGAAATGAGGGAACACTTCTTATGTGATTTCTTCACCATGTGAGCAGACAACACCCAGTCACATCAGTTCTACACTGTAGGGATCAAATTAACACCTGAGGATTGTCTTCAGACACCTTTAAAATATGATTTATTTTGACTTAAAACACTGTTTTCTCTTGAAGGTGGTTTCATCTGCTACCACTGACTCCCTGGCACGAGTCCATCCTAGCCAGGTCTGGTGTGAGAAAGCCTGTTCAGCAGGCTTTGCACAACTTCATGGTTGATAAATAAAGAGGTAAGTGTTTAGCTACTCATAGCAATTTCCATGGCCCTGGGGCTCCTGACATGCTAGGGCTGATTGGTCAGTCACATTCCTGCTCTGGCTTAAGGCACAGTGAGTGTAACCTCCTTTCATGCAATGCTTTGGAATTATGTCAAGTTTGAATGATTTCACATGAGCTTCAGAAGGTAAATCTCCTTCTGTTTACTTAAACACACACACAGTGCCTGGTGGAGAGCTCTTCTTTGGCAAAGAGAAATGTTTCTGGATTCCACCCTGCAAAGCAATAGAAAGAAAGACTATTCTCCTCACCTCTGATTGTTATCACTGGCTACTGTAATTTACTACCACAGGGCAATGACAAATGCAGGCTTGGAGCACTTGTTTGAATCATGTGGGAAGTCAGGCAACATTGGCCTTGTAATCTGTGATGCTATTCCAAATTGCATTTTAACCCCCACTCCTCTTTGATGACTTATCTTAGAAGAAAATAAAAAAGCAAGCTACAAGTGATGAATGACAAACAACAGATCACCCATCCAAGAGCTCTTTAAAGAAGAATCAGATAAAAAGGTGGAAGTGAGCTGGATAATGTTCAGGTCCTGTTTTCTACCCTGTTGTTTGATGTAGGATGGAGACAATTCTTCAAGCCAAAATGTTAAAGAGAACGAGAGGTAATGTTTTTAATGAACATGGACACCTCTTGTGAAGGCTCTCTGCACATCATTTCTGGGTTTTCTGCAATATTAATGACTTGACGAGTATAATCAATGCTCTTGGTTACATTAACAACTAAGAGTAGAGTGAATTTCGTTTAAAACTTCAAATTTTAAGGAAAACTTTGTCGAATACTCTCTTCAAGAATGGGAGAGGGGGAAAAAAGTCAGCTTTTTTTTCCCCTTCCTGTTTATTCATCCAGTTCCCAAAATAGCTTTAGAAAACTGGTAGACACATACCTCATTATTTACTGCGTATATGGACAGCTCACATGGATTAGAAAGAAAATATTCTCTCTCATGTCACAGTTTGATCAAACTGCCTAGCTGCATTTTGGAGATTTTGCCCTTCATTTATTTATTTGCAGTTGGACTCCATCAAAATCATCAAGAAAATAACCATTGGTCTAATCCAGCATGGCCACACTGTTCCTGCAGATTTTGGTAAGACACTGGGCCTTGCAGGGTAGTGGGATTTTAAAGCTCCCTCCAAGAATCAGTTCCCTTCCTAAACACCAAGAACCCACTAAATAGCAAAGAAATCCTCTTGAAGGAATGTCCAGTTTGGTAAGAACCATAATGAATTCAGGCTGAGGAAAGGAAACGCACACTCTTCCTACACACAGAGACAATTTGACAGATAATTATTCCTGTGAGTCAGTCATGAAGTATACTTCCTCTGATAAGAAACAATTTGCCATCATCCCTTTTTGTTGTTGTTATTCCTTCCTTAGTGTCATGACAGAAACTGCTGGGGGAGGTCTATGTTTGCCAGCTGTTTAAGCAAAGAGGGAGAATGCCTGGTACTTTTAGATTTACAGGTATTCAAAGACCACAGAAGTTTTTAAAAGTGAGTTCTGACAACCCTGAAATTACTGGACTTCCTTTAAAGAGGGGCCACAGGAAATGAGTTTGTCCTCCAACACACTTACTCCCAGTTCTGTTTCCTCAAAGGAACAGCAGGTGACTTCAGGCATTCTGATTGAGGCTCTGGTAGCATTTTCTGCATTTTTGCCATTAATGCCACCTGATTTTTTAGTATCTTTACAGAAAGAGATACAATGCATGAAACCTTAAAAGTCTTGGGATTAATATAAGCACACACAGTCATACTCCACTCTGGATATACTGGGAAATGTTGCTGTTCCTCCCTGAAACAGAGATTGTGTGGTTAACCTGATCAAATGTCTTTACAGACCAGGAAAAGACTCTACTAGATTCACTGGGTGTTGGATTCAGACCAAAGAGACTCAGGTGAAAAATTTCGAACAGCATGCAGTAATTGCTCCTTAAATTGCAATGATTTTATGAAACCTTCCCCTTTCCACAGTCAATGCAATGCTCCAAGCAGGAGAGACAGGAACATATGTGGCCCAAGGTAAGAGGAAAAATTACAGCAGTTGCTGTTTTAACCAAACATTTCCCAGTTCTCAGCCACTGGTCTCTCTGTGGGATGCAAGGGAGTGTTTTGATTGTGTAGAGCTGGATGATGCTGACAAAAGAGGATGATGGTTCATGTACAGAAAGCAGGGGGAGGACCAGCAAGGCTGATATCATGGTGACAGAGACCACCCAACCAGGAGGAAGAGGCAGCTGGGAGAAGTCTCACAGTCTCTTGTTCTCATGGAGGACATGAATGTGACTGCTGGAAATGCAGCAGAGCACAGAGGAAACAGTCTAGGAGGCTCCTGATGTGTGTGGCGGAGAAGCTCCTGACCACTGGTGAGCAAGGTGTGAGGGGAAATGGTCATCCTGTCATTTAGGAAGAGAGAAGAGCTGGTGGGTCATGGGATAGCTGGAGGCTATCTTGGGCTTGGTGATCATGGAAAGATGATTTTTGATTCCTAGAGAAGTAAGGAGGGGTGCAGCAGAACTGCCACCTTGGACTTCCAGAGGGCAGACTTTGGCATGATTAGGCACTGAGAAAGTCCCCTGGGAGGGCATCCTGAAGGACAAAGGAATCCAGGAACACTGGATATTCTCCAGGTAGAAAATCCTAAAGGTGCAAGAACAGATTGACTCCATGTGCCAAAAGATGAGACAGTGGGGAAGACTGGCTGTGTCTGGAATTCAGTGAAAAAAGGAGAGCTTATGACCTTTGGATGAAGGATCAGGCCAGGAGGACAACAAGGACTCTGTGAGGTTATGCTGGAAGAAAATTAGAAGGTCCAAAGCACAGCTGGAAGTTAATCTGGCTGCTGACAATGTAATTATATTTATAAATTTGTCGGCAACAGAAGGACAGCTAAGGAGAATCCCCATGCATTCCTCCAGGAGTTACAGGCCTGTCAGCTGCCCTCAGTGCCAGGGAGGCCATGGAGCAGATCACCCTGAGTGCCACCAGCAGCAGGAACAGGACAACCAGGGCATCAGGCACAGCCAGCCTGGCTTTGGGACAGGCAGGTCCTGCCTGACCAACCTGATCTCCTCCTGTACAAGGTGACCTGCTCAGGGGGTGAGGAAAGGCTGTGGCTGTGTCTGCCTGCACTTCACAAAGCCTGGGACACCTTCTCCCACAGCATCTCCTGAGAAACTGGCTGCTCCTGGCCAGGGCCCCGTGCTCTGGGTGGAGACCTGGCTGAGGGCAGGGCCGGCAGTGCTGGGCAATGGAGGCACATCCAGCTGGGCTGGGCACGGTGGGGCTCCCATGGGATCAGTCCTGGGGCCAGGCCTGTTCAACATCTCCATCCAAGGGCTGGCTCAGGGGATGGAGGCTGTGCCAGCTGGGACAGCCCCGGGCTGGGTGTGAGTGTGGATGTGCTGGAGGGCAGGAGGGCTCTGCACAGGGCTCTGCACAGGCTGCATCCATGGCATGAGCCCAGTGGGGTGAGGGACAGCCAGGGGCAGTGCTGGGTCCTGCCCTCGGGTCACAGCAACCCCCTGCAGCTGCAGGCTGGGGAAAAGTGGCTGGAAAGCTGGGACAGGCCCTGGGGGTGCTGTGACAGCAGCTGGACACGAGCCCAGGGGTGCCCAGGTGGCCAAGAAGGCCGATGGCCCTGGGCTGTCCCAGCAGGAGCAGGGCAGGGACCGTCCCTGTGCTGGCCCTGCTGAGGCCACAGCTCGAGTGCTGTGCCCACTTCTGGGCCCCTCAGGACAGGAATTGAGGGGCTGGAGTGTGTCCAGAGAAGGGAATGGAGCTGGGGAAGGGTCTGGAGCCCCAGGAGGGGCTGAGGGAGCTGGGAAGGGGCTCAGCCTGCAGAAAAGGAGGCTCAGGGGGGCCCTTGTGGCTCTGCACAACTCCCTGACAGGAGGGGACAGCCAGGGGGTTGGGGGGGCTGTCAGGCTCTGCTTCCAAATAATAAGAGACAGGATAAGAAGAAAGAACCTCAACTTGTACCAGAGGAGTTTTAGTTTGAATACCAGGAAAAATTAATTCACTGAAAAGGTTGTCAAGCACTGGAGCATGCTGCCCGGGGAAGTATTTGAATCACTGTCCCTTGAGGTATTTAAAGAACTGGCTCTAAGGGACAAGGTTTAGTGGTGGGCTTGGCAGTGCTGGGTTAATGGCTGGATTCAATGATCTTAAATTACTGAATTCCGCCTCAAATTGTTCTATCATTTTATTCTATGATTCTAAGTACCGAATCAGTGAAGATGAGCATCATGTTAGGAATGCAAAGCACTTAATAAAATAAAGGCTAGCATCTCTGAAATACAAAAAACACTAACATTTGATTACCTGGGAAGACACTCCAGGGAAAAATTCATGACCGCTGAAAATAGTTCTCAAATTATACACAGTACGATGTAAGCATTCAAAACTAGATGCAAGCAGTATAAAATGGATTTTTCTAAAAGAACATCCAATGGTGAATTTAGGAATAATTTGCAATGGGGTCTGACTGCCCTTTTCTTTGAGTGTGCTACAGCTGTTTGCACCCAAGAAGAACAGGTCAAAGCTCTTATCAGATGGAGCAAGGTTGGCTCTTTGTCTGCTTTCCATTGCTGCAAATTAAGATGCAAGATATTACAAATAATTGCAGACAAGGGAGAAAGGCCTCCACTTCTGTTCCTTTCACATTGCAGCAAAACAAGAGGCTTATGGAAAAGAATAAAAATTGTTTAAAGGTCTGTAGTAAACACTGAACAGAAAATTGAAGTCTGATGAGACTATTTGTACGTTTACTCCATATGGTCACTTGGGACTGATTTGAGCACTGCAGACAGCAAGACATACAGCTTTTACAGCAAAGCTACTCTCTTGCCAGGTAAGTCCTTCAAATTGCTGCACAGCTCCTCCTGACTCAACAGCAAGAGGCAGAAATTATGATTAGTGAAGAGAGGTACACTAATAATCACAGGCATTATTCAGAGAATTAGACATTTAGACCTTGAACTAAAGGCCCACCAAACTTACCAGCAGATCCCCTACTCTTTCCAGTGGACTCTGGATCTGATACTAATCCAGTGAATTTTAGGGTGAGATTTCCTCTGTCCAGATATGCACTTAACAGCCACCTTTTTAAATTCATCACAGAAGAGCAGATGAAAACCAGTTTTCAAATAGTTATGTTGGTGACAGAGGGTGTCCTGAAATAATTTAAATATTGTCATCCTTCACCGTTATTTATTACAAGAGCATTTTTCCAGACTCTAATATTAAAAGTTGCAAAATGGAAGAGACGGATGGAAGGAAGGATTCCAGGAAGGAAGGATTCCAGGAAGGAAGGATTCCAGGAAGGATTCCAGGAAGGATTCCAGGAAGGATTCCAGGAAGGATTCCAGGAAGGAAGGATTCCAGGAAGGAAGGAAGGATTCCAGGAAGGAAGGATTCCAGGAAGGAAGGAAGGAAGGAAGGAAGGAAGGAAGGAAGGAAGGAAGGAAGGAAGGATTCCAGGAAGGAAGGAAGGAAGGAAGGAAGGAAGGAAGGAAGGAAGGAAGGAAGGAAGGATTCCAGGAAGGAAGGAAGGAAGGATTCCAGGAAGGATTCCAGGAAGGATTCCAGGAAGGAAGGAAGGAAGGAAGGAAGGAAGGAAGGAAGGAAGGAAGGAAGGAAGGAAGGAAGGAAGGAAGGAAGGAAGGAAGGAAGGAAGGAAGGAAGGAAGGAAGGAAGGAAGGAAGGAAGGAAGGAAGGAAGGAAGGAAGGAAGGAAGAGAAGGAAGGAAGGAAGGAAGGAAGGAAGGAAGGAAGGAAGGAAGGAAGGAAGGAAGGAAGGAAGGAAGGAAGGAAGGAAGGAAGGAAGGAAGGAAGGAAGGAAGGAAGGAAGGAAGGAAGGAAGGAAGGAAGGAAGGAAGGAAGGAAGGAAGGAAGGAAGGAAGGAAGGAAGGAAGGAAGGAAGGAACTTATCCAGCCATTGCCTCTATAATCCATTGTCCTAGGGTGATGTTATGGTGTTTGTATCCCCAATCGTGTGCTCTGTTTATGCTTGGTATTATGTCCTGTGCTTTCAGGACTGACTCTGAAAGTGAAGGTTTGTTTTGTCTCGTTATCAGCCGGCTCACCTCCCCCATGGTCTGTGTTTAGGAGAGGCTTGCTTGCTTTGCTCACTTGCTTGCTCGCTTTTGCTTATTAGTTAGTTCAGCTAGGCAGTCCAATTTTTTCTCTGGACTGTTTTTTTTTTCCTTCTTCCTCTCCTGAATACCATCTGAATGGACGGGGACCTGGGAAACCCCAAGAAACACTGGCAATCTGCATTCTGTCACCTGCAGCAGTCATTCCCCAGCACCAGAGACTGATAACTGGGCGACCACTCACAGGAAAGACTCTCTGAGTTTGTCGTCCTTTCAGAGCAGTGAAAGAGTTTTTTGTCATCTGGTGGTGTTTTTTTTTTTTCTGGGGAGTGGTTTCGCTTGTTAAATAAACAGGTTTTTTCCACTCTTCTCTGAGGAAATTCTTCCTGAACCCGGTGGTGGGGGGAGGAGTCGTAGGGGGGTTTGCTTTCTGGGGGCTCCTTCCGGAGGTTTTCCCCAAAATTTGCCCTAAACCAGGACACCCATCATCACTGTTGGTGGCCTCTGCTGAAAACCTCAGTAGAGCGCTGCCTCACCCGAGGGTCTTTCTGGCTCCTTCTGGCAGGAGAGAAGAGAGAGAAATCGCTTCATCTGATCTTCATGGTCAGAGGGAGCTGCTTCAGATGAGTTTTATAACCTTCATCCTCAAGCAGGAGTAAGACAAAGGGACCCTAAACCATCCTTTTGATGAAGAGTAGTTTTCTCCTTGTTTCATGCAGGTCAGCCTACTGTATCCCCCTCTGCTCACACCACACCTGATCACTCATTTTCTACTTGGCATGTTTCAATACTGCAATGCACATATGGAGGAGGGATATATCCTTCCCCTTTTGGCTTGGTCCCACTGGAGGGAGCTGGCTTTTCCAGGTGATGCTTTCTCAGTCCAATTCATTGAGTGAGGAATTTCAGCTCAGGCACATGACAGAATATGACTAACGTGAGGCATAGAGTGAGCAGGCTCTGTCAACAAATACATCTGAGATGTGTGTATGTGTGTTTGTGTTTAAAAGAATACCTGCTGTGACTGTATGCTGCTATTTTTTCCATTTACTAGCCCAGAAGAGATGATTACAAGGCAAAATGAAAAAAAAATAAATTATACTTTCCATAAGATGACAGCATTTTATTACTTTAGCAAATACTTCAAAGATGTTTTCCAGTGTTGGTGTTCCAGGTACTCTTCCAGCCTGACCTAACCTCCTGTGAAAGCCAGCAGAATCCCAGTCATTCATTTCCATGAACTCAATTTAGGCCCCATGTGTGTGAGTAAACAACATTATCCCATCCTCTATGTGTTCACTTGCATGCTCAAAAAGAGAACTCAAACAGATGAAAACGGCAGCAATGTCACATTTTTCCACCCAGCTCTGAAAGCAGGATCCAGTGGGCATGAATTTCCATGGGATGACGTGATAGAAGCACTGTCTCTGCACCTGCAGGCAGGTGTGGCTCAGTGCTCATGAGGCTGCCAACAAGCTGAGTGCTGCCACCACCCCCCAAAACTGTCACACAGGGGTGGAAATCCAGCACTGCCACTTCTAGTGTGTGACAGCATTGGCACCAAGCACACCAATTAAACAGAGCCCTCCACTTGGACACACGCAGGGAGGGACCTCCTGATGAAACTGAACCAGAGGTGAGTGTTGGGATCAAAAAAACCACCAGGGAACACTGTAGGAGAGATAGGGGACAAATCAGAATGCAAGAAAAAGCATTACCTCAAATGCACATTGCTACTTTATACCCACGAGTCGTTTAGCCAAGTTAGTGCTAGTGGGTGACACCAAGCACTGTGTTATTGGTACATTTGGGCCAGTGCTGCCCACTGCAGCTAAACCAGCTCGTCCAGGCAAAGTCTATCAACTTAATCCTGCCTAGGATCCAGCCAGAGCTGTCATTTCCCACCTGTGCTAAATAACTACTCGTGTATATTCATGAACAGTGGTCTTATTACTAAGAATACACCTAATGTGTATTGCACTGTAACAGGAGACAACTTACAACAGGCCTATTAAAGGAAATCGCAGAGATCACAGAATTGACACATTCTGTTTAAAGGCAGCCACACTTATACTTGATTCCACAACTAGAGACAAGTTTGTTATGTTCCTCATCTTTCATGAACACTCATATTTACTAGTTTAAAACGCGAGATAAAAGCCAGACAAGCTTTGGCAAAGGAATGGGGGACAATATCAAATGATAAGCAAGGCATATTTATAGGTGTAAACAGATCTAGAAAAGGAAGCATTAGATATAATAAGCACTCCATGATGTGGGGCAAACACTGAGACTTGAAAGCAAGAAATATCCAACAACTTGTAATATCAAAACCAGCAATTGCAGGTCTTAGCAGGCAAATAAAATATGAACAACAAATACGCATGCATAAAAAGAGAACAACGACATTAAATACTTTGATCATTGCTACAGAATGAGTGTTTTACAACAAAACAATGCGTAATTGATTGTGTAATTATTCGTAAATGCTGATTATTTTGAGACTAAGTATGGTTTCTCTATCTCATACCAAGCATGCCATTCTGCATTTCAGCTGAAATTGTAATCTTGGAAAAGTGAGGCAAGGTATCAGGAAGCAAGCAGAAGGAATACTGAATTGTAAGCAGTGAATTAAAGCCACAGGTTTTGGTGACATAATACACCCAGAATTTAAAAACAATGAAACAACAAACAAAACAAAACCAAAACAAACAAAACCCACACAAAAAAAAAAACCCAAAAGCAAAACAGAAAAAAGTACCAAGCAAACAAACAAAAAAAAAATTTTGAAAGCCAAAGAAGCATCCTTGCATGTTTCCACATGAAGGCTGTGTTTAGGAGAAACGGCTTATGAACTCAAAAGTGAATTATATAAGGCAGTTATGTGGTTTTCGTTTAAAAAAAAAAAAAAAAAAAGAGGAGACAAAGAGACATAATAAAAAAGGAATACAGACTGGAGCATGTTAACGTCAGCAGTAGAGACAGCCTGGGAAACTATTTTAAGAGATCAAGAGGAAAAATATTTAGAAAAGTATGAGCTAAGAGCAGGCAATATGAGTATCTAGAAATGGAGATCAAGTCTCCCCGTTGGAATTCACTAGGAATGATGCCTCTCTGGTCCAACAGCATTGCCCATTTGGAACAGCAGGAAGGTCTGCTGTCATCTCCACAGAAACTCCTACATACCCCTGGACCCCTTTATGGCTTTTTTTGTGTCTTGCACAGAACCCACGATTTCACAGCTCCCGCAGGAAAGAAATCATGCAGTGAAGAGCTTGATTCTGTGGCTAGAAAATCCCTTCTGAATTAAACCCAGAAAGCAAGAGGAATCTGCTTCAGAATGCCTTAATGCTCTTTGATGCACAGCCAAAGATCATTCTCCTCTTCATATTTCCAGCACATTTAGCCGTAGCCTGTTCAGTTCTGCATTTTTCACATAAGTAGCCATTGTCAGTGGAGGAGGAGCTGTGATTAGTCCTGTTCAGACTGGGGTAGCATGACTGCAGGAGAAACACATCTAGTGCAGGGAGAAAGAGAGTATATGCTTCATTTGCTGGCCAGCAGACATCCAAGGAGCTGATAGCTAAGAAGGCCAACCCATCCTTCTCAGATGAGGGTGAACCATTAAAATCAATGCAGCTCCATTTATTTCAGCTCTGTCATGCCCGGTTAGGGAGCAAAGACATGGCAAGAGAGTGGTACAAAAAGACTAGAATAGTGAGTATGCATTAGCTAACACCAGCTGGGGATCTCATCTGGTGATGAGATCAGGGAAATGCTGCCTGGGACGTTTACAAGTTAAGGGTGCAAGACAATATAGAGATCACTGCAAGATGTTATTTTTGTTCACTTTCTTCTGCTGAAATAGATGGAAGTCAATACGATAACACTGGAGCAGATTCCAATGTCCACACCTAGAAGCTGTTAAAAAAATTATGAATAAAGCAACTCAGAAAAGTTTGACATTTTGCTGAGCAGAAGCCTGGCAAGGAGAAATATTTCTCTGTTCCATTATGGAAACAGTGAGAAGGAAATGTCACCAAAGTCTGGATACTGTGGCTCAGTAAATCTCATCTTCTCACATGTGGGTCCTAACAGCAGCAGTGGTCTCATTAGGATAGGGAAGGCAGCACAGGAGGAATGGAACGACTGGAATCAGCCACTCTAGCTAATGAGGGATGGCTCAGTGGTGCAGCACACTGTGCCAGATGACTTTTGGAGCCCATGCACAGAGAAACAAGGATTCCACGTGAGCTCTTGCTTTCTCCTAAGCTTGTCAGTTTATAGGAAAACATAAGATCACACCCAGGAACTTCTTTCAAACACCCTGTAATGTAATGTAGATGCAGCATTGCTGCAGAAATCTTTAAGCCAGTCGCTACTTTGTAACCCTCTACCCCATGTTCTTCTTATCTCCGCTTTCTTCAAATGGTCAGTCCTGACCTTTTCATCACCCGAGTCACTGACATCCTTTCTTACATCCCTGAAAACAAATGCATCAAAATCCCAGCAGCTGGAACACGTTTGCATTTGACAGGAACTCTGCAGCCCACCCGAGTCAAGCTGGAATGGTGCACACTTCTTGGGGATGAAAAGGATTAGGAAACAGGGCCTGATGCTGGTGTGAGCCCCCTGTCCACAGAAAAAGCTGGGGGAGGAGAGATGATGCTGTTATGGAGAACGAGGACAGGTGGGGTCTGTATACCAGTGCTGCCATCTCAGATGCCTGTGGAGAAGAAACAATAAATACTAGATAAAGTGCTTTAAGGGTTAAGAACTTCAAGGGGATAGCCTGCACAGTCTCAAAGAAGAGATAATAAAGAGCCTGTAACACTAGATCCAGCCTCTATGTAAAGATAATCTACTCGATGGAGGCTTAATCCTAGCTAGGACTGTATAAAGTCTGAGAAAAAAGGGGGTATAGTGTGAACCCTGAATAGTCTAATTGATCCCAAAAGTAGAGTTCCTTTTTATATGTAAATATTCCATCTCCCTTCAACCTCTTGATCATCCAGGGTCTAATCAAGGAGTTCCTAAAAAGACATCTGCTGTCAGGAGGAAAAAATATCCCCTTGTTTAGAGCTCTTCTCTCTCACCTATGGTTTCAAGCTGTGAGTGCTCTCATGTCACTTTAGTCTCAGAAGCTCATGGACATCCTCTGGTACAGGTGATTGGGGCACAGCCTAGACAAGAGTGTCTCTGCCCATCACTCCATGGCCATGCCAGGCACAGTGGCTCCAGAGCTAAAGTGGAAAAGCACCAGAGAACTCATGGGATTGCTTCAGGACTTTTGTGAGTTTTGAGCACTTTATTCTGCCTAAAGAGAGAGAGAGGTCTGTGGCAGAAGCTGTTTTAAATGAAGGTACCACACCCCTACTTCAGCAGAAGCCATCTGTGTTGTATGACCAAGAATTACCTGAGATCTAAGCAGACAGGCTTCTTGGGTGCTGGAAATAATTCATTTTCCTGTCCTCACAGCTTTGGTGTTTTGGTGAATGCAAGAGGAAGAACAAAAGGCTGCTGGTGGAGGAGCCCATGAGAACTTCCTCTTTGACTTCTCCAAGGAGTGATGAACCACCAGGGTCACCCTGCCTCCAAATATCACCATTATCACCAGAGGAGCAGCAAGGTCACAGTTAATTGTGATGATGCTGCCTCTCCACCCATCTATCCCTCCCCTCCCCAGTTAAGAAATATGGGCAGAGGGATCACAGATGTGCAGGCAGCCACCAAGCACCTGGAATTTTCTGCTTCAGCTGCTTCTTGGCACAGAGAGGGGAGGGGATGCCATTTCCTGCCTAACGGACAATGATGGGAATGGATTAGGGATTCTCTGGTTCCCCCCAGGTAAGCTCCCCTTCTGGGAGACTTCTGCCTTGGACTTGCTGACAGCCACAAAGTCCTGCTCCTCCTGCGGAGAGAGTAGGTGTGAAGACAGCTCCTCACCAGCAGGATGCCAGGAAGGGCAGCTGGAAAGGGATGGGATGAGAAGGGTTCCTCACCACAGGGAAACATTTCAGTGGTTTCCTCTCTTCCTTTTTTACTTCTGCTCACTTGTCAGCTGCTATTGCCTTCTTCGTTATGCTGGAGGAAGGTGTGAGTTTGGGGAAATTAGAAATTCCAGAGAACTATCTGGAAGCCAGAGTAGGAGCCAGTCCCTTTCTGCACTCACTGTCTGCATAGCAGAAGGCAACAAAAATCAGCAGAGTTAAATACACCACAGTCTGTTCTAAGGCTCACTGAAGATCACTGACATTAATTATACTTCTGCCTTGCTTCCTTCCAACAGATAAGATGGCAAAGCAGAGGAAAATTGTCTAGAAATAGATGATTTTACCCATTCTATGGAAACAGATCAGCCAAACAGCAAAAGCAGCAGATATGATTGGCCAAATGGTCTCTGCTTGTTCTGCCGAGGTCTTACAACATATCCCTCTCACTTGCATTCTAGATGTATGTGTTTTTCTACAAATTGCATTGTTACTGTATATTTTCTCGTCTGAACAATTTCCTTCAGTCAGATGAAAATAAAATCAATGCTCTAGCTGATGCTCAGAATGATGTGGCCCCAACACACAAACACACATATCTGTTGTCAGAACTCTTCTGCCTTTCTTTTCCTTTCTTTTAATACAAGTCTGGAATCCACTGAGTGTTCTTCAAGTCTAAGCTCCAAACATTTCAAACAGCACAAAAGGTATGACAAGATGAAAGAAAATGTCCACAAATAGACAGCTAGACAACTAGTTAGCAGCTGTCTGCTTTTCTTCAGGGTTTTTGTGAGTGTGTGTGTTTTTTGTTGGGCTTGGTTTTTTGTGGGTTTTTTTTTCCCCCTGCAGGGGGGAAAAAACCCCCAACTTTATTTTTCAATCTTGAAGGAACTGACTGCAGATTCTTTTGTTCTGGCAAGAATCCAACCCTGTTTAGCACTGGAAGTGGGGGAGGAGGTGAACTTATGATGCCATGTGTAACCTTGAACCTGAGAAATGTCTAACACAGTATGTGTACAGTTGAAGCAGTTTAAATGGCATTGATCATTTTCAACTTTTGTATTGTACTGATCGTAACTTAATGAGGTTTTGGTGTTCTATCAAGTCAGGGTATTTATGCAGAAAAGAAAGAACCAAAAAGAGCAGGTTTTGATTAAAAATGTGTATGGGCTTTTGGGACCTGGTTTAGATATTTCAGATCTTGAGCAAGCATGGAGCCTGCAGTTGAAGTTATTTATCTTCTCCCCAGACAAATCTGGCTGGGGGGAGGGGTGCCAGTGCTCAAACGCTTGATTTTAATTACCGTTGTTGTTTGCAAGTATTTTTCTTCTGTCATTTCTGTTCTCCTTCTCCCCCTAAACAGATGATCAGCAGACAACATGGACTCCCGTCTAACTTGCAGATTTAATTTGGAAACCTGAGCATCCAATGCAAATATGAAACACAAGCTGCAGTTGGATTCTCCTCCAAATCTTTGCTGCTCGCTCGAAGAATTCAGTCGTTCCCTTTGTGAGGCTTAGTGTGAGGCTGAAAAACTTTCCCTTCTCACCTCCTTCTGGGTCTCTTTGTGTGTCCATAAATGAATGTGTGTGTGCGTGTGTGTGTGTATGCACAGGAGTCAGCATGCCAGACAGCATTCCACAGCAGAAGGTAATTTCTCCTTCCCCGCTTTATTTGCACGTTTAGCATGAGTTGCATTCCTCCTGTACCTGCTGAAAGAATGAAGTTATATTGTCAAACTCTGGGCTACAGGAGATGTGTGGAAGAAACCTCTCTTCTCTGGATAGATCACACATAACCAGACAGAACAGAGTTTCCATTCCACTGAAATAAATTTGTATGACAACACTTAACTCTGTAGCTCTTTCCACTGGCAGCTTCCAAGCCATTTTGCTTTTTTTTCCCTTTTCCACCCAGTCTCTTCCCTGTGCTTTTAGGTCTTAAGTTCTTCAAGACAGAGAATTTATTACTCTGTTTGTATAGCACCTGCTACATTGGTTTTAGTAGAATGGTGATCTCAATTAGCATTTCAACCAGCTTTCATACAAATGAGAGATAAATACATCCAGTTAAACACAGATTTAGGTGGCTGACAGAGGTGTTCCAGGTTCAGACTTCTTCAGATGGAACTTGGGGCAGTGCTGGCCAGAGAAGCCACATGGCTTTGCATCTCACTTGAACACTGGGACATATTCTCCTAAGCACAGACAAATATGAATCCTAAGCTAGGGCCGTGTGGGTTTGCAAAACCCACCTTGATCCACCCCAGGTGAGCAACTGTTGCCATATCTAGCAGGGAGACCACCTGAAATTTGAAAAATAGCTTTTCTCACTTGGCTAAGATTTTGTATGTGACTATTTCACCCCCCTCAGCCCAAAAGCTGTTGGGATTTTACTCCAGTGGCTCTGTATAAATGTAATCACTCTTAACAACTAGTGACATCTCTCTCTGGAGGAAGAGTAATGATCAGGTTCAGGTTGTGGTTGTTATCCACCGGATTGAACCATGGAGAAAACTAAAAAGGGCAGCTCCTTGAGAGTGGTAAATCGTTGCAGTCGAGCTGAAGGGAACTGTGTGGCTATATCTTGCCACCACCTTATCCCTTGCTGGAAACACCAAAACCTTAAGCTCCTTGAAACAGTAAGGATTGTCTAAAATAGAAAAAGGCAGTGAAGCACACACAACTTTCATTAGACAGGGGCTCCGTTTGTGCTTGCCAAGGTAACCCTGCAAATATTCACCTGCTTGAAGGGTGCCTGAGGCTCCTGCTCCCAGCTGAAGCCCTCAGGATGTGAAAAAGACACACCAACAGCAGCTGAAGGCCCTATTTCTCCTCTGCTTGTTGCATTTCTTGAGTCAGGGTTTGTAGAGACAAGGAGGTCATTGTATTTACAAGGGAATGCACCAGCTCAAGGTGATGTCTGTAACAGAAGTGGGGCTCACAAGCACAGATGAGGCTATAAGTCAGTTCAAAATCTAAAAAAAAAAAAAAAAAAGCCAGGCTTAGTCCTGGCCTTTTCCCCAGTGCAAGGAAGCACAGCCTCGTGGGGCATTACTCCAGCATCTTCCTAGCACTGTTTAAGAATAAGTGATTGCATCAGCCGGAGGACTGAGGAATTGGGCCATGAGCTAGCACAAGGTTAAAAGGACTGTGCAAATAAAAACCTGCTTTCAGCACAAAGGACATCACAGTTCAAGGCCAGAAGCTTCTCTCTGTTGTTCTGGAACTAATTTCAAACATGAATCAGAAGTCTAACATGGAGAGGTTACTGTCAATAACCCCTTCCTGAGAGTGCCTTGTTTAATGAGATGTTTAACTGGGTGATATGAGAATGAATTCATAAGCAAGTAAGGGAAAAGGTCCATTACTTTCTTTTCCTCAGCAAGGAAAGAACAAAGGAAAAAAAAAAGGAGACTGAACCAAGGGAGAAGAATAGAGAAGATGGACAACAAGTGAAAAAGAAAGAAATTATGCAAGCATGCACACAATAACAAACACTACCCAAAATCAGTGGCTCATCATGGGGAAGATGACCATGTGCTGCCAATAATGAAGACCCTTGGCAAATTCTTGCAGGCAATGGGGAAGGATTTAGGACCCCAGGGGAGCTCAACATGCAACTGCAAGGCTTGGAAAGTCACTTTCTCCACAACAGTCCAGCCAGCACACCTCAGCAGAGAGGACAGCGATTTACCATGGTAAATCTCCCTGTGTAGCAGGATCATCTGTACTGTTTTTAAGCCTACAGAGCAGAACAAAATCACCACAATTTCAGGCCACCAAAACATTTCTTCACAGTTATCCCTTTTCAGTCCTATCATCATGAACACATGGTAAACGAGATGGTTCAAAATCTCAGGCCTGGATCTTGTACAGATGTTTGCTATCTATTTCCTGTCGAGGCTCCCACTGATATCAAGGAACAAGAAGCTCAAATACCTCTGTGGAGCTGAGTCTTGGAGTGCAAGACAAATACGTGGGAAGGATAAAGGCACAGAGAGAGCTGTTTCACAGCCTCCAGGCAGCTCTAAATTAGATGAAGACATTGCTCCAACTCTGAGCCAGCCCTTTGGAGATGCTTCAGCAGCCACATCTGTGCTACAGAGTTTCACTGAGGATGTTCACAGTGAGCTCTCAAGGAAAGACCCAGTGCTCAAGCAAAACACAAGTTGCCTCTGAGTGTCAGGACACAGGGTCTGAAATTTCCCCACTTTTTTTTTTTTTTTTTTTTTTTTTTTTTCTGCAGGGGGTCTGTTCACAGAGCCCATACAAAGAAGCCTTCCAGGCATGGAAGGCTCACTGCTTTGTGTAGGCACGAAGGAAGGAGGAAACAGGACACTTCAGGTATTTATTTTAAAAGTCTATCATGCAGTTGGATGGCTGCTGGTGCCAAAACGAATCATGCTAGTGGAAGAGGTACAGAAGCAGAACAAGCAAAGCATGGAAAGCAAGTAAAAGAGAAGGAGCCTGGAATGACAAGCAGAAAAGGTAATTCTACAGATCAGAGAGTTTTCAATGCGTTGCACATGCTGCAACCTTTTAAACAGCATATTATGGCTCCTGAAACATTTTAAACAATATAATATGGTTCAAAGGTTTAAAAATATGGCATGGCATCTCCAGTGTATAACTCTGCTGGAGCCAGATAGTGCATGCTGCCCTCACAAATTGAGAGGAAGAGAATTAAATTTAAAGAGGAAACAAAATGCTCATTTTAATCACCCATTGTCCTTTGAGGATCTTTTTCTGTCCCCTTCATAGTGTAATGCAGAGTAACAGGCAATTGCCATATCCCCAGCTGATAGTTAGGCTGCCCAGGATCCCAGTGTTATAGACTCCCTATTTTCTCTGGCCCCTTTCACAGATGCATCTTCATATACAGTGACAATTGCATCAGTGCCATTACCTGTGGATAGAAAAGCCTGAAAAGTAAAATCATTGGAAGCCAAAGGCAGCAATATCAGCTGTTCTCATTACTTATAGAATACATGGGGTTTGCATGTAGAGAAATTACAGAGGTGCAAAAGGCTGACTAATGAAAGTGGGGAAGAGACATGCACACGAGGCATTTGCTCCAGGATGAGGAAATATGGCATTATCTGAATCACATTGCACTCCGAAATCATTCCTCCCTGCTATTTGGTGTCCTTCAAGAAATGAATCCCACCCACAAGGTATTTAATGGACTCTTGCAAGGGGCTTCATTAACTGAGGTTTCAAGACATCCAAAAGACTTTGTGCAGGCCCAGGTAAATGAAAGGGATTAAATTATCCTTTACTTTGCTAAGCTATCTTTTACCCAAGCATGCTCCCAAGTAAACTGTCTTTTACCCAAGCCATCTTTTTACCCAGGTATAAATTGCAATGGGTGCAAACTGCAAACTGTACTGCTTTGAGAGGAAGGGGAAAAAAAGAGGTAATCACAACAAATTATACTTCTTCAAGTTATCATCATCTTGTTCTGTCTCTGTCAAATTGCTCCTCAAACACAGCAGTCTGTGAAGACACCTGATTCCTCTGCTTGGCTTTTTTATTTTTTTCCTTTCTCTCTTTGTACTTTTTATACTTCTTGGATAAAATCTGCACTTTTGCATATCTCAGCCATTTCAAGGGCTGAGATGATGAACTGCACTGTTTAGTCCTTTCCATCACAGTGTCACTAGTGGTCATGTCCCTGATTATCTCTAAGGACAATGCATTCAATAATAGATTCAATCCAAATCTGTCTATAATTATGATCAAGGATGATATACTAAGTTATATATGTGAAGGAATGGTTCATTTTTCAAGCCTACATGCTGTTTTCCAAATTCCCTGTAGCTGCAACATAACCTTGGTCTGCAACTTCACCAAACAGCGAATGTGACTTTTCACTAAACTGATTTCACCTCTCTTTAAAAAAAAAAAAAAAAAAAAAAAACCAAAAAAATAAAAGTACAAAAGAACATCCTTACACACATCAATTTCACACACTTTAACTTTTTTCTACTTTTGCCATTTTGGGGGTGTCGGTTTTCTCCTGGGCTTTAGGCAAAACAAATTCAGTTCCCTGCAAAGCTCACTCAGCGTCTGGTGTGGGTTTTGGGGTGTAAAAGGAAAAGAGAAATCTGCTCTGAAAAGAAAACTCTGCTCTTGGAGCTCGGTCTGTGCTCAGGACTACTTCAGTGCATTTAGGAATGCAGGTAGAGCTCTGTTATTTCTTGCTTGGACCTTTAAAATTTCTCCTCTGCTCCTTGCCTCTGCTGGGAGCAATTTCACTGCAATTACTGAAACGAAGTCCCTGAATTCCACTCTGTAGCTATTCACATGACCCTCAGTGTTTTGGACTTGATTTTTCCCTAGTTTTCTCCACAACAGGAAGAGTCATGAGGAAATTTTCCTCAGTCAGTGGCTTCAGGTTTCTATTAAAAACTTTTGCTACTTGTAACACTTCTCAAAACCTTTTAAAAACAAACCTAGCATTGGAATTATTCAATCAAATGGTATTAAAAGCACAGATTATGCTTTAGAAACCACTCACAAAGAAGGTTTTTACAGATCAGTGAGGACGCTAGCAAGGAGGGGCCCCTGATATGAATGGAAACGTTTGTTTCAATCCTCATTTATCTTAAGGCCCGGGTGCTTTCTGGACAGTGAAACATTCTTCTCCTCCCTGCACTTGGAAAAGTGAGGATCAAGTTGCGAGAGAGTGCCCTTGAATGCTCAAGTAAGGAATTTGCTAAGTGGCCTCCTCAGCCAACACAGCTCCCATGTTAAGGGTGGCTCCTTAATTCCCTCTGCCCTTGGCTGCAGGATTACCCATCCCTCCTTATCACAAGGCATCACCGCCAGCTGAGCCCCCACAGTTACATCCACCCACAAAACCATGACCACTTCTCATGTTTAAAATGTTTGCCATTTCTCCACCACCCTGAAATTTTAACCAAGCCTTGATAAGGATGTAAAAAAAAAAAAAAAAACCAAAAAAACAAAAAACCCGCAGTTTCGTAAAGGTCCCGGTGTTTGTATTTTTTTTCCAGGGCTGCTCAGGGATCTGTAGAACTGTGTGTTTGAATGGGACTGCTCCAGACTGCCTGGATTCCACACGCCCCTGCAATATAAACATTAATTAAACTGAATAATGGGTTACAAATTGTCAATAAGGCCACCAGTCATATTGTTCTGGAACCCACTTACATTTAAGGAAAGTAGAAGAAAACACTGGAATGTTTTGGCCTTCTTACAAAGAAGCATTAGATGGGTTAAATCTGTTTTAGCCTCATCAACATATTCAGTGCAAATGTGGGGTCCCACTGAATCCCTTCCAAAATCAGCAGTGAAGATCTTTAACAGAAGCATAGCCCAGTCCCTGGTGAGGCACTGGCCTCCACAACTCTATCAGAAACCAGATTTGCAGCCCTGTTCTCAAACCCAACTTCTGTTGATGCTTGTGGAATTTTGGCCAGAGCAAAGATCACACTGTTTGTCCTGCAACTTGCACAGCTAGCTTGAAGCTTTTCTTCTTCTTGCCATCCAAAGCTTCTTGGGATTAGTCAGGACTGATATTGATGTATGAACATCTTAAAAGGACTGTACATAGCTTCCAGGCTGAAGACTAAACATTGCTGCGTAAAACAGAATTTGGCAGTGATTCTATAGGATGAACCTAATCAGAGCAGACAGATTACAATACATGGTAAAGGCATGGAGTTGAAAAGAAAAAAGGACTTGCTCTGCAATATTGCATAATACATTCTGGAGAAACTAGAAAACCTTTCAGAGCAGCTGGGACAGAGGGAAATGAACCATTTGTTCCCAAGTGAAATAAACAAAAGAAGGAAATGCTCCAAACTGTCTCCAAACTAGGAAAGGAATGGTGGTGAGAAAAGTGACCAGAGCCTGAACCAAGCTTTTCACATTGTCCAGTTCCTGACAGTAGCTCTGTTTCAAGTGCACAGGCCCATATCTCCTCATCCCCTGGTCAGTCCTGGTGAGCTACAGACCTCTGCAGGGGAATGCAGCCTTTGGCAGACATTTCTGGATGCCTGCAGTGTAGCACCAGCCAACACAGCTGCTCTGTTTTTTGAGTCCTGGTATGTCATCTGATGAAGGAAAAATTCAAAGCGGCGCCTTCTTGCTCCAAATCACCTGCACTGCTCTGGATGTGACCAAGAACACATTCCAGACACCTGAGATGAGTTTGGCTGAGGAAGGTAATTTTCAGTACAAAAACCCACACAACCAAGTTCAGACAGAGTGGAAAGACCTGCAACTTAGAAGAGGGAGAGAACTCTCTATGGCATTGACTGTGAAACTTTCAACACAGTCATCTCTTCCTTGCTTATGTTTTTTTGTCACTAAAATGTGACTATTGGAATTTTTTTTTCTTCTTTTGTAGATGACAGTTAACTACATCAAGAAAACTGACTCCTGGTACCTTCTTGACAAGAGTATGAGTTCTTCACATCATCCCTCTTCCTTTAAGATTTAAAATTAGGGACCATTCTGACATTTTGATTCATGTAAGAGCACTGTTAACTTGAACTTGAGAACCTGAAAGAAAGCCAAACAACCATCTTGTCCAGGCCTGTTGCCTTTATAGAGCATCTCTCAAGATTTTATATTTCTGACTTAATGCCAGTACTCCTTTCCCTTTTAAAACAGAACCAAAACAAAGTTCCTGTTTCAGTAATAGCACTGTGAGTCAGTCTGAAACTCTAATTATGTTGCCTTTCTGGGGAAATCTAACTGAAAACTTAGGAGATAAATTGTCCATTCTTTTATACAGCCTTGTATTCAGAGCCAGTGAATTGAGGCAGACTGACAATTGTGGCAATTGACTCATGCATCCTGATTCTCATTTATTCAGTCCCCCTCTCAGTGCAGACTGGAAAAGCTCAGTTCTCAAGGTGAGCAGCTAAACCACTGGGCATGCCCTGAGGGACACACCTGGAGCACTTGTGAGTGATTGAGTGCAATAACAGCACCTAATCTCTCTTGGAGATGGAGTCAACTCGATCAGACCTTTCTCTTGCACACTTCTGGTCAGCAGACTGCTTCAGAACCTCTTTCAAGTATTGCAGCATCTTCACCTAATTTCTGGAGGAAAAAGAAGGTCTCTACAGTGAGCATGTAATAATTTCTTCCTGTCTTAGTTCAGTTCTTTATTAAAAAACTGCCTCCCCCAACTATGCCCCTCACCCTGCTATTTTTAAATTCAACAGCCATGTTCCCTCTTTTGTGTCATTCCCCTAGGATGAGCAGATTTATGTTCTTGAGTTTCTGGATTTAAAATAAACTGCATGTCCAGAGCTGTACCCATGTGTATGACGGTGTGTTCTCACTTTTTACTGGTTATGCAAGACTAAACTGCTGGGAATGTATCTCCTTATGAGTCCTAAAGCACACATGAGGACTCTCTTTAGCCCTTGGTTATTCTGCAACAGTTTGCTGAACTGGGAGTTGCACTTCACCCATTCCTGTGCTAAGGTGAAGAAAAGAAGGTAAACACATTTCAGTGGCTGGGAAAATTAGACCCTTCTTGACTTTTCTTTTTCACTCTGAACGCAAGGACTGTTCTGCTTGCCTAAATTCCCATATTTTTGCTCCTTTCACAAGGAAATAGTGCAGCTCAGGCAGTTGAGAGAGACATTTGGAGGAGGAACAATCAGAAGAGGGTTTCATGTTGCAGCGGCTTCCTGAGTGAGAGATGGGAAATAATAACTCTGCTCCAATGTCAGGGCTGAGGAGATTTCTATTTCCAATTTAAATGTAATTTTAAGAGCTCTTTGTAGCAGCAAGGGTTCACTTCAAGAACCTGGAGGCTTAGTACACAAATTGTGTAGTCCACAGAAAGGTTCCCATCAATTTCAGGGTGACGTGCCTTATGAATGTGTGCTCTTATGCTGCAATCAGGAATGAGGGAGCACTTTAAAAATGCTGGTGCTGTGCAATATTTATGGGGCTTTTCTTCCTGCATCATTCAGTTCTTGCACTCTTCAGACAATTCCAAGAACTGCTCATCTGTAGATTGTGATGCTTGGTTTTCTTCAGGGATACCAAAAGAGAGACTAGTAGGCAGATCTTAGGAACATGGTAAGAAGATAAAATCTGTATTGCTGGGGTCTGATAGTCTTAGGCTGATTCAAAATAAATGAAGAGAAACTTAATGGTTGAACACTAAAATAAAAGACTACCCACAAATACAACACACTGGGATTTGACATACAGTAATTCCTGTAACATTCAAAAGGTAATTTTGTGCTCACCATACTTCTCCACATAATGTTTAGAAATCCTCACTGATGTTTTTCACAGTGATTAATTATGTTGAATTATCAGATGGACTAAAAAGGAAAGGATTTTTATTCTGGAAGGACAACTCACTGGCCAAAAAGAAGGAGAAAATTAAACACTGTGCAGGCTTTTCAACTTTGAATATCAACAAAGTTCTTCTAAATAAATTCAGCAGTAGAAAAGAAAGACAGACAGGTCTGATAAAATGCTCACTCTAACATGTGCTTGAAAGGTATCCAGTCTGGAAAGTGGAGAACTCTTCAGACCAAGAGAGGTCAAATTTGCAACTCAAGTCATGTCCTAGTTTTTCACATGTACAGCAGCATTCACTTGATTTCCATAAAATATCAAGTAGCTGAAGCAACATTCACAGCACATCCTTCCAAACTGCTTAAAGCAGGATTTCTGTAATCTAGTAGATATGAACTCTAAAAGTAGATACGGTGTTCCTCCACTCTATCAGTGCTCTGGGCTGCAACCAGCAAATATTAAGAAAATATGTACAAATAGGAAATGCCATCTTTGCTTTCACTCTTGGCATTAGAGCAGTGAAATCCAGATATGTGGAAGCAGAGTGTGAGGCTGTGTTTCAATGTCTCTCCAGCTGTATGAAAACTCTGGTTTGCTCAAAGAGCCACCCAAGGGGATAACTTACTTTTTTTCTTCAAACATTTTTCTGTGTTTTTATTACTAAAGGGGAAGTGTTGCAGGACTTATTTAGGGAGTGATAGTGGATGACAGATTAAATATGAGCTCACAGTGAGAGACTGTAGCACAAAGAGGCAAATACCATACTGGGATGTGGAGCAGAATTACTTGCAAGACTACAGAGGTAATAATTCCTCCATACATAGCCCTGGTGAGGCCCCTCTTGGAAAACTGTGATCAGTATTGGGCAACTCAATATAAAAAGGAAGTCAATAAAATAGAGTAACTACAATGAACAGTGATAAAGATAAGAGGGTTGGAAGGTATGATGTATGAGCAAGGGAACCCAACTTACTAAACACAGCTGAAAGTTAGAGGAAAGGAAAGGGCAAGGGGAGTAGGGACATGACAATGCCAAAGTATTCATAGGTGGCTGGAAAACTTGACTGTGTCTGTAGATGTATTTCAGAGACAGTAAGCAAAAATGTTCTTTTTCATGGAGAATTTTAAAATAGGTTTTACAATTCCCTCGCTCCTCCTCATCTTATCGATATATTTTGATTATGGGAGTCAACAAAGTAATTTATTGAGGAGGAGAAAACAGAAAAGAGAGAACATTTTGGAAAGAAAACAGAATTTTCTCTCATAGAATAAAAGAAAACAAACTAGAATGCACACACCTCGAAGTACATACACATGTTCTCACACACTCGCATATTTTCTCCCCAAGGAAAAAAAAAAACCTTCATGAAGCATTACCAGCCAGCTCTAATTAAAGGCTGATTATCCAAACCTCATTCTATTCTTAAAGATTAGATTTTCCTGGGTAACTTTATGGCACTCTCAGGAGCCCACTGTTCATGTAACCACTCTGCTCTCAGCAGCCTGGTGTTCGTGACTGCAAAAGGGCAGCACCAAGCTTGAGAAAAATTCCTCCTGTATGGGCTGGATGGTCTCCTCCTGGGTTGGTGGTCAGGGAAGAGCAGCTGGTGCAATTCTGAAATAAGGAGAGCTCTTAGATTTCAACCTTCTGAAGCCCAGACCTGCTTGGGTATCACTCGGGCTAATGTAATTAATAACGAGGTGGCTGAGCCTGCCTGGGGGTGGCAGTAGCAACTGGAGCTGGAGTACAGGAAAATTATCAAAGTCAGCACTGCACAGTTCAGACAAAGCTGGTTTGGAGCTGGGGAGTACAGAAAAATACTCTTTTGCACTGTTGATTCCCACTCATAGCATTGCATTAGCTCAGCTGCACACCTGCAATTAATACACGGAGCTGTCTTCTGCAGACAGTCTGTTTTATGATGTTGTTTGCATAATCCTTCCACCAGCTTGTCTGTTTCCTGGAAGTTTGTGACTTTCCTTCAATGTCCAAAAAAACTTTTCTGAGAAAAAAAAATAAAACAAAAAATACACTAGAACCAAATGACTCGTTTAACCAGTTTCTTCCTTTCTCTCTCCCTCCATTACTTTTTCCAGGACAACTAACAGACTTGGAGCCTCCCACTCTGACTCAACAATATCTTTCTCCTCCCAACTATTCTTCTTTAGACTTGTAGTGGATTCTGCTTATAAATCTTCCACAAAAACTGGTGTTTGCTTTTCAAACTTTCAACTCCAAACACCACTCAGTTTTAGAATTTATTAGATTGCATTTCCTTTCACTGTATATGCTTATAAGATATCCTGGCCATCTGTCCAGTCTTTCTTCACTCTTTGTTGCTCATGAAAGTGTATTTTTTGATAGTTGTTAAACAGATCCTCATCTCTAAAACAAATAATCTTCTCACTTTCTTCCTGCTTTCTTACCTGACACTTAGAGTAGAAGTTGGGTTCAAACCTTGTTTCTTACCTTTTTCATTTTAATCAGAGCAGGAAAGATGGCCAGAAAGAGGCACTGCCACCACTTTTGAATTAACTGTTTGCTGCTGGCCAAGTCAATAGGATGCATTCCCTGCATGGTGAGCTGTGATTAAGCTGAGCCTAACACGGGGGAGCTGTGCAAGCACTGGGAGCAAAAAAACCCCGCCCTGTCCCAGCTCTCCGAGCCCCGTGCCAGCATCCCAAAATCCCGGCTCAGCTCTCAGCTCAGCACCAGCGCCCTGCCTTCCTCAGGGGCTGCTCAGCACTTTGAGAACTGTGGGCACCTGAACCACTGCTGGGAGAAACTGAGCAATGACTTCACAGCGGGAAGAGTCCCAGAGTGTTTCCCGTGAATTTACATACTTTTAAACTGGAAAAAATACATAATTTGGGGGGGAATGCTTTTTTCTTTTTTCTTTTTCCTTTTTTTTTCCCCCTCTGCAATAGTTAGTGTTGCTTTTATTTGCCCTAATGGAACAAGGATGCAGGAAAATGTTGCCACCCATAAGCCCTGTGGAAGGAAACTACAGCAGGTTCTGTTGCAGGATGGAAGCTGTGTAAAGGATCCCTGTTGCCTCCATGGGGATTCTTGTCTGTCTTCACTGTCTGAGGAAAAGGGGAGCTACCAATCCTGACTCAAAAGGACACAGCCAAAACAGTGCTTTTGTCTGCATCTGCATCAGCTGAGAAACACTGAAACACTTCCCTTTGCACATACACATAAAAATAACATCAGTGCTCTTACCAACATTGAGATCTTCTAGGCTTGTGAAAAGCTGCATCCCAGAGACATCTGAGTCTCCATACTGGACTATGAACTCAATTATGATTTCTTCTTTAGTGTACTCTACCAAAACTTCTTATTCTCACTCAGACACCTATTTCTGGATGTGTAGACATCTTGCAGATTACATCTGGTTTGGGTCCATATTTGTTGGCTGCTGAATGAAGCCTCACTTGCAATAAAATTTGGTTATTCACCCACTGTTCCACAAAGTTCCACAAAGGCTGAATTTGGTTTAAAAAGAAGATAGAGATAGGTGCAAATCTAACGGGAATTCAACTGAAAATCTCCACCTAAGCTAATGCTGGATGGAAACCATATGAAAAGCCACAATAAATAATTTCCATATTGTCAAGCAATGATTGCACTACTTGATAAAGGAGTATTTCCCCTTTTTTAACCCCGAAAGATAATCAACTACTAACATTACTAAGAGAGATTATCATATCAAAAACTTCCATATTGATTTGCTTTCAACAGAACAAACAAGAAAAAAAAATCCTGCAATACTGTTAAGACGGACTCTGACAATGCAGAAGTCAAGACAATTAACTCATATTCCCCCATTAGTGTGGTTGTAAGGTAAAAACTCCTGCACCAAGATTTTATTAAATTTCTCATTTTGTTTTGCATATTTAGTTCAGGCATAAACTGAATGTGGAGACTCAGAAGGTGGAGGCTCAGAACTGACATTACATGACTGCTTGGAAGTCCAGCACTGCTGCTAAGATTGTGCTCAGGAGCCTGTCTAATACAGAGTAATTCCAACATCCTTTTAGATATTATACACTTCCTTGACACCCAGAATTACAACTTGGTTGAAAACAAGTCAGAAACCCCAAGTCAGATGTCCTGAGAATCCCTTTCATGCATTAAAAAAAAAACTCTCTGGGAGGAAGAAAAAAAACCCCTCTCCCCAGTAACCACAGCAATCACATCAACAGAAACATGTGCAGTGGGCACGGAACATTTTGAAGGCACAAGCCCATTAGCATTCTGGTCAGGACTGAGTTTATTAGGCATCTCTCCAGCCTGGGTAGCACTGTGGAGGCTGTGTGCCTCGGGGGATGTCAGCTTAATGAGGTGCCCTGGCAGTGGAGGGGATGTGCACCTGCTACTTGGGGCCACGTGATGGGCAGATGCAGGAGCAGCAGAGTCAGAGCTGCCCATTTCCCATCCTCCAGCAGCACCCACAGAGTGGACAAGGGGTGCACAGTCTGCTTTAACTCACCTGTGGGCGTGGATAATGGAAGAGAATTTTTTCTCCTTCCTCCCTTGGTTCCCAGTTGCAAGGAAGTGGCCAGACACAAGCGTGAGGTTGCAGATTATAGAATCACAGGATGGCTTGGGATGGAAGGGACATTAAAGGTCACCCTGTTCCAACCTCTCTGCCACTCATCTGACCTCAGCTCAAAGCCCTGTCCAACCTGACCCTGAACACTTCTAGAGATGGGACATTCACAACCTCTGTGGGGAACCTCTGCCAGATTCTCACCACTGTCACAGGGAAGAATTTCCTCCTAACATCCAACCTAAAACTGCCCTTTTTGGTTTAAAACCATTGTCTGTCACTGTCTGTCATAATAAAAAGTGCCTTTCCCTCCTTTATCTAAGCCCCCTTCAGGCACCAGAAGGCCACAATGAGGTGTCCCCAGAGCTTTCACTTCTCCAGGTTGAACCAGCACAGCTCTCTCAGCCTGTTTTCACAGCAGAGCAGCTCCAGCTCTCTGAGCATCTCTGTGGCCCCCAAGGACCTGCTCCCACAGGTCCATCTCTTTCTTATTCTGAGGACTGCAGACCTGGACAGTCAAGGGATCCCTAAAAACCTTCACAAGGCACATAGCCATTCTAGTATAGGGTTGCCAGCCACCACTTCTAATTTTATCTCCAGAAGTCCCCAGCCGACTGGCTGAGGGGAGCTAAAGAAGGAAAGGAAGTGTCAGCTGTAGCCACAAAAAAGCAAAAGCATTTGTTCCAGGAATACCTCCATAAAGACCACAACAACAAATGATGAATGTTCCAGAAGAAAAGGTTCACAGTGTCCTGGAACTATTTATATACTTTGACACAAAATAAAATCTGGTGAGGCCCTGGCACAGGTTGCCCAGAGAAGCTGGGGATGCCCCATCCCTGGAAGTGTTCAAGGCTAGGCTGGATGGGGCTTTGAGCAGAAACTCTGTGGAAAAGGAACAAAGACAATTCAAGTACTATCCACTTTAATGCCATGACCGAAACCCAAGACCATTCATATTCCCTCTATCGATCCTGATAAAACATTGGGATATTTGTAGTTCACATAAGCACTTCAATTTATTTGGAGAGGCCTTCATTGTCCTTAGTTTTTCTATGTGTTATTATTCAAACTCCAGGTAGAATATATTTTTTCTTTTTTTTTGGAGAGGGAGGGAGGGGTGTGATTTAGCATAGATTTGAAGGAAACATGTAGGTGGGGAGCATAATGCTCCCAATTGAAATGCACTAGCAAGCACAGACTATAGTAGTTTAGAGATTAAAAATAGGATCATTTGGATGTGTGGATTTGAATATGATTTATGGATCACTTCCAGAGACATTATTGTTGCTTATCATTCAGATGACTGGGAAAGTGAAGACTATGTGGGAAATCATGCAAGAGATACATTGCCTGCAGAATGGGGAAAAACATTAAATCTTGGAGCTGCTGATGCAGCAATTAATATTGCAACCTTCACTGCCTTCAATGCACGGAAGAAAAGGGTAAGATAGCCTAGATGTCTGTTTCCCATAAATAACTTATCCCAAGACTTAAAGGCAGAGACTGGCTTAAACATCACACACTAAAGTCCCCTTCCCATATGTCTTGGAGGAAACATTTAAAATACGAGGCACTGGTGAATCAGGAATTTGTATTCAGGACTCTTGGGCTGCTCCAACTACACCTACAAGGTCTAAAAGAAGTCAAAAATATCAGGGCAACCACATTTTCAGCAGGGATGGATGGGAGGTGAGGAGGTGTGCTCTAGGATACTTGGTGTCTAAAGATCTCAACTAGACCAGTAATTATAGAAGATCATAACTTTCCACAGCTGAAATTCAGAAGCAACCTCGATGACAAGATGATATTTTTTAGTGATTTTCTTTTTGTCTCTTGTTAGCTTGGCCCAGAGCAGATTGCAAGTGACAAACAGAAGGAAGCACTGGCACAGAACTCAAATACCTGGCTCTCCTTAGTTTGCTTAAAACAGTGGGATAATTCCACTGGTTTCAGCAAAACTCATCCTGATTTACAGTGGCACAAGTGAGATTAGAATTATCTCACTTTTTTCTGTTTTATGCCAACCCTGTATATCTGACCAAGCTGCCTGAAATGAGACCTTTAATTTGGCATACATGTGTTAACAGAAAAGAATGAAAGAAGTAGTAAAGCACATTTATTCCTCAAAGCAGCATATAGACACAAGTAGTTTTAAACACACCTGCAAATAACTGCCAGAACAAAATCTCAGGAGCATTGGAGCAGCACCCCAATGTCTTTATCTTCTTAATGGGTTCTGTTTTGCTGAGAAAATTATGGCTCCTTACCCAACTCTCATGGTTACTTTTAAAAGCATTTAGTTTCCATACATGAAACCATAAAGTTCAAATGAGACTTTTTTGACCTCGCACATTTGTTATTTGTGAGATGTTTAATAAAAGTAATTATCAGTAGTCTCTGACAAGTGGAGTGAAAATCTGAACTCTTTGATGTGCAGAGAAAAATTGTGCACGTTCATCAAGAAACTTTATTTCTTTGGAGAATTGTCCCAATGGCTGCAAAGTTAATAAGTCATTTCCAAAACTGAAAAAGTGGAGGCCCCTGGGAGAGGGAAATACACTTTGCTCAGAAACATCAGCTACAGCTGCCTCATAACCAGCTGTGAAGGTCAGAAATTACTTAAGGAATGTATGTTTGCAAACTTTTAATTAAAGAGGCTGAAGGCCAGTGCTAAGAAGGCAATCTAAGAGTGAAACACAATAATAAGCCTAATGTAGCTTCACTGTAGATTTCTATGGTGTCACATATTTGGGAGACTGGAGTCTGCATGTTGGGAGTTGTAAGGTGAATTATAACCAGAATTATGGTCATATAATCAATAGTGTGGATATCAGTAGTGACCCAAATGTTGTCTTCTGAGCTGCCTCGTCCAGCAAGATCAGGTTTAGCAACACTTTTTCAGTGTGATGGGGCTCAGGGTAGTCTCCCCCTTGCCCAGAAAAGTGCAGTCAGCCTGATGCCAACCAAACCAAAACAAAAAAATCTACCACTCTCAACAGAATGCCTAAGAGTTTGATTTGAATTAGAGCTGAAACGCTTGGCCAACAGATAGCAAAGGGCTGTACACCCAGCACAGAGGACATGAGACCATCTGGAAGTCTTCCCTCCTCCCCCTCTCAAAAAAAAAAAAAAAAAAAAAAAAGAAAATACAGTACGGAAAGTCCTCGTTAGTTCAATTAATTATCCACTGGCCATTTACTTAAGGGACTCGTTAAAAATATATCCTCATCACAATGACAGGAAATCTATCTGAAAACTCTGCGAAAAGGCTATTAATGAAGAGAGTTTCTAATGCCTACAAGCTGAAATACCTTTTCACTCCTTTCGCCAGTAGTTCCTGTGGGTCATTTCTGGGGTCAGCAGTGGTGTGCAGAGTAAAGACTTTGCCAGTGCTGGAGAAGATAAAAAAAAAAAAAGGAAAAAAAGTACTTCAGTATTGTCAATCTTTTATCCTTGAATGATGCACTAGAGGCTGACATTTAATACCCTAAGGATATAGATGTTTGAAAGCTGGGTATTGTAACAAAGGAAACCATCCAAACTCTGCAAGACCAAATGGATCAGATAAAGCTGACACTGAAATAAATCTGTTTTACATCCATTCTTGCAAAAGTTTTGCTAATCTATGTAGTTATAGCTTTTCTGGAGCAAAAGGAGAGGGGGAGAAAAAAGAACCTTACATTATAGGAAGTCAACAAGCTGCCCCTATTTGTAATCTCCAAAGTGTAATGTCATGGTCAGAGAACATTTTTTCTCACAGATCATGGGTGAACTCTATAAAAATGAGAAAGATAAAGGAAAAAATTGAGTAAAACCACAGAGAGTGGGAGAGGGTATGAGGACAAACATGCATCATGCTCTTTGTGGTTGAACTTCCACGTTAACATAGATTCTGTTTGTTTGTTTAACACATGAATTCGGATCTTTCATAGACACAGACTCATCTTCCAACCAGTCAGAAACTTTAACACCTACTCTTCATTATCCAGTATTTATACTGCCAGATTGGACTTTCATATGGAAGCCTGGAGCAATGCTGGTACAGATGGCAAGATGACTCTCAAGAGATTGATGACTCTGAAGAAATACACAGTATTAAGTCAGAAGGTGCAAATGTTAACATTCCAGTGTAGAAAAGAAATATTCCTTGCATACGCTTCCCAGGTTTGTTTTCTCATGCATTACAAAGAGAAAGAAAAAGCCCTCGACACACCTCGTAGCTGGCAAACGAATGATAAATTTACTTTAGTTTCTTTTGTATGTCAACTGTTCATGCCTCAGGTACTTAACCTTTACTTTAAAAACATGGTTCAGATCCTAGCCTTGAAGGTGGGTGGGAAGGGGGGGATGGTATTCCTGTAAATGTTTCATTTAACAAAGGCAGTACTATAAGAAGGTTCAGTGGTGAGACTCTGAATGGTATTTATTGTTTCAGATTTCAGGGCTCCCATACATCTGCTGCCTGTCAAAGGCAGATACCACATTCATAAAACAAGTGCCCTGTCTGAAGAAAAAAAAAAAAGAAAAAAAAAAAAGGACTTTCTTCTGTGTAGCTCACTCTCCAGGATTATGTGAGACAGGAGGCTACAAGAAGTGAAAGTTCTAATTTGCTCTAAAGATGATCAACAAGAAAATCTTTTATTATAAAAAAGAAAGCTTTACTTTTTTAAAAAATATATTTGTGGGTCCAGATGCAGCAAAGCATTTTAAGAACAATCCCTATTCAGAAAAGCTCAAACATGTTATGTGTCTCCATGCTCAGCAAAGTGCCTAAGAACTGACTTAGCTGAAGCAGAGACCTAAAGAAGAACCATTTCTATTTGCACTTACTAAGCAGCTCGTTTTACCAGGCCCATTACATGATTCCTGACTTTATTAGGTCTGGAATGTATATTTCACCCATGGTGAGAAACATGCTCATTCATTTCTTATGATATCATAGTCTTCTCCATGGTAATCTGGTGCTATGTGAGGAAAAACAATAGAAGAGAAAACTTTTCATGCTGAGATGAAGACGGATAAGGAATTATGTTCAGCCGGGTGGGAGAATATATAAGAGGAACAAAACCACAGAGCCCCTGATTCTGAGGATCTGATTTATTTAGTATCTGGCATTGGCCATAAAGTGTGGGCAATGAAAAGAGGAGCTGACCTCAATGCCTCCTTAGCAGCAATCAGAAATTCATTTCAGTGTGTGAGCATTTAATTAGCTTCACTGAGTTTACAAGACCTTCAGTCATTTTAAGATACTCGAGGCAACTATGCCACACATAAGATTACCCTGAATCTGGAATGCCAGCCACTTAGGAAGAATGTCTGGAGAGTTTTAATTGAAGGGGACTCCTTTGTTTTTATATCCATTTGATGTGCCATTACAATTTCCTCCACCACTAATTTACACCGAGGGACTCAACTACTCCAAACAATTGTTTTAATCAGTAAATCACAAAAAGCCTTCAAGAAAGTTTAAGGTTGTTCTGTGTCTGTGAAAAGTCAAATGGCACCATTAAATTTTTAGAGCTAATCTAATCGTTACAGAGTGCAGCCACTGCACCACTTCAGACATTTGGGGAGAGTCATCACCTTACCCTTTTTTTACAGAAGACCTGAAATATCTGCTGCATGCATTTATTGCATGCATACAATAAATATATATGGAGTGGGATTAACTAACAGGAGGCAATTACTAATTTTACTATGGCTTCATGAGGTCTGTATATCAAGCTCCTCTCCCTGGCAAGGATGAGGAATTGCTAAATACAGCTAATTTCTGGGCTGATCTTATTTATATACTGGATGCTAATCCCCTTCACATATCTCATGTGCTTCTTTCTTCTCAGAGATACTGTCCCTCAGTGACCTCCTCCCAGCATTTCATTAAATGCCTTCAGCCTCAGTAAATTACAGCACTTTAAAAACATTGAGTTTAGCATATAAAAAGAGAGAGAGAGAGAGAGAGAGAGTTTCTGTACGCTGCCATGGGATAAGGTGCAGTGAAAATCCCATACAAGCTGAACTGTACTTCCTAATCAAATGGGTGTAACAGATGGCTGCTAGAGCAAGCCATCACAATGGAAATATCTGCAGTTCTCATGGTAACGGAATCTGCCAGGTCTGAGGGATTTGCTGTTTTCCAGGACATCTGAGCTGCAATCTCTTTCGAGCTGTCTAGCAGTCTCAGTCTCGCTCTCTCTCACTCTCTCAGCATGATGGAGATAGAGTTGAAAGGTGGAGCCTGATTTTGCATTCCAGCTGTGATTAAAGACACGCACACACAAACGCACGCGCGCACACAGAATCAATAGCACTGCATATTCATTATGCTACCTAGAACCTCATTAACTACTCAGACAGAACAGCAAGGAAATTTTAATATTCGTCCTTCTTTGGGGAGGAAAAGAAAGAAGTGTAATGGGGGAGAGGGGAGGAGAGAGGAAGATAGCATGTATGTGGGGAATTAAGATTCATGAGACGTACCTTTTAATAAAGATATGGAGCAATGTTAAAACTAGCAGGTTTTTTTCCATTTCATGGCAGCATGTCAAGATGACTTAACATAGCAGAATGAAACATCTGGCCTCAAAAAAAAAAAAAAAAAAAAAAAAGTCGAATTTCCAAAACATAATATTGAATCTGTGGAAGAAGGAGAAGGAGAAGAAAAAAATAGAGCAACTATGTACCATAATACTGAGCAAAAGCATGTGACAGACCTCCTGGTTCTGTGTAATTAGAAAGGTGATCCTTCTCATAAGGTGTAGGATAGCATAAAGACAATGAGCTTTAATTATAAATCTAAAGAATTGGGTCTAAACCCACAAGGCTCTCTTAAAAGGTTCTTATATTTCTGTATGCAATTCAGAATCATCAGCAGGAAGAAAATAATCATTCATGAGACTTTTATTAAAGTCTTTTCCTTCAAATCCCTATCAATTTAAAGAAATAAGAAGAAGCATACTGCCTTCTTTGCTAGACTACCTGCTAGAAAGCACACAGAGGGTTGATTCACAGCTGCCTATTCTCTTGGGTATTTGAGCCTGAAGATCAGACAACATGTAAGAATTCAGCTGTGGCTCAAAATGGAAACAAAGAGGACCATTCTTAAAGCAATGTGAAATAAAAAACTACAGGCTGTACACTGTAGACCTTAGCATGCTGATCCACCACATTGTCCTTGAGGGCACTAAAGTTAAATACATGTGACAGCCAAAGAGACAGGAAAAATGCTTTCCAGAATAAAATGACCTGATCTCCTTTTTTTTCATGATGTGGAACAAGCCAGAAAAAGCAAGCTCCTCAAGTACCCACTCAAGAACTGGGTATTCTGAGGTGGTTTTGTCTACCTATTTGTGCATCACAAGAACATTTTTATGTGATCTTTCCTTGCAGCCTGAAATGCTTTCACCACAACTGCACTCCTCGGTGGTAATGACTTCTGCATAAGGAATTTAATTCTTGTGTTGACTTGGTCAGTTTCAAACAGAACCCTCTTGCAACAGCAGTGCACTACACCTGCAGGGCCCTCCAAACCTGTCAGCTAGTTAGAAATGACTGCTGGTGCCAAGCAAAAATAGCTGCAACAATAGCAGAATAATGGAGATAACTGCTTGCAGTCAGCACCAGAACACTGGTACAGAAGTCACAGCAAGCAAAGGATGGAGCCACCAGCAGCTCCTTTGCAGTTGCAACAATGCTTCTCATGCTGCAAGGTGCAGGGCTGCTCAGAGCAGCAGGGCTCAAAGCCATGTCTGCTTTCTGCCACCTCTGTGCAAACTAAACAGCACAATTATTCCTTCACCCCACTGGTAGAGCCAGCCAGCCCTGGAGTGAACTTGGGCTGGTTTTTGGAAGAGTGTCACATTTAACTGAGCCAGGAGAAGATTTCAGCTCCTTTCTTAAAGTACAGCAGCAGCTCACAATAGGAATAAATGCTGCATAATTTTACCTTTTATCAGAGAGAAGCTCTGGGTGGGATGAGGGGATAATAAAGGAACATGGAAGGGTAGTTCTGTTCATCATCCCATTTTCTGAGGCACCATGTTTCCCCATAAAGTCAACAGAGATTGTGTCAACACCATGGGCACACACCATTTTTAATGTTGCATTCAGCACTGTGTAGGCATGCATTCAGTAAATTCAACCCTCAATGCAGATGGTTAAAAATTACTTTTACTAGCTTGGAATATATCCAGGGTTAACACTGTGATTCTTGCAGCAACCATCCCAGCCTAAGCAATGACACAAGAAAATCTTTTATACATTCTTACTTGATAAAGCAGCACTTCAAGTAATTGACTGTTGAACATTGCACTGCACTGCTGTTACTGTACTGCTAATATTTATTAAGAGATCAGAGTGTTCCTCACTGAACAGTTTGTGGAAAGTTCTGACTCAGACTCCATCCACGTGATGTGCAGTCTGATCAGTGGTGCTCCAAGCCTCGGAGCCCTACACGTGGAATTCACCCATCCCTGGGGTCTCCTTGCTCTTGCTCAGACAGCAGACCTCAGCTCACACACCAAACACAAAGCTGCCTGCAAGGAGCTCTCTTCTGTAGACACCATTTCCTTCATTCAGATGATAAATCACTCTTGCCCTGTCTCCTCACTGTCCCCAGATGGTGTGCTCATAATCCTGACTCTGCTCACATTGCTTGCTTATTCCCAAGCATTATTCCTCCACCAGGCCACCAGGTCTACTATTTTCTCAAATATGGCATTTTTAGGAGATCAGGACAACAAGAAAGCCTCCTAAGTTGTCCAAAAGTCTTTCTTTACCCCACTCAGAGCTCGAGCATCTGACCTTCAACATTAGCAAGCTGCACCCGAGTCCCCACACATCTTATAGGCCTTAACAGGGTCTCTTGTATCCAGTATCACTCTCACTTTTCTAAAATGCTGTTTGGGATTTCCAAAACTCCACCATATACCTCCGATGCAGGAGACCTGGTGGCTCCTACAGACCTCATGGTTTCCAGTCAAGCTTAAGTAGTCCCCAGCCACAGTCTGCAGTTATCCTTGCTAATCCCCAAGGTAGATCAGAGGACTGCATTTCAATTTTAGGTTGTGTTTAGGCACACTCTTAACAGGAGAAGCTCTGAGAAATCCTGAGCTTCGCTCAGTCCCAGATGGCTCTTGGTCTCCAGCTGACTCTGGCCCAGACAGAAAAATCATCAGCTCTTAAAATTAGTGGGGTGGTGCAAGCTGGAATCATAAAACTCTGAAATAGACCCTCTTGCTATTTCAGTTCTAATTGCTCTCTTTGCTGCCTGGTTAGCAGACACTTTTCAATCAATTGCTGCGTTTGTGCTGACACCACCAGATCACAAGAGTTGCTCTTGTCATTTCAGTGACCTCCATCTTCAATTGTTCTTGCCTTCTGGCCAGGGGCTGGGGGCCTGGTTTCCAACACCCACAGCCACGGAGCAGGGCAGGAATCTTCCCATGCCCACCAGCCCAGGATTCCCAGTTGCTCCAGAGAGCACACTGCCACTGCACATCAGCTGAGGACCTGACCTACGATATTCACATGGGGATGGAGCCCTGTGATTTGACATTTTAACGGCAACAAAAAGATACCTGAACATCCCCCCTTTTGCTCAAAGTTGATCCTTTCTGGCAATTTCACACAGACATCCCAGAACTCAAATTCCTCAGCCCTATGAGCCTTTCCCATCCCCTGCAGGGACTTCACAGACTTCACATACCAGAGTGAATCTGCTCCAGTCAATCAGCTCCTGCAGTCCCCTGCATGCTGCCAGCACCTGCTAACAGAGGGCACAACAGAGGGAAGAACCCTAACCCCACCCTTCACACACAGTATTGCCTTATTCTTCAAACAATACTTCTCAGTGCAGGATGCTCCATTACAGGATGCTCCTATAAATACACCACATTTTCAGACGGAGGAAGCAAGCATGCTCTAGTAAATATTTTAGCATGGAGTCCTTAATGCTTGTCATTTTCCAACATAAGGAGCACTCCATCAGAAGGTGCTCTACACTCTAGGGAGAAAATGTGCATTCTAACAATAACATGAGGGACAGTGTCCAGCACCTTATGAGTATTAATTTTCCTTGAAAACATGTGTGGCTTTTCCTGCACTCCACCATCTAATGTCCGGAAGCACTTGATTTAATAAGAAAGTTCATAATGTCAAGTTACAGACACCATGAGAGGGAAGCCTGGTAAAGCAGAATTGGCAAATAAACAATTTATTAAAAAAAAAAATTAAAAAAAAAAATCTTGGCTATCTCCTAGATAATTTTTTAAGAGCTTTCCTCAGTATGTTCAGCTCTGTGGTGGTGCAGGAGTGCTTGTGAGGGTCAAGGTGGGGAAAGCTGCAGAGCATGGTGGTCTGGGAAGCAGTGTGCAAGCAAAGAGTGAAGCCCCAGAGATGGCTCTGCTGACACTAACTGAGCTGTTTTATGGGGATAACACTGATTGCTGAGCACAGTAATGCTGTCAAGACTGACTCGGGCTGCCTATAGCAGGGACAAAGAGAAGGATCGTATGTTACAGCATGCCTGAAGTCCAGACAGAAGAGCTCCATGGCAACATGCAGGGATCTGCTATTCTTCCATTTATTCTCACGTGCAGCTCCTGGCATTGATGTGATCTCTATACCATGAGGTAGGGAGGATCTCAGCTCCTCTCTCTAACCAAGCTGCCAGGCTGCAGCTCTCTCCTCAGCCTTTTCCTTTCTCATGAGTGGAGAGGGAAATATGGCTTAGCAAAACTGCTCTGGGATGCCTTATGAGATGAAAGGAACTCCAGAGGATGGTTTCTGCAGGACCTTGAAAGATTTATTTTCTGTGGCAAGTGACCAATAACCCCTAGCCTGCAATGTGTGAACGCTTGCTGATAGATTTAAGTTTATGCATGTGATGATTTTGAGAAATCAGATATTTCACAGTCTTGTGCATACACAGACACACAAAAAAAAGTCCTGGTCCCATCTTCTTTTGCACCAGTTTGAAAACTGTTTGCAATGACTGGAACAAAGATCATGCCATGTTTCCTTTAGATAATGGAAGAGAAGAACAAAAATCAGGACTGTGGCAAGTGCAATATTTCATTCTTTCCCTTGCATACTCAGCAGACTCTGTAATCAAGCTTCCTCACTTGAAGACACCCTTCCTGCAAGTATGGAAACAGGCTGCTTCTCAGAGTTGTGAAATGTCCTCTTATCAAAACTGCTTTAAAAGAGACAGGACAGACTGTCACCTGCCCACAGGATGGGAGATGTGCACTGCTGCTTCCCTGCAGAGGTGACCTTGGACCTCTCTTTCACTTCCAAACCTTTATCTGTCCTGATCATTGAGATGCTAAGTTTGCACGGGGAACAGAAAGCAATTTTTACTGTATGTAAAGAATACAGCACAATGACACCATCTCAGGTCAGGTAATGTGTCCATATAAATGCTTCCTTTTTTTTTTAATGTTAAGCCTAAAACATTTGCAGAGACATCAAAAGAGGGATGAGCATGCTGTATAGGAACATAATGCAGCTGACAACGAGCTGATTTAAGATTACTTGTAGCTGTCTTGCAAGCTCGTCCTCCCACCTCTCATCTGTAATGTCACTTGGTCAAATCCCAAACAAAGGTGGCACAACACAAAACAAATATCTGTGGTTCAAAGGGAGCATGCAAGGTACAGAGGCAGCACCCAGAGCAGAGGCAGAAAATTCTGGCCATTTCTAGCAGGAAGTGTGAAGAACTCACAAGATTATCAGGACTGCACTTTGCCTTTCAAATGTAAGGAACAATCAACAGCAAGAAGACACACTTAAAGATATACCCTTGCTTTTTTTTTTTTTCTTTTTTTTGTGTGTGTCTTTGTATATCCTGTGCAATAAATAAACCTTCCTATTTCAACATTTGGCAAGATGACAGGTTCTAAAATGGAGCAGGAGAGATAATTGATATTTACAGGAGAAGAAGATGCAGTTGAAAACAGGCAAAAACTACTCCATTAAGAAGAGGTTCCTACTGAAAAAGATTATTACTCAGATCTCTAAGTTGACACTTGAAATCAAATCACCCTTTAATGGATAATGTGAACATTATTAGTGTGAGGGGGGGAAAGCCACTGAAGACCTTGGGCTCTGGACTATGGAAGAAATAAGATTTTCTTCTGACCTTGCTTTTTGTCAGTTTAAAACAACAAAGAGATCATGGTTTACTCTTGGTAAGCTGAACTTTCCATAACAGCAAGTTTTTTTTTTTTTCCATGTACCTAAATATTCTTCTGCTCTGAACTGGAAGAGGATGCTGGATTGTTTAGAAAGAAGCTTCCTCCAGGTCTTGGTTCCTGTTGTGCTTAGCTATTTTCCAGAGGTCTTAATATACATACACTCTACACAGAGACAAGAAAAGGAAAACATTTTTCACCTGAACAAGAGAGTCTGGAGGAACAAAACTGTCTGGAATAAAAGCTGAGAATCCACACTGCAAAGCCGTTTGCTTGCACTTCTAGTCCAACTGATCAGGCATGCTGAAGTATTTACATTTCCCATCTGAATAGCAGTCCACATTGTTGTAGCTCACAGGAGGGTTTTCGGCTTCTGCCAGTCTAAATAGAATGATTCAAAACTGAATCATTTCCTGCAATTTTATTTCATAGCTGAATGCACACCATAGCAAGATAAGCCCACAAACACATGGAGCTACCTCCAGAAAACCATCCAAACCTCTGGGCTGCTTCAAGTGGAAGCCCTAAATGACTAAAGTAGGTTCTGTTATTATTATGGCACAGAAATACTCCTGCAGGAGATGGTCAATGGCCAGTGGCAGCTGAGACAGCGCAGCCATCACGTGGCAACTGGATTTTCCACCGGTTGCCAGAGAAGAAAGGGATGCTTCCCCAGCTCCATCTCTCAGCTCTTTTAACCGAGGATCAATATCACAGAGACAGGGGGAGAGAGACAAACAACCAGCAAACGGAAAAGCAACTGCAGCCTGGCACACTGGCGGGGAAGGGAGATAAAAGCCTGCCGCAGTCTGAAATCCAATATGCCCAGTCACCTGGAATGAGTGTCTCCTGAAAAGGGCAAGCCTGCTCAACATCCTCGGCCAAGCCACCCCCCACCCCTCTTCCAGAACCAAGCACCAGGATCTGGAAAGCTTTAGCCTTATTAGGCTCATTAAAAGCTAACTAGCACTTAGAGCTCAGATGGAGATGAGGTATCAGCAGAAGCAAGGCACTGTAAAATACGTGTGTAACCCATGTGCTGCAGAACAGTCTCCATCCTCCAGCTGACACATGCTGTCTTTTTAGGAGCAGATCAGGGATTGTGTTGTCTTACCCCTTGCAGGAAGCAAAAAGCAGCTTTTTTGGGGTGCTGAAGACTCTTCTGAGAAAGCAACCACTGAAAAACACCTCAGCAGCAAGGAGCTCTGCCAGAAGACTGAAGTTTCAGACCAATGTAATGTGCCTTTAAAAAGTACCATGTCTACACTACTGTATTGCTTACTTTCTGAAGCTAAGCCAGAGGGATGTACATAGTAAGATCTTTGTCTCATTTCAGGGAGGATACAGGATAAAGATTCTGTGCCAGTAATCTTCCCTGGATTAATGGTTTCTCTTTTATCTGCTGTATTTCTGCTCAGATGTCTTTGCTCTGAATGAGTCAGTGGAATGCAAATGATGGGTACAGTCGGTCTGAAAATATTTAAATCTAGCTTTCCACTGCACTGCAGGTTTGTGCAAAAAAAAAATACTCATATATAAATATACATGCAGAATAAAGGGCAGATGAAAATTATAGATATATCAATAATGAAAAAAAGCCCCCAGTGGTGGGTCAAATTGACAAGAGATTAATTTTTCTGTTTCTCCTTATTTTCCTTTTTTTTTAATAATACCAGTATTTAGCTGCTTGTTATGAATGGGTGAGTAAAATCTGCAACACTCCTTTCCTAAGCCTCACACACTAGACAAAAAGGTATCTGTGGGAATAGGAACCTGATTTTATTCAGGCTGCTAAATGCCCAATCTTTATTATCCCAAAAAGTATCTTCCTAAAGATAGCACTCTTAATACTGACAAAGGATAAACCAGACATCAGAGACATGATTTCTCTGGATTTTCTCCCTTTCCTTCTTCTATGACAGACTTCAGGTTTTTTTTCATTCTGCTGGGATATGGTTCCTTTCCTCTTCTGCTTAAGGCATAAGTTTTTCCTCTAGCAAGCGATTGCATCCCATAAGCAGCAGGTTAGGGGGGTTTTAGAGCTGCAGCTCCTTTTGGGAAGCCAGGAGAGAAATCATGGGGTTTTGTCACAGGTTTCAGCAGGAATTGTCAGCACATGGTGGCTGCCCACAGAGTTTTTACAGCCTAAAGGCAGCCCAGAGGGTCTCCAAAAGCTCTCGTGCACTGTAGGAAGGAGGAATTGGAAGGGAATGACTGGAAAATTTCCTGGGTTTTTCCCAGGAAATTCTGTGGGAGCTGGCTCCAACACAAAATACTCATTCCACAGGGGACCAGTCCTGGGTTGAGCAGCAGCTTTCAGATCAAGGGTGCTGCAAAGACCAAACTCAGCAAGAAACAAAACACCAACATTAACCTGGTGACTACTAGTGTACTTAACAATAAATCAAACAGCACCGTAAGTTGTGCAATCAGAATCATTTGCAAGAGAGTATTAAGCCCTCTAGCCCATCATAAAAGCAAAGAAATTCTCCTTCTGAAAAGCTGCCTGTAAATCCAGCTGCAACAAAACAAACAAAGCAAAGACTCATATGGTCTACCCAATCCATGTGGGACTTGAGAATTAGTTATCAGGAGGAGTCTGCCTTTAACAAAAACCAAGATTTTTTTATTTTGGTGGCTTTTCAATAAACCGTCTTTTCTTCTACATTGTCCTTAAAAATAATTTTAAAGCATTTTATACTGAATTTATATTAAGTTTGAGTTTTAAAATCTAATTTAATAAAATCTCTTAATTTAGCCCAGGATCGCTTTTCAAGATGGGAAATTAACTAGGCTGTCTGGTGGTTTTCATTGAAAGGACACAGAGAATTTCATTTAGAATGGACAGCAGTTTCCAAAACACATCCTTTTTAAATGGTAATCTACTGACAAAAGTTAACCTTTCCGATTAAATACCAAGTTCCATAAAACAAGCCATTAATTTCTGGGATTTTAACAGTCCTCCTCTTTTGAGCAGGAGGAGATTTTCAGAGCTGAGTAGTCTGATTTCAGGTGGTTGGTGCACAGCTAAATCCAACAAGAACTGCAGCACCACGGGGCCAAAATCTGGGTGTGAGGAGCAGGTCTGGCATGGTGCAGCTCTCACATGAATGCTCAGAAAACTCTTCCAAAGAAATGTGAAACTTCCCTCTGCTCTGTTGTGTTGTGACTGACGGTTACCTAGCGATGCCCAGAAATTCTTCCAGGCCAACACGAATGACTGATGACTCGGGTACTTCTGGTAATTTCCAAAACTTCCACAAACATTCCTGTGGACCTCAGGACAAGGACAGCTTAGGCAAAAAGACAATGAGGGATTAAAACTTCCCTTTGCAACAGGAACCTTCCTTGCAGTGGAACACCATTAGCTGCTCTGCAGATGGAATTATTGAAAGAAAGGAGCCTCTGTGGGCACTTTTACACTAAGGACAAGCTGTGATGACCTTCCTCCACAGCCCAGATGGGTCATTGTACAAGGCTGATGCCATCAGCTCGGCTGAGAAAGCTGACAATAAGCAGGAGGGCTCAACATCCACCTGCAATTAAATCAGGCTGATGAGTTAGACCCTGCTACCACGAAACATCCAGATGGCTTTGACAGCAATGCCCACAAGTTCACTGTTCTCACAATGGTCAGCTGGGCAGGACTCTGCCATGTGGACAGGGAGCTCACAGACTGGTGTCAGGCTCATGCCTCAGATGGATTTTATCTGCCTTTACAGCTTCTTGAGAACAGAGCAAAATTCACTTCAGCCCACAAGGCTCCTGACACCCATGTGCACCTGCTTCACCCACAGTTAAGAAAACAAGATGTTTCTTGGTAAACCTGCCGCCAAATTCCTGTGCCAGACTGCTGCTTCCCCACACTGGTGGCCAGGCTTCCACTGTCAGCAGCTGAATGTGATCTCCACCTTGAGATTCATGGAGTATTTACAGCATTGCAAGAACGCACAGCAGAAATGCAATGATTATTCTTATTGGAAAGACTGCGTGCATTTTCCTGCTTGAGATCATCTTCTCTGGGGACCCGTTTAAAACTAAGCCACTGCGTTCTGAAAACACTTCTTGGGCAAGAGATCTGAGTGTTTTCCTGCCTCGGACATAATAAAATGCAAAATAACTGAATCAAAGTGTGCTCCTGAAAACTATATACTTCTGCATGCTTCCCTCTCTTCTCTACACAAATACAAGCCCTGGAAGGTGAAAGATTTCAAACTCATTATTCAGCATGAAACAGTATTGAGAAGCATGGTGCATAACACAGCTACTGTACAAATATATCCAAACAAACATAAAATTAGTCTTTCATGGCTAGGAGAGCACATTTTTTTGCCCAGTCTTTAACTTAATAATTTCTTTACAGGAGAAAGAAGCCTATATGCTATTAAGTAGCTCCTAGATTCCTAGGTCAAACAAAGTGAGAAAATGAATAGGCCCATTCAGGATTCAGACAGCATAATTCTGGAAAAGCTGGTGCTGACAGTGTTAAAGACAAGTGATGGAGGAGTCTGGCCTTGTCATTCTAATTGTGACCATGAGCAACAAAAAATGCATTCCCTTTGCCAGTGGACCAATCTTTCAGGTTTATAGAATCCAAACCATGCTTATTGTCATTTGGCATTCAAGGGGCAGAAAATTCACACACTCAGGTGCCTGCTTAGTCTGAGTCTGCCATAGCTCTGGCACAGCAAAACCTGGGGAAGGGCTGGTCATTTTGGGGCTCTAGAGGGAGAAAAGGAGTGCTACCAGGGTATGGAACCAATCTGACCCACTCACTGCCTCTGGCAATAGAGCTCCAAATACTGCAGCTCCCCTCCTGTGTTAGGGAGCACAGCCTGCCTGGGTGAATGGGGCCACTTTGGAAATTTGGAATTTGGTGCATGCCCATCTCCTCCTTGTTCCACAGAGGGAGCCTCTGAATCTGGGTGGAATGACTAGGTAACAATGCAGGAGAAATAGCATGGAGCAAAAAGACTAAAGCAGCTATCACAAAGAGCCAGGAGAGCTGTCATGGACTAAACCCCATTCTCAGTTACAGCAGTATCTCTCTCCCTCATCCCTTGCTTCAAATCATGCTAAGTATCAAAGAAGCATTTTTCTCACCCAAACAGAATACCATTTTCCTTAGAAAGGCTCTAAATCCAATGAATTAAACATCATCTTTTGCAACAACAAAGGGAAATTAGTATCCCCTCTTACTTTCTTCTTCAGCAGGGCAAGGTAGGGACTTCACCCCAGACAGACAATTCAAATAGCTCCCACAGGCATTTCCTACACCACTCCTTCAGAGGGACCATATTAAAAATAAACTAATGCTGTAGGCAGCTTCGGAAAATGACTTCAATGGTATTTATTGCTTTGATAGGGTCAGTGCACAGTATGTGCATGTTGCCTTTTAAACATATGTTTCAGGCAAAGAATCAAAGCTAATTTCAGTGTGTGAAAAGCAAGCAGATTTCATTACTGATTGTGACTTTAACATCAAAATGATAAGGATGCTGGATGTAGGTTCTCAAAACTGAATGTCCAAATGGGAATTTATGATGTAGAACTTCAGCTTTATCATCCATGGGCTTCAATATAAAATGAAGAAAGAAATTCTCTGCTACCAGGAATCTCACAGTTAACCCATGAGCCAGCTAACTATTTTCCCACTCTCTAATTCTTCCTGCAGCTATTTCCGATCTGTAACATGCTAAAGCAGGAATGGCCATTGGCACTAACCACTTCTAACACCTAAGTAGTGGATATGAAAGAGATCTGATTTTTTTTTTTACACCACCACAATGCAGCCTCACTTTAACTCTTGCAGAAGTGTCAACAGAATTCATAACAAACCCAATACAATCTTGTGCAAAGCACAATAAAAGACCTGCTAATAAATTTTATAATTTTGGGGGGTTTTTTAATGAGGATTCCTTGCACATTATTGCACCAGATCTAGTTCCCAGCTTCAGGCAACCATGTGTAATAACCCTTCCCAAATGCTCTCAGGGAGGAGGTGAACCCATAGAATTACTACAAGGCTCCAGGTACAAGCAGCAACAAGTGAATGAATGAGGAGTTTTCCCAATGTTTGCCACAAGGTCAGATTCAGGATTCACTAATGGTAAAAGCCAGAAGGTTCAAACCCAGTAGCCTAAAGGCAGATATCTAACTCAGGGTTAGATATCTAAAGTAGCCATATTTTCCACAAGATATTTTGAACACCTATTTAGCTATGCAACCAAACATGTTTAACTCACCACTGAAGAAACTAAGCACTTGGATATCCATAAAAGACCTTAAATGTTTTTGTTAACATGTATAAAAATGCATATACACATTCGATTAGTGAGTATCTATACATATGCATATGTGTACACATGCTCCAGAGAGCCTCATTTGCACAGAGGGAAAGCATCCACAACTTCACTTGAAGTCCAAGAAAAAGTGCAGGATTACGAAAAATAATCAAGCCATTTTTTTTAATGGCCCTGTCTACAATTATAGACATTGCAATCACTGCTCTGTAAGGCTTTGTCCAGGTCTGTTTAACAGCACCACACTCCCCTAGGTTCAAATGACACCTTTGAAACAACCGAAGCAGTAAATCACACCTCTTTATTATCATCTCAACAAGAATGATAACAACCTGCTCTGCCTGGTGAAATACCCATGGGAATTTCTCCCAATTACGTGGGGATAACGTATCTTTCATGACTTTAGCTGTCTACCATTTCCATTGTGTACTTGGTAGTCAGCCACAAAGGACACAATCCACTGAAGCAAAATGGATAGACAAGGGGTTAGCCATTTCAAGAGTGGAGAAAGGGAGGTAGAAATCGAAGGAAGAAAGAGAAGGATGACACAGAGCAACTGCTCAGCTTAGTGGCACAGCTGCTTAAACAACTGAATAGCAATCAATGGGTTAGCATTCAATCCAAGTTTAGATCACATTGAAATCTATTAGAATACTGCATATAATGAATGACTCTTACTTATTTGGTATTCTATCTTGGAATTAATCAGCTCAGTTGTTATGCAGGGGGGAAAAAAATTAAAATTAAAAAAAAAAAGAAAAGTCAGCGAGTAGACAGGCCCAAACCCAAGAAAAACAACCACCTTGATTTCCCTAGTGGTTAGCAGTCTGACAGTACTCAACAATACAGGCTGAAGTTGAACACTGTGGGAAGCAGTGCAAGGTAAAGGTTTTCTGGCTGTTGGGGCAGCAGACTGGTTTGTGTGTGCACATCTTGCCCCATCCCCTCCCTTCCAGGCTCTCACAGTGCTTGTAGGGTTGTACCATCTGCTGGAGCACAATTCAGAGGTAGCTTTAAAGTGATGATAGCTCTGGGAAATGATAATCACTGGGTCATAGAAAGCTGTACTGCAGTGTATAAATAAGATAACAGAAAGTGCTGAGCAGAGCATGTTTGCATTATGAAATGTATTTTCCTTTTTCCTGTACAAAACCTGTCTTGAAAGCATGGGGAATGCAGCAGGATTGAAAACCAGAAGGAAAGCAACACAGCCCCAGAAGCTGCACAAAGGAGGAGGGGGATGGAGAGATGGTAAGCTGTAGTATTATTGACAGAGGAATGATAAAAGAGGAAAGAATTCAACAGTTACATCTATTTCGCTTGGTGCAATGGCATGAGATCAAAGGCTTACGTTCACATTAGCCCAGAATAATGCATACTCCATAAATGATGCAAAGCTAGGCCACATTCCCAAGATGTGACAATGCCTCAAGATGCCCCTTTGCTAAGTTCAGGTCAAGGCAACAGGCTCCTGCATAAGAAATTCTTTTTCAAAGCACACAAACGTACTTAAACCACTGGGCATGGAGATCGACAACATTCAGGACAGGCAGGAGGTCCTCCACTGTCTTCTACTTTTCCACTGATGGCTTTGCAAATTCAGCTCAATTTTCATTCATTTACAGAGCTTTTTTCCCAGTTGCTGTTGATATTTCAGAAGATCCAAACTGTCCACCCAAGCACAGAGAAGCTTGGGCTGAGAAATTGTATTTCATTTCATTTGTGAAGAGTAGAAAGCACCAGAATGTAGTCAACTCAAATTCCAGAGATGTGGCTCGGTCCCACCTGTGCACTGGCAGCCTTTGTGACCTTGATCAGCTCACCTGGACAGCCCCATTAATGGCTGCAGAGCAAGAACAATATCAAATGGCTCCTGAAAGCCCCAGTTCATTTTTTTTTTTCCCTGAGACACATTTGTCAAAGCCACTTAAAGATTCGGATCAGTGCTGGTTGCACCTTGATTCCTGGGGGATCCAGCCGATTTGTGGATACCTTAAACAAAACACCACCAGGACACATCCATATCACAAATTCCTGCAAGAAATTCTTAATCTCTGGGAGTCTCCGTGTACCATTAGCTAAATGGAGATGAATAATTATTCTCCCTCACCTTTCACGGTGTGGTTGGTGCAGGGAAGCGTTGCCATACCAACAGAGATCCAGCCTGACCGTAGGACAGGGCTGGAAGTGTGGAGGTGCAGACACATCCCAGGCCAGGAAGAAAATCCTCCTTTCCATCCCTCCCTCCTTTCTTCCATCCCTGCCTCCCTCCCTCCCTCCCTCCCTCCTCTCCCTGGAAGAGAAGCAGTTTCTCTTTGTGAGAGAGCACAAAGGGGAAGAAAGAAAAGGAATTGTCCATCAAGCTCAGCAGAGCCTCGGGGGCTTTCAGCAGAGGATGCCACAGCCTGTGAGCAGAGCGAGGCACACTGAAGACTGATTTTAAAAGGACAGTTCAACCCCAGCTATACTGAACTGCCTCCAGCAGTCCCTCAGCCTGTGAAGAACATGTGGCACTGCAAGACTCGCTGACATCTTCCTGTGTTTTGCTTTCCACAGATCAGCACAGCTTCCCACTCACAGGGACATCCCAGTCCCCTGATGCTTGTGGGGTGATGCTGCCCCGGCAGCCAGACCCTTCCTGGGGGCTCACAGCAGGCACCACTGATCTTCTGGGTCTTCTGGGTCCCTGCTCACCTGCCAAAAACATCAGCAGGCCTGTAAACGTTACTTCAGGGAAGATGTGACAGATACATTCATTCCCTGACAGAGGTTGTAAATCCTGCAGACCCAAACAGGGGTTCTGGCCAGTGCTGGAGGGAAATGAACCGTGCATCCAGTGCCAAACCTGTGTCCCATTCCAGACACCCTTCTTGAGACACTGGAACCAAAAAGGGACTGTCTATAAGCACAAAGAACAAGGTGATTATGAGAGGAGAGTGGGAAGCAAATGAGACAGAGCCACAAAAATGATGCAAGGCAGACACAATGAAGCTGTGTTTATATTTATATACACCTGTGTGTGTGTGTATATGTACAATAATTAATGGTATAGAAAAAATAAAAGACACCTTTTCTCAAGTGTAAGAGGTGAATGAGTGTAGACAGAAATGGAGCAATTCAAAACCACTACAGAGCTACCAGACAACTCAGCTATAATATCCTCCAGACCTCCCAGTCCCACTGAGAATACACTCAAAACCAGACCCAGAGACCTTGAATGTCTAAAGGTACAATTATCTAGTAAAAGTAAACAAGCCCCTGAGAAGTGCAAAACTCCTTGGGCTGCAGGAGGGTAGGAAAACATCCATTCTTCAGAGAGAATGACAGATCACCTGTGAAAAGAAGAATCTTCAAGTGCAGGCTGAAGCATCTAAGTCAAGAGGTGTTCACATGCATTTACCATGAGAAACACCAGGTCTTTATAGGATTGAGCCTGTATTGGCCTTTGGCGAGGAGCCAAACCAAGGCAAGCATGGAACACCAGACTGAGGAGGAAAATGGAATTGGGTGATGTTAGGACTGTTGCTGGAGTTTAAGGCTCTCCTTTAGTCATGAAAGACCTTTTGGCCCTGTCTCACCAATCATCCCCACCAGCTCTTAGGCTGGGACTGTTCACCAGGCACTCCCTTCTCTATGCACACCACAACAAAGTCCCCTCACCCTCTCTCCTCACATGCTGGGCTGCCCTGGCTCTGCTCTTACAGCCTCAGACCTCACCCACACCTTGAGCTGCCCCAGCTCTCACTGCAGCTGTGTGTTTTCCTCCTCGTGTTTTGGGACCAGAGCCATATTTCAATACAGAGAGGATGTCCTGGTCGTGTTGTCACAACTGCCATCACAGCTCTCCACCCTCAGCTCTCAGCCCTTTTTCTTCAGCTCCCTATGACGTACGTTTGCCTTTCACTCACCTGACAGACCTTCCATCTTCTCTGGTTATTAATCTACAAGATCAAGCTGGTATATTTCCATTTTCCCTCTCCTGGGCCTCACATCCTTTGGTGTCCTGATCTTTAGACCTCAATGATCACAAGGAGTGAAAGGTTTTCACACAGTTACTACAGTGTGAGTTAAGTGATCAAAGAAATAAGGTTATACACCTAAGCTTAATATCTTCATTAGTGACTTGGAAAATGGGCTCAAGGCACCCTGCCTTGGAAAGGTCCGGAAGAGTGGGATAACAAGAAACTTATGAAGCTCAACAAGGACAAATGTAAAGTCTTGCATCTGGGAACACATAATCCAGGAATAAAAAGGTAATAGGAATATAAACCTGGCTGGGACCAGCTCTGTGGGAAAGGACCTGGGGGGTCCTGGTGGACAACAAGCTCCATGAGAGTGAGCAGTGAGCTGCTGCAGCACAGAAAGCCAGCAAGATGTGGGTTGCATCAACCAGCAGAGATAACAAAGTCATTATCCCACTCTAATCAGCCCTTGTCAGGCCACATCTGGAACACTGTGTTCAGTTTTGGTCACTGCTACATAAAAAAACAAACCTCAGTGGACCAGATGGAGAAGGGCCACAGAGATGATCAAAGGGCTGGGAAGCTGCCAGCTGAGGAGAAGTAGAGACAACTGGGTTTATTCAGCCTTGAGAAAAGGAGGCCATGGGGAGACCTTATCACTATGTTCTAGTACTTAAAGGGTGGCTACAGAGGAGATGGAGACTCCCTTTTTACCAGGAGTGGCATGGAAAATGGATAATGGATACAATTTACTCCTGGGGAGATTCCAATTAGACATAAGAGGGAAATTGTTCACAATGAGAACAATTAGCCATTGGAATGGTCTCTCCAGGGAAATGGTGGGTTTCCCAACACTGCTCACTTTTGTGACTCAGCTGGAGAGGGAACAGTGCCATCTTGCCCAGAACCTGCTTTTGCCATGGCTGGATCAGATGATTCTTTGAGGTCCCTTTCCAATCTGGCATCCTATGATTAGATGATTCCAAATATATTTTTGGAGTGGACATCTCCTGCTGTCTCTTTACAGACTGAAGACTCTCTCCTACCACACTCACAGCCCCATCAAAGCCTCCTGGATGAGTAAACACCTCCCTCTTGGGAGCCTCAAGAGCTCTGACATGAAGAACAGGTTCAGCCACTCCTTTGAGACATTTTATTAGAGTGGCCGTACCACTTTTAAAAAATAACCTTGCTAAGCACTGCGAAGTCTGGGTGTCTGGGAACATATCCACTCATTTCCAAAAGTTTGTCATGAACACAGGGAAAAAAAAAAAAAAAAGCTGGATTTTTTAAAAACTATGCTGCTGGCCAAGATGATTGCAGGGATGAACTAGATGAGCAGATGTAGACCAGGCAGAGACTCCTGCTTTTCTTGGTGGAGCTATGCTTAAGCAAAATCCCTTCACCAGAAATAATGGAATGGACATCTATGACAGCATCTGGAAGCTATTTCTGGATATACTTCAACGAGAGCAAATGCATTAAGGGTGGACAAGTGTTTTACGGGAAGAGGCAGCCACAGAGAGGTTGGGAGAGCATGGAGGCCTCAGTCAGGGGGAGAGGAATATAAGAAGGAATAAAGAAGAGGTGCAGCCAGCCCCACTGAAAAATGGGGAAGGCACTGCTGAAGGGTCACAGTCTGTAATCATACCAGCCTGCCTGATTTTATTTCTGTTCAAGAAATATGCTGGGAGCACAACTTCTACTCCCTGGACTTAAAAAAAAAAAAAAAATTGAATGGTTATGTTAAAATGAGAGGGAGAAAGACATCATTATAATGAATGAAAATAAAATGTCTTGATCAAGCCCCATTATATCAAGAGGGATGAATGGTTAAACAACAGACATAGCTACAGCAGTACAACTTTCTCCTCCTATTTTTCTCCCCTTTCACAATTGCAGAGTTAAGAAATAATAGCTATGAACTTTGTCTAAGAATGGCATTAACTGCTGGTTTGTATTGATGCAAAAAATAGAATAGATTAATACTTTATCACTGATTTTTTTTTTTTTACCTACATGTATAAATATCAGTAAAAGCTTTACACTTTAAGGACGTACAACAGATAATTACTTCCTTGAAAAGTCCATTAGACACTTTGTGCTTTTATGCCACAGAACAAATACCAAAAGAAAAGTTACAGACTCAAACCATTTCTGATGTAAAAGCTTATTTCTCCTTCACCTTTTAAAATTAAAAAAAGTCCTCAGGGAGCAAACAATATAGCAAATATGCTGCCAAAGCCAAAAGAGAAGCTCCTCAGTGAAGATGGGAATCAGTTCCTGAGTATTTTCATCTCCTCACTGTCTCACAGGCATGCCAGAGGCACACAGCATGGGGAAAGGCCAGAAACCCATTTGCAGTAATTTCAACATAACTCCCAGTCCCATCCTCACCTCTCCAAGCATCTTAGAAATGATCTTTCTGCACAGTGCTGGGTGGTCTGGTCACCTTTAGGACGTGCCAGCTCTCTCTGGGCTCAAGTGTCCAGCCCCACCACTGCCAGCAGAGGCTTTCCATGGCTTTCCAGCATGGAACACCAAACTGCAGCCTCCTGGCTCCATATACAGGCCAGGTGGTCCAGCAGGACACAGCCCACACTGCTCCCTGCACAGCCACATCAGATCCTCCTGGAAGAGCTGCTCCTGCTCCTGGTCCTCCCATGCTGGCATTGCCAAGAGACACAAATCTTTGCTTCTCATTTCTGTTTCACCCCTTAGAGCAACACATCCCAATGCTCAGCCTGCCTTCTCCACCAGGCATGGAGACGTCTTGGGAGGCATCCTTGGCCATTGTCTTTCTGGAGCTCTGGCAAACACGTCCCACCCCATGCAGAATGCTCTCTTTTATTCATCACAGCTTTTATTGATTTGTCCTTTCTCTGCATTATCTGCTCGGGCTGTTTGCTGGCTCACCGACAGAAGGGTCAAATTCATGCTGGTCAAATTTTTGCTACAAAAGAAAATAAAAATGGCAAGGAACTTCTTGTTACTGATCTCCCCTAAATTGCCCAGGAGCATACCCCAAGCTGAAGGTGTGGCTGGAGAGGCTACAAGTTTGACTCAAAAATGTTTTGGCCTTGGAGGCTGTTGTCACCCAAAAAAACCCATTTTTTTGTTGGGAAGAAACAGCAGGAGGTCTCCTCTGATGTTCCTACATGGAAACAAAGGGGTTTCACCTCCTGAAGAGGAAATACACAAAAATACACATATATAGAGAGAGAGACCTATAGATAAATCTATGGCTATTTATAACTACATATAACAGTTCATATATAGATACAGACCTTAGGCTGACATGGCTGGACAAAAAAGGATTTTCTAAAGGAGAGAGGCTGCTTGCTTTTGCAGGGTGAAGTGTGCCCTGATTAAATGTGTGAGCAGTCACTATTTTCACAAGAGAAGATCCAAAGAACGCTCTCCTCCTGTGAATCACTGACTCCTGGGATGTCATCTAAGGCCCACCTCGCCAGTGCAAAGTTCACTGCTGACTTCAACAAGATCTGAAACCACTCTAGGCATCTCTTTTAAAAACAGCTTTTGGAAACCAGCTCATGCACCTGAGCCAACCTCTGTCTTCTTTGTTCCAGTTTTTAATTACCAGGCATCTCCAACTCCTGGGTGGACAACTTGGTTTTGATGGAAACTGGTTTCATTTTGGAAGTCCTGGGAACTTTCAGGAAGCTGTTGGGAGCAATTCAGTCAGCATCTGCTCTTGGAAACCATGGTCCTTATCAGACCTGGGTGGTTCTGCTGGTGCCTGGGCCAAGGTCACACCCCATGGTCACCCCCAGGATGCTGCTACATGGAGTGGCAGCCTGGTGGCTGCTGTCCATCAGAAAATACCATGTGGAGCTGCTGCTCTCACAGTGACAAAAGGGGTGCAATTCAATTTTCTCCACATCACAGAAATCCAGCCTGTTCGAGGGCACCATCCTTGATTTTATTACCACCACAGCTAACAGGAGAAGCAGGACAAAAAGCTAGGTGAAAAAGGTGTTTGTGCTAGGAATGTGGGCATGTTTACCATTCCTTCCTGCTAATCACAGTATCTGTATCACTTCCACAGATATACGTCCTCATTCCTCAGACTGGTTCTAGCTGATCTGTATAATGTATACAGAAGGCTTGGTTCTCACCAAACAGAAATAGAAAGGAAGATTTGCTGTGAGAAAAACTATTTTTTTCTGTGAATATTAATCATTTCAGCTTTGATAGCAAAGTGATATGAGTGAAAAAGCCAAGAATTGCTCCAGGGCTTCATATAGATGACTATTGTAGAAAAGACATTTGCTGGAGATAACGCTGCTTAAGCTCAAAATCATTATACAGTACACAGTTAACTCCAATCAACCTGCTTGCTCCCCAAGATTTAAACAGAATTAATGTGACATCCCAGCTGAAGCTGGAACTCAGCAATTCAGAAAATAAAAGTGACAAATTAAAGCAAGTTCCATATGTGTTTTAATCTTAAATGGCAAAAAGAAAACCATTATGCCAGATGATAGGAGAGCAATATGGTCCCCATACACTGTTCATCTCCTCAGCAGCTTTAAATAATGTTTGGTATGTTTTGCAAGAAGAAAAGTATGGGGATTGCTCTAAAAATTTCCATGGGTGAGAAAAAGGTCATCACCTTTTAGCCTGGAAAGTCAGAATAGATTTTGGACCAACTAATGCACATCACTGGAATCTGCTGGTCATCTGGTCATCTTAATGGATTTTTGCAACATGACAAAAATCTTCTCAATTCAAACAGAATAAAAAAAATTTCAGTTAAAGATCAAATAGATGAATGCCTTTCTTTTCTTTGAGAAATGCACAGACACCAGGGGAAGCTTGTGTTACACCAATATTTCATCCAATCTTATTTATGCTACAATATTTTAGAGCTACATGAAGGACACAACAACCCTTAAAGGCAAGCCTCGGAAAAGGACAGTTTGCAGGGTAAGGAGACAAAGGAAATTTTGACCAGGCTGGGAGCTGAGGCAGGCAGAGGCTGTAAGTGAGAGACTGAAGTGCACCCAGAACACCAGTGGCAGAGCTGGGTGTGTCACTCTTCTTCCACAGAATTCAGGGCACACCTCACACCTCTGGTGGGCAGATGACCAGTGCTGCGAGAGGGGAAAATGAAAGGTGACAGAATTTGCCAGCAAGAGAATGTGCATTAGCCACTGGTACATGGCTGGGTGAGGAAGTGGATAATTGGAGATGGGTGGTCAAATGTGCACTAACAACTGACTCCAGCACCGAGCTGGAAGGGCTGGGTGCTGATGGAACAAAAACAACACTCTGAGTTGCTTCAAACAATTAAATTAAAAATATGTAGATATATCAATTAAATTAAAATTATATAAATAAACAAACAAATTAACAATTTAATAAATAAATATATAAATAAAACTCCTTTTCTATAATTGATGTTAAACATCTTTCCCCAGTGAAAGGCAGATATAAGTAGCATTAGAAGGTGGGTTATTTTTATTAAAACCAATTGTGCCTATTTGCTACTTCTATCCTTCCTTCTTCCCCACCACCCCCAGTCTCACAGGTCATTCTCCCTCTTTCTTCTTGCCTCAGTACATTTCCTCCTCCTGCTAATTTGCTGTAACAGAAGCAGCAGCAGGATTTTCCCATTCATCAGTGAAGAGGTCTGAGATATGCACCTCTGGGAACTGATGCATATTTACAATATCATCAGGAAAGCTCAGTCACCACGTTGGTTTGGACAGTGTGCACTCTGAAAGCCCCAAACCAACCTAAAGCTCCAAAACACAAGAATCTTCCAAGTTTTACCTCATCTGTGGTTTTTAGGGAGGTTTTTTAAAAAGGTAGCAGAAATAACACTAAAAATGAAGTATACCTTGGAAACTTCTAATTATCAGAGTCTGTGAATTACAAGGAATAAATGCTAACATACTGTAAGATGCAGTACAAAGAAAGATCACACAAAGGCACAATGAGACTGATAAGAAGAATCACAAAAAGAGAGAACACTATCTTCTTACACATATGAAACCTTTCACTCTGAAAAAAAATTACAGCCTACAGGTAAAACTCCACTGGCTTTGCTAGTATGAAATTAATTTTGACCTAGTTTTTTTATTATTTTGCATTATAATACATAATATTAAATTAAAAAGTCAAAACATAAAAATTTTATCCTTCCTTTTGAAGCACAGATACATTTCATTCTGACAACACGAGGACATTTTGATATTTGTCAGACGTTTTTGATTTGTTCTCCTTCCACCAGCTCAAAATGAAACGGGATGAACCTATCAAGGCCTCAAGACAGATGGAAAACGTAATGATGTTGTGGTAAGTTCTCCAAAATACAGCTCAGGCAGGATGAAGGCAGGGTATAACAGCAGAAACAGGAGCACACAGCCAGGATATCAAAGTCTGGCTTTCAAATCTCCACATTTTAACAAGAGACCTGGACCTTATTAGATACATCACACTGTCTATGTTCATATGTACTGCGTGGAATCAGATGTTTTCCTTCCAAAAACCAAACAAGGGTACAGGTAAAGAGGATTGTGCACAAGCTGTTGGTTTTTAGGTAGAAGAGCTCCAAAGCCCCACCCAGAGCTGTAATAAAGTTAGAGCAGCACCACAGTCACGAAACTCCACATTTGATGTGCATTTGAAACCAAGAGATGCCACTCCTAGGCTGCATCTCCCATGATGAGCAACCAGGTTAAATTATGCCAGTAGGGTTAGGGTAAGAAATAACATCTCTGTGGCAACAAGTATAGAGCAGGAGAGTGAAGGTGGAAAGTAATGAAGAGTAAAGGATGTCATTTTAAAAAACAAACAAACAAACAAACAAACCAGAAACAACATTGAGAAAAACTATAGTCCCACATTAAATGGTAGCTGGGGTACAGGTTTCCTTCTTTCAAAAGTGATAGTAATTCTTTTAATATTATGGTGCAGTAGATTTCTTTGAAAAATCTAGAGAGAACCTGGGGGTGTCTAGTACTATGGAAAAAGAATATATAGTATGGTGGTAAAAAAAAGGCATTAAAACCAGTATTTTTACACAAAAATTCCACAGGACAATAGGAACTTTGTGTCCATAACATCAGGATCCAGTGCTTTGCCTTGTAACACTAAAAGTACAAAACACAACATATTTACAAAACATATATCTATATATATATATGTATATATATATGTATACATATAAACAAATCTTAATATACTCCTGGCTGGGTCCACATTCCCATTGCATCATCTTGCCTCAGTTTCAACTCTATGTTCACTTTTCCTTAAGGAACAGTTCTTCTCAGGAAGATCTTCTTTTGAGACATCACATTTTATACCCCAAGATTGCTTCCATTCCCTGTGAGCCTTCTTTGGTCTTCATGGAAATTCCTCTGCATCCCAGACAGAGGCTCGTGGAGATGACAGGCAGGACAGAAATTTGTGGCATCCCAGGTTTCCAGACAGACTTCTCCTCTCTCTCTCCACTCGGTGCATCTGAGTAACGCAGCCAGACCCGTCTCCTTGGCACACTCAGAAGCATGAATTCCACCCCCAGCAATTAATGCTTAATGAAAAAACAGTAGCCACAACAGCTCCATACCAAGACTCGAAGCCATCTGTTCCTGCCTTGTTAGTGTGCCTTTCCAGAGTGACCAATCCCCTTCGCACCAACGGCGTGGTGTGCATCTGCTAAAGAAATATTTTACTGCACAGGCTCTGGGTGGATTTCTGGTGTGGGGGGAAAGAGGCAAAGGAAGCCAAAATAAACACTGGCTTGATTATTTTAAGGTACATCCCTTGCTCAAGCACACATATATAAATCTCACCCAGGACACGGGAAGGTGGAGTTACACTGGAGAATGCCTTTGGCTTGTCTTGGGAAGGCTGCTAAGAATAATTAGAATGCTTCAGTTTAGCTGCTTTTTAATGACCCCATTCATGCACCCCAACCTTCACTTTCCCTGATATGGTGTTGAGCTCCTGCACACAGGGAGCAGCAGGCAAAGGAGGGATTTGTTGACAATATATTTGGAAAAAAAAAAAGGGCACCGGTGCCGTGGTGTGTCAATACTCATCCGAATGTGCCCATTTGATATTTTACTGACAGAACTGAAAATATGTTTGAATTTCAAACTTGTCGAGATGGCTGGGATGCAGGGATTATTTTCCCCCAAGGGCAGATAAACAAGACGGATAGACTAAACTCCCAATAGCCTAATGATCAAAATGCAAGGTAAGCTGTCATAGAGAGGGCTCTTCTCATCCTTGCTGACAGCATGAATTCTGCTGAATTATTTCTAGTCTTCCTGATTAATGGGCCTGGTGACTAATTATTTTGTGAGTCCTGCTCATAAACGGTACTTTGATAGCTGCCACATTGAGAAAAAGACCTCACTGGTGTCAGCTGGAGATGTGCTCTCCAAAAAAACCCATCCCTGGGTGCTCCCACAGCTGACAGTGGCTGCACAGCTGTAGTTTGGCCCTAATGGTGGAACCACAGCTGAGACCTCAGGTCCACTCTACCTCACAGTATTTTGGTGAATACCTCATTAAAAGGAGAATCATTTTATTAGTTCATCCCATTACCCCCAGCTGCTGCTTTCCTCCTTGCCTGGGAGAGCTTGAGTCCGTTTACTTCACCATCACATCAGGAGAAGAATGTCTTACACAACTTCCTAGAGCCCACTTTTTCCTACAAATGCTCCCACCTATGGAATGTTGGGGTCAGGGCCCCACATCTTTGGCAGATGACACACAGGCTTTGGATTTATAGCTCTTCTGAGACCCCAGGAGTGCACTGGCATTTCACTTAAGCCATCACAGCATCGGGGGATTTTGTTTGCTGGGAAGGGTTTCAGTCCCAAGATGTATCAATGCACTGAACGCTAAAAAGAATTTGCTCTACTACAACCAGAAAAATTGTTCTGTCTGAATTGTGTGGCCTGAAGAAGAAGGAGAGAGAATATAAATGGCCATAGCCACTTTCTGAGCTCCTCCTGCACTCCAAGACCACTAGGAGCACTTGCTCAGTGTCCCACAGCACAATTCCTTGTGAGTTGTGGCTCAGTTTGTGCACACATAAGAATTCCTCGGGGTGCCCACACACCAAAAGAATTTGTTCACCCTAAGCAAAAGGTGGGTGTGACCTGGGGACAGTGTCAGGAGTGACATGCAGGCTCATCTCCAGCACCACCACCTTGAGATCTGTTTCCAGATTTCTGTTCTGTTTTTGGGATGTGTTTCCACCCAGATGTATTTCCTCACAGCATTTATTTCTAAAAAGATGTCCCTGGAGGTGATACCCTGTGGAGTCACACATGGGCAGAACAGAGGGAAGACAGCTTAATAATTCTATGCCATTATTTGCCTTTCCCTGATTAACACTAATTATGCTGAAATTAGTTACACAAAATGGAAAGTCCAAGCCTTGTACATTTTCTCACCCCTGTGGTCCAGGACTCACAGCCTTAATCCATCTGTAACTGAGTCCCATATTTGAAGAGGTGTAAAACACCCCCCCGTTTGACCATTAAGTCACAGACTTCCCAAGTGTGTCTCCCTCAGTTACACAGAAGAACAGATGGAAATCTGGTAGAGATTTTCATGCCATTTTTCATGCTCCTTCTCCTCGTAAGGACCCACCTGCTGGGAACCATTGTTTTGGCAGCTCCTGTGAAAAGATGGACACACCCAGTGAGGATGGAATCTGCCCTGATCCTTCATTCAACAATATCACAGGAATCTACAGGTTAGTCATGACAAGATTTGGACTTCTGATTCCAGTGCTGCTCTCCAAAGGGCAGGTACAGAAATTCTTGCACCTGACACACAGTCTGTTGCCTCTTCCTCTTCAGCTCAAATGGCAAAAAGCACAGGACACAAAGATGATCACTCAGTGCACTACTGGCAAAACCCCATCCCCAAAAACAGCCTGTATGGCTGCAATCTTACCCTCACCTGTAGGATTTAAAAACTATGCACGAACATTCAGCCCACAATGCCCTAGAGCTCAAAAGCCAACACCACAGCACCCCTGTCAGAGGTTGTTTGTGCTGGTTTTTCGTCCTGTGGTGCAACTGAGGAGCTGTGTCAGGTCTTGGGACCAAATTTCCTGCAAGTTAACTTCCTCTCTGAGGTCTCTGAGTCCTCCTGGCACACAAAGGCTGTGGAAAGGAATCATTCTGAAGGGAGAGACAACGTGCTGCAGGGAGAACCCAGACAACTCCAGGAAAGGGCAGTCTTTGCCAAAAGACCAGGGTCCACCTATTAGCTAGCCAACAGCACGTCTGCACCTGTAAACAAAGCAAAAACTCACATCAAAAGTGCTTTCCAGCGCCCAAGCCTAGATAGGTAATTCTGCGAGAAGAGTTTTGGTGTAAGAAACTCTCCTCCAGCTCGAAGAATTCGGGACTGTCAAAGACATGCATTATTCAGCTCCATTCTGTTCTGATGACTTGTTCAGCTCAGCGGCTGTATTGCAAAAGGTAAACAGGTTTCTACCCATAATCTTGTTGTCTCTGAGCAGCAATCCATCTGTCTCTCATTTATAGTATCATCTAGTGGCGTGTCTTCTTACCCAGGTAACACTCCCTTCAGATACTATTTTAATACCACTGAAGACAGACGAAACCCCAGATTTGCCTAAGCAAATTTAAAAGAGCTATTTAAAGATAAAGATGCAGCAAAGCTGAAGCTAATACAGTAAAGATTTCTCAGGAGGGTTCCTAAATGGAGAAATTACTGAGAAAGAAAATAATTCACCAGAAAGCTCTGCAAAATAAAATGAATTATAGCAGCTTCTAGTTAGGACAGTATCGTAAGGGATATATGCATATAGAGGAATCTTGGCATTGTAAATTTTATTCCTAAGAGACTTCCGTCTACCAGTGAAAGATTTAAGTTTGACTCTAGTCTTTGATAAAAATATCTAATGCTCAATTTAGAAACTTCTCAGGAGCCTGAAGCTTGTGCTGTTTTTTAGCACACCGAGGACAGAGAGGTCCATGGCTCATGAGACAAAGAGGCTGGGAAACAGTTAATACGGCAATAAAACCCAGGTTACATGTTTTGGGAATCTGTGCACCGTGGGTTGGTTTTGCACTGCTGCAAACTGTATTATGAAAATGGAGGTTATTTGCACTCTAAATAGATAATTACCCATGTCATTCAGACAGAGTCCCTTGCACAAAGAAATGGCTATTGTCGAGATGAACCAGTTTTTCGAGTCTGACAAACAGATCAGCTCCTGAGGGTATATGTATTGTCTTGTTAACTAACCCCTTGACAAAGAGGACCTACAGTTATAAAAACATGCTGTTCCCACTGGCCATTTTGGATTAAAAGTGAAAAGGCAGAAGCAAAACCTGACTTCAGAAACAGAGGGGAGACTCCAGAGTCTGGAGAAGCAGGCATGTGAAAAGATATTAAGGAAAAGGAAAGATCCTGGGCTGAATAAAGAGGTCTGATCAAAGCCCAAATAACACTCAAGAGCAATGCCAGAAGTGAAGCAAGGTTAAGCATATGCAGATGTTTCACTGTTCAGTCTCAATCTGTACATGACCTCTTGGACTATCTGACTCAGACAGTAAGTGTGTCTAAAAGGCTTTGGGATGCCTACTTGTCACAAGCCTGAAATAGTAAACAGTAAATCAAAACCTCATGCAAAGGCAAGGCCCTGGGAGAGAACAGGCTTAAGTGGTGTGGGTGCTTCCAGATGTCAGCTCTGGTCCAAAGGCAGCTGTATCTGAGCAAGGAGGTGATTGATTGCCTGTATGAAGAAAGGAGAAGGAAAAAGATAGTGTCTACAAGCTAGTGAAAGTGAGAAAAACTCCACCGAGCAGTGCCCCAAGCCAACTGCATCAAAAGGCAGCAGGACCATCCTGCAACGAGAGGTGGCCCCAGAAGGGCCACCAGGCTGGGACGCCCTGTCCTCAGCAATCCAGCATCTCCCCAGGAGCAGGGGCACAGAACCCAGGGAGATCCCCCCCAAAAAAACACAGCATGTCCACTCTCCCCGTTTTCACCACTGTGATTTCTGTCAGAGCTGGGCCCAGGGCTCAGACAGATCATTGACCCCATTATTTAATGTACTCCTGGAAGGTACCAAACTGGTGAGGGAACCACCAAAAACTCTACCAAAAACTGAGCAATATAAACCTCTCTGGTGTTTTTTCATCCTGCCCTTTGTCTATCAAATTCAAGTCCTTAGATGCAGAGGACATCAAATGGTTTCCATCTGCACAGCACCTTGCACAGTAGAGTTAAATTTCAGTCACAGCCTCTAGCCATTCAAGTAAGGTAAGCATTTCATGTCAAGTGACAAATACATGAAATATCAATTACTATTTCCACAGAAATCTCATGGGGGCAGGTTGGAATACTTCAAAAGGATCATATGTATTCAGTTCTTCACCTTAAGAACTCATTTACTGCAAACTTTCTTCACTTTAAAAATGTCAAAATTAATTGAAAAAACTCCAAGCATTTAGATGACTCTTGTGGCAGGAGCTTGTGAGATAATACACAAATATAGAAACTGACCAAGACAATAAAAAAGGCAGTATCAACCCAAGTCAAACTTCAACTGTCACAAAATCATTCAATTTTTAGAAGATAGGTACTCATCATTTCTTCAAAAGACTTTGTGTATCTTTTGACTAAGATCTCCTCATATCAGGAGTCTCTCATAAAAGTATTTTAGACCTCTTATTTTCAGGTCTTCTAGTGCACAAGCATTAAGGAGAAGACCTGAAGCAATTTTCTATTAATATCAAAACTCGGGATTATTTTTGCTTATAGACAACTATTTTTGGAAAGCTTCATGCAACAGTCAGGATAGATCATTACTTGTAAGCATTTACCTGCAGTTTGTTCTAAGTACACAAACCAAGGACAGACAGCTCTCAATATTTACCAACCAAAGAATTGTCTTGCCATCAAAAGTGGCAGAAACTTCCAGAAAATACAGCTGAGGACACAATCTCTGATGAAACAGGAGTTGGGGAACATGGAGAGGTACAGTTTAATTATTTTATTTTATTTATAAAAATTATGAGGGTGAAATTGGTGCACTGTAGAAATGCTTGTGGAAGGAGTAGAGGAGAATCTCCCCAAGAGGGAACTCCACCACTGGGAGTCATTGCAGGAAGCTCTTTCCAAAAGCTTCACTCTCCATTAGACATTTCTTAATCAAATCCAAGTCTAAAATCATGGGGCAGGACTGCCTGACCAACCTGATGAAAGAGTGCAAACTAAATAACAGTACACCATTCAAGAGGCTATAAGACTGAGGCTTGAGTTTTTCTAGACTTCAGAAATATGAGAACTAGGGGAAAAAAATATAAGAAAATTCTTTCTTTGAACTGTCTTAATCCAAAACATATTGGTGTTCTATGAAGGCTTCACAAAAAATCTAACACAGCTTAAGTCAAGCCAAATGCAGCAAGTGAAGACACTGAGATGGATATCAAGGTCTACCCACCCAAAAGGAAACTTTAGTCTCCAGCACTACCCATCTAACACCTCTCATCAGGAGAGAAAAAAAAAAAAAAAATTATGGGTTTTTTTCATCTTAGGGAGAATTATGATTCTAAATTGAAATGATAAAAACCTTGCTGTTACTTCATGCAGTAAGAAGCAGGCTTGCACAATTCAGCTGTGATCATATCCTCTTCCAAGTGCCTATTGGAGAAAAAAAATACACAGAAGATTGCCGTACACACAAAAAGATGAGAGAAAAAGTAAAACAATCATGCATGTACATAAAATACAGCACATTTAATTTATATATAAACAGTATTTATGTACCTAGGAGTTACTAAGCATCTTTGTTTAAAGAAAATATTTAAAATATCTAAATGCAAATAGTCTAAACTGCAGAAAGCCAAGATTTTCCTCATGTCTAATTCTTAAATAAAGCATTTCAGAACATCACAGAGGTAAAATTTCTTCTCTCATCAGGGCTATGTATTAAATTACTCACTGGCAAAGGAATTTTTACAGAAAGCTAATGCTTCCTGTAACATTTATCCTTCAAAGTATGGCTTCTCAAATAATTTTGTGGGCTTTTTCTCCCGCACTGTTATAAATCTGAGCTTTACAAAACCCATGTCTTCTGCTGACACAAAGGCAGCAGCAACTCCTCAGTCCCACCAGAGAGGTTAGCTGAACACAAACCCCAAATTAAAACAGCACTGGGCGTGGATTTATAAAATCCAGAAAGCAAAGAGACATTGGAGCTGGGAGTGTCACATGCGATGCCACCCAAAGTGACACCACTCCCCATCGTGCCAGCTAAGCCCAGAACAGCTGCCCTTCATCCTGGGACCCACTTTCCTCTCACATTCCACAAAACAGACATTTGCTCACCTGCAGGATGAGAGAGGGGTAGACTGGCAAAAAAAACAAATACTGGGGGCTGTGACTCTCCAGCCAGGGCAGAGCACTCCAGCCCAGAGTCACCAGGCACAGAGCTGGGGAAAGGTGATGCCCCTGAGTTCCTAGCCAGGAAACAGGTATAAATGGCATCCCAGCATCAATTGCAGTAATCGGGGATTTGGTTGTTGTGCAGAACGAGTACAGCTGGCATGCTGAGGTGTCAGACAGGGCTGTAGCAGAACAGCAACCAAGAGCAGAGTGTAAAACACAGCAAGAAAAGCACACACAGCTTCATCTCCTGCTCTCTCTGGCCACTCTTTGGAGTTGGGTAGATTTTTTTAAACCCTTTTAGCAGACAGAACTAGCAAGGCTGGTCAGGCATGTGACATCTGACAAGACCACAGCACTCCAAGAAGACACAGCTGTCCCAGTGCCTGCGTGCCTCAGCCCTGTGGGACAGGCACACATGCAGTGGGGAGTGATGGGGCAGCCAGGCCACAGAGACATCTCGTTTGTCATGTGGATGGAGGAGCACTGCAGAAACCAGCTCTGCATGTTTTCAGAGGGTAGGGGGAAAGCACAACAGCAGTCAGGCAAAGAGAACCATTTGTGTGTTAAAGCTGACCTTGCTTTTTCCCCCCGTTTTTTTCAGGCATTCAGCTCTAGCATCAGTAGAGTGATCGTTTTAGTGTCCCCTCCTCCATTAGGTCATCTTTGTGTATACCCTGTGCCAGTTCCAATAACTAGAGGCTCCACATCTTGGACAACCTCCCTTCCTGAACCCAGGTAATGGATTTCCAAGTCTAAACATACTGTGCCATCACCATGAAAAGTTTCCAGAGGGGCACCTTGTGGAAAAGGGGATACACACAAGACAGAGTAGCAACAGGAACTGTCATTCACCAAAAATTCAACAGAACGTTAAAACCACAAGCTTGAATTTAAGGGTGCTATGACTCAAACACGCTGGTGTGCGTTTGCACAAACACATTTTTTTAAAATATGGTTTAGATAAAATATTTGTGCACAAACATATAATACCCTAGAGAAAAGGGCCAACAGGGACACCAAGCAGCTGGGGCAGGACCAGGAAGTCACTGCACAGATTTCGGGGTTCAGTTGCTCACTTTTGCAGGCAGTGCTTAATTTTGCAGTTGCTTATTTCTTGGTTTTGAAAGAGATTTAATATAAAAATCTTCTTCCCTGCTTCTATCTCCAACATCTGTGCCATTCTCTTCTTACACAGAGTTATCCTAGAGTTTGGAATGAGGAAAGGAGGATAGGCTGAAGAAGTGGGGAGAGTACAGGAAGGTGAGTGATTGTCCTGTGGGTGTGACTGATTATCAAGGTACACATATGGAATATGCTGGCCTCTCATATATAGCTAGAATTTTCATTACAGCATACACAGCTACCATCATTCTTTCAGAAGCACAAGCAAAAGAAAACACAGGTGATTTTAACACAAGGTCCAATATCAGAGCAGTGTCCCAGATCGTCAGGGAAAAAGTTATAATTTCTGTTCCATAATAATTTCAAAATCCCTTCAAATTAATGTCCGTTATCAGGAAAGGCAAATATAAAACAAAAAAGCAAACTCAACAAAACCCAAATTGTTCCCGTGTTACACTCGTGCTGTGCCACAGAAGTCTTGATTCAGGGTAGAATTAGCCCCTCTCTGTCTAATAGCTGTTGTGAAGGTGGAATCATTGCACCCTACATGGAATTGGAATTGATGACAAACCTCGCAGTCACTTGTATTGCTCATTTTTTCTGCTGTAGGAGATTTCTGAACAGCTTCACTACAGTGCAGGTTAGAAGGTGACTCATTGGGCCAATGGCCAAGGAAGGAAATATTGCTTCTCAACAGGTTACATTCCTAAAATTCACCAATTTCAAGCAGCTTTCCCCTCTTACTGTAAAAAAATGGACTTCTGCTCCAAGGAAATGAAGAACAAAGCAAACAGTCTTCTCTATTTCTGTAAAAATCACCACTGGCAGAAGATTTTTCACATTTTATTTAATCCTGAGTTTCTTTTAACTCAGAGAAGAAGTCATTCTGGGAAGATCCTGGTTATGACCCAGTTTCTACAAACAGTGCAACAGCCTGAGCTGATGTAGGTTGAATGCCAAGAGGGCCATTGTTTTAAGAGTAAAATGACACAGAGCCAGCAGTGAGTCATGTCATGCACAGCACCACAGAGGCTGCACAAACAAGTTAGCAGAGGGGCAAACAGGTGGTGGGTAAGAGGTGCTGTGATCTGCCTCCTCCAGCAGCACCAAAGACCTGCAGGTAAAGGAGGAGGGGGCACCTACCAGGGTTGCTACAAAGTCAGCTTTACTGCTGCTGCCTTTATGACAACAATATAAAGTAACTCCCACAACACAGTGAAGATAAGCTCTTTAAAGAAAATATAAAAGCATTAGCTTGGCAATTCATCCGAACCTCATCATGCATCGTAGACATTTTTGAAGTTTAACAAAGAAAAGCACATCATTAAAGAATACTGCTCTATCACCATTCTTATGCAAATCCTTTCAGATAGTTGGGTGGAAAATTCCATCTAACACGCAGTGAGAAATAAATGTTGCAGGGTGGAAATTTCAGCTATACCGAGTGCATCTATCACTTGTATAATCCAAACTACTGTATGTGCCCTGACTACAGAATTAGTATTGATCCATTCACCATGTAAACATCAAGTAGTTTCTATTATTACTTGAAATAGCATGCTATCACAATTTCTATTTCCTCCCTCTATCTTAAATAGAAGTATTGCACATTAGCTCTTCCCTTCATGTACTTTTTTGCACAGCTATCTAACTACAGTGTTCAAGGCTGTGCTGGGTTTCCTGCAGACATCTGCAGTATTACCATCAGAGTACTTTATTTTCAAGTCATCTCTGATGGAGGCAATACAACTCTCATTTACACTGAAACCTGTTACTGTGGCTTCCCTTGGTAAAACACACAGAGCCCTTTGTTTTAAGCTCTCTGTTGTGACTACCATTGTGAATGACAACATCAAACGTTGCTCACACACCTCTCAGGAGTATCACTAAGATAAGAGTGTTCTGCAAGAATCTGAACAGGCTATGCCATCTGACCACATACAAGTGAAGGGGGGGAAAAAAATCGTGATTTCCATCTCATTTGTCTCAACAAAAATAAGCTGCTGTGGCTTGGACACAACTTTGGGAAGTGCTGGGAGAGGCTTAGAAGCATAAAGTGTTTCACCTGTTAGAACCTCGCTTTTTCTCTGAGCACGGTGAAAAATGAAAAATGGAAAGTATAAGGGCTTGTCTCCAGGAAAGCCCTCAAATTTTATACTGAGAGTTGGTCCTAAGACTTCAGCAAGACACCCCAGACCCCGAGTGCTGAAGCTGTGACTCAGAGCAGCTCCCAGTCAGTGTGAGAGAGGCGGGGAGGGACAGCAACCAACCCTTGAACCTCACAAAAACAGCCCCCAGGGAGTGAAGGCAATGAAGGTGGGGCAGTTCGTGCCCCAAGGGCTAGAGGTGAGCCCAGCTGGTGGCCACCCCGCTTGGGAAGGAGCCCAGCTGTGGCATCACTCAGTGGGGAGCCCTCTGCACTCAGCAGAAAGGATGAGGTGACACAGAGGGGAGCTGCCATGAAAACACACAGGCTTGGGCTGCAGGGAGTGCCAGAGCCTGGAAAGAGTGGCATGGCAGTAGGGAGGTGTGGGCAGGTGGGTGATCTGCTCTCCTGCTGGCAGAGCTTTGGGAGGAAGTAGGAAGGGGAAGAAGTATCAGGGACTCTGAGGAGGAGATTGACTTGGTGGATCCACTCTTTACCATCTCTGAGGCAAATGCACCAGCTGTCTGCACTACAAGAAGCAGAGCATCCCCTGATCTCTCACCAGCAGCAGGAGGAAGAGACCTAAGCAATGGGGGGGATGGAAGGAGGCATCCTCTCAAGATAGCAGGTGAATCCCATCCCAACCTCCCTCACCTTCCCAGTTGCACTCACATAACAGGAACAAGACTTTGGACCTTGAGGGTCAGGCAAGCAACAGCCAGGATCTCTATTTAGACTGGAGGAATCGCCTAAGGCAAGCCAGCCTCATCATCCTACCGCTGCACCACCACCCCAGCCGAAAAAAAAGAAAAGCAGCTGTGTCAGTGCCTCCCTTCTGAGGGGAACACCAGGTCCAAAATTCTGGTCACACCCATGCCAGCACACTGGGAACTCTGCTGCCTTCACGGGTGAAGGAAGTTAGTAGAAAACTCTCCAGCCTGGTGTGGTCCTCGGGTTATTACTCACTTCTGGTTCTCCAGGAATTCCCAGGAAAATGCCTGCAGGCAATCAAGAGGGACCAAAGGGCTTGGGAGTACCGGGGGTTGGTCTCTATCCTGCCAGTTGTAGGGAAGCATGAGGGTGGAAACAGGCAAATCCTACAGGCGAATACCTGTCTCTCAGCCTGGTGTCATCAGCAGGATTTTGGTGGCTTTTTGAGCACAGTTCTGTTTACATGACACTGCTGACAGAGTACACCTGCTCAAAGGGTGCTGAGTCCCCCACCCTCATTCTCGTGGAGAATCTGCTTCTCTGCTCTCTGCCTGCCACCTGTGGTGACAGCACAACCCCACAAAGCATCCACAGCAGGTGAGCTTCTCACCTACCACACACCCATGCTGTGGGCCACCGAAATATGCTCACTCTTTTGTCTCCATAAGCACAAAAATATAACAATCTAATGATCTAATAAAGCACATGATGTGTAAAGCCCAGAGAAGCCACTGAGGATGGCTCTTCATTTCCAGAACAGTGCATCTCCCAGGTCTTCCCCTCTCAAGCCAGTCCACTAAAGCCTCCAGCCTCAGGGGTCAGCACAGTGCCCCTTCACTGCACTCAGTGCAGGTTACCTGATACCCCAGCACACAAGAATGTCAGCTGCAATGAAAATTCCAGGACCTCTGAGCCCAGAAAACATCTGGCCAGTCTCAAACCAAGCAGGAGGGATGGCAGACAGCAAAGGGTAGGCAGGACGGAGGAGGAGGGTTGAGGAAGGACTCACAGTCTGTAGGTGTTCTACACCTCCCATTACAGGCTCATTTCCCTCGGCAGACTTGAAGCCCCTCCCTCAGAGACCCATGTGGAAAACAAAGGAGACAGATGGTAAATGAGAGTGGACCAGGCTAGAGTGGTAATGATTCACACCAGCAGATAAACTGACCACTGGGTCTTAGAGTGCTGGAGGGCCATTTCAACACCCTCCACCCCCTCCCACCAGAAAAAGAGAAGGTAATAAGAAAGCCCTTTTTTTTCTGGGAAAAGTATGTCAGCTTTGTTGCTGATGTTTCATAAAACATCACTTGAATGTGAACATATTGTTCATAAAATATCACGCAGGTCTGTGGTCCCAAGCAACTGCTGACAGACATCTGCTGAATGGGATCCTTTTGATATGACTCAAGAAAAAGAGAAGCTTCTCTCCTCAGAAAACCAAATAAACCAGGTGCCTGGGATGCACCGGGGATTTTTCTGACAAAAACCTAAACAGGAAGACAGAAGACTGCCTCCAGGTTCTGTCACACAGAGAAGTGTTCAGGTCCCAACAGAAGCATTCTTCTCCAGCTCCCACCTTCTCAATATACATCTCAAACCCAACACAAACAAGAGGTCCTCCAGCAGTTTCTCCAGGCCCTGTCTGAGCTCTCCTCCTCTCAGGAATTTCAGATGTAAGCACAAATGCCAGTACTGTATGCCTTGTCATCCAGGCTTAGCTGTGGGGCTGATACAGCAAGCAGTGACCAAAGTCACTAGAAAGGAGATGCTGACAGACCCTGAAAAGAAAACTGACAGCCCAGCCGAAGCATTCAGGGAGAGGGGTAGCTCCACTGCCCTAAAAAAGAGGGTGGAATTGTCACATATTTTGAAATTCACTGGTAAGTGGGTAAATAACTCCCCTTGAGCTGCCTTAAAATCTTTGGGAAGGTGATCAGAAATGATTGTGTCATGAGTACATCACGGAAGAAGCTGGAAGGGAAGGGAGGAGAAACAGAAGTGTAAGGGAGATGCAGGAGGTAAATAAATGCATCATTAACTCAGTCAGTAGATCCGAATGGAGCTGCTGTTCACTGGCACAAGGATATGCTGTAGTAACTCAGCCACAGTACCATTACCAGCTTGGTCATTCATTTATCTCTCTCCCACATCTTCCATCTGTAATTATCACCCCAAGATGTTCTTGAGTATCACCTGTGTCCGTTTATCTGCTTTTGCCAGACCATCAGCCTTTCTCAAGACACATTTCAGTCACCATGAACCTAAGTAACAGAGACCTCTGGACCATCCCTTGAAATTAAGTTTGTCTGTTTGCTTATTTAAAGCTGTGTTATAAAACATGCTTGAAGTGTTTTTGAGGTTTCTGGTTTTTTTTTTTAATTAAGTAATTTAAAAGAAAGGGAAACTGTGCTATCAGAATGACTCAATAAGTCTTGCTGTTATTCTAACACAACTGCTAATTATAAGGTCATAAACCAATTTTCCTCCTACTTAGCCTAAAATAGTCAAGTCTTACACATAACCAGGTATGTAAGAAGCAAGTAATGCTTTATCACTTACTTGGCAGCCCATCACCATCAGTACCTGTGGCATGAACCCAGAACAGTCCTGGAAAAGGTTAGGAGAGGAGCACTTGCTAATATGCCAACATTCTTTCCTAATATTATGGCTCAAGTCTCTAAAAAGTAAAAGACAAAGTTTATCTCCGAGACCTTTAGGAATGTGGTTTACGGCACTAAATGTAACTTTAAAAAATAAAAAAAAATTGAAAAATAAATAACAGTTAAAAATAAAAATAAAAATTGAGGCCCAGCAGCCAACTTGTCACCATTACAGCCAGATCCTCCAGCCATCAGTGCAGCCTGCTCACTTTGCCCCTCAGGAGTGGCAGGGAAATTCACTCGTGCATCAGATGAGCCATTCTGGCAGACTAACGCATAGGAAACCTGGAGTTTGGGCTGTCCCAATGTGTCTTCTTTATCTTCCATGCTACTGTTCAACCAGAACGTGTCACACTAGACAGTGACCTTCACCAGCACCACCAACCACATGCAAGGCTGTGGCAAAAAGCACTTTTTTGCACTCCCTGCGTAGGTCTCCCAGATGAGTGGACTGGCCACTACCCTGCTAAATAAAAAGATTTGAACTGCAGCAGAGCAACACCCTGCTCCAGCTACTGTGCTGACTTCAAAAGCGTGCTGTTTGCTCACTTCAAAGCAACCACAAGCATTTCTTCTTGGATAGAGGGTTTTCAAAGTGCTTGAATCCATCACCAGCACTCCATTGAGTAGGAGAGATTGCAACAACCTCCTGCATCTGCAAGCTTCCAGAGAGGTGCTCTTAGGGTGTTCCTCCTTCAGCATGCAACTTCCTTAGGGTGCCCATTCCTTGTCACATGCTGGAACCAAGAGGTCTGGGTGTAGGCCTTGAATCAGAGCAGTCAGACACACAAAAGCTCATTTATTTTGCCACCAAATTTAAAGAAGCCCTTGTGTTCTCTGTTAGTTTCCACCCTGGTGCAAATCCTCACTTAAAAAAAAAAAAAAAAAAAAGCTCAGATCCTGCTTCATCTGGTGCTCAGGTGCAGAGTCCAGGGTGCTGATAGGAAACAGTCAGTCACTTCTCTCTTTAGCTTTAATTGTGTTGGCACCCTCAGCTGTGCTCACCCCTCCCTTCTTCTGCCAGCTCCACACACAGATCTCTGCATCTGAGCTCCGCAGATGTGAACTCCAGATGCACAGCCATCCCACTGGCAAAATGCAGTTCAGCCCCACCAATCACCCCGCCCTTCTTGATCACTACTGCAGTGTCAATTAAAGTGAATTTTCTGTAGGGGTAGTTTCTGTCATGCAGACGTTTTGTGCATGTGTATCTACACAAAGGCTTCCCTCAGGGAAACCTCCATGAGATTTTTCTGGATGTGGAGCCTGCATCTGCTCTAAAAACCAGGAGGAAGTGTAGAGGCAATGAGTTAGGGAGCTCCTTTCCCTAAACCAGGACTTGAGGCATGTACTCAGGTCAGTTTATTTGGCACAAGTCAGAGAGAATCTGCAATAGCCCAAGCTCTGGAACCTTAATACAGACCTCCATTAAGAACTGGAGTCCAAACCCTCAAAGGTATTCAGATCCCTGAGTTCCTTTGGTTTCAGCACCATTATCTTGGCCTGGTCTAGAAAACTTCAAAACTGAGAAAGCAAAGCCACACTCATGACTGTTTTCTCCATGGAATTCATAAAGTGTCCAGAACCAGCTTCCATGGAAGCATGCAGTAGGTGGTCTTTAAGAGCCCTACAAGAAACTAGAAGGAGAGAAGCATAGTTTCCTTTCTGTGTAGCTGAAACACGAGTTTTTTTCATTGCTGCCTATGCTGCTGTCTAAATGAATCCCACATAGACAGTTAGTTGGATCCTATGAAACAAGAAGGCTACACTTGGCACCTGCTGTGTTACAGATTGTGCCTGTGAAATTGAATTCACAAGGACAAGACCAGAGAGAATGGCAAAAAACAAGGAGCTGTTGAGAATTATGTATTTGCCTGAACTATATTAATAATTTGTCATTAAGGGTAAGTAAAGACTGCCATGCACTTAGCAGTGAAGATCTTCTTCCACAAGTCTTCAGTGTGGGACCTTAGCTATTTACAAAATCAGCTTTTTTGGAGAATGTCTCTATCCTACATTGCCAGTGCACAAGAAAGGAAGCCCAGCTGACTTGCAAATACTACTGTTGTGTATGTTTTTATTAGACAATGCCACTGAAAATGTTGCACTGTGGGTGACAGGTAACATTACCCATGTAACTTCTCTCTGCAGAACTGAAACCCAGCCACGTTGCTAATTCACAGATTTAAAAACACCACATCCCTAAACAAAGGAAGTATGAAGACTGCTGGAGAGCTGCCTGATGTTTGGGCTTGTCTGGTGAGAGCAGAGGAGAAATCTCGGGAGGTCAAAGCTGTTCATTTGGTTATCTGTTAGCAGGGGAAGAGCTCTGGTGCAACCCAGCGAGAACACCCCTCCAAGGTATGCGCAGTGTGAATAATACACATGGAAAATAGTAATGGTGTTTGTGTGAGAAATTTCTTCCCAGCTTGCTCATGTAAATCAGCCAAAGGTCCCTGACACAGTCAGAAAGAAGATTTCAAAAACTGAAGAATTAAAATATAGGATCACAGAATCATAAAATATCCTGAGCTTGAAGGGACCCATAAGGACCATCAAGTCTAGCTCCTGGCCCTGCACAGGACAGCCCCAGAGTCACACCATGTTCCTGAGAGTGGTGTCCAAATGCTTCTTCAACTCTGGCAGGTTTGGTGCCATGACCACTGCCCTGGGGAGCCTGTTCCAGAGCCCAAACACCCTCTGGAGGAAGATCCTTCTCCTAATATCCAACCTAAACCTTTCCCGACACAACTTGAGGCCATTTCCTCGGGTCCTGTCCCTGGACACCACAGAGCAGAGATCAGTGCCTGCCCCTCTTACCCTCACCAAGAAGCTGCAGAACTGCAGTGAGGTCTCCCCTCAACCTCCTCTTCTCCAGCTGAACACACCAAGTGCCCTCAGCTGCTCCTCGATGGCCCCTCCAGACCCTTCCCCATCCCCAGGGCCCTCCTTTGCACACTCCCTGACAGTTTAATGTCATTTTTACACTGTGGTGGCCAGAACTGCCCACAGTATTCCAGGTGAGGCAGAGCAGGACAATCTCTCCCTGGCCTGGATGGCCATGCTGGGTCTGGTGCCCCCAGGACAGGGATGTCCTTCCTGGCTCCAGGGCACTGCTGGCTCATGTCCAGCTGGCCACTGACCAGGAGCCCCAGGTCCCTTCCTGTGGCACCACTCTCCTACATCTCATTCCTCAGTCTGTGCAAACACCCGTGGTTACCTCATCCCAGGGACAGAACCCAGCACTTCCTCTTGTTAAACTTCCCATGGTTGGTGATTGCCCCACCCTCTAATTTGTCAAGGTCTCTCTGCAGGACCTCTCTGCTTTTGGGAGATGCAACAGCTCCTCCCAACTCAGTACCATTGGCAACCATGCCTAGTATTCCTTCTATTCCTGCATCCAGGTAATTTTTGAGAATGTTGAGGAGCACAGGGACAAGAATCAAACTCTGTGGAACCCCACCAGCAACAGATCCTCAATCTGATGTCACCCCAGTCACCCTTGTGCCTCACCTGCAAGCCATTGCTCACCCTTCACATGATGTGTTTATCCAGCTGTGGGATGGACATTTTGTCCAGAAGGATCCTGGGAAAGACAGTATGAAAAGCTTTGCTGAAGTCCAAAAATATTATCTCAGCTGGCTTCCCTTGATCAACCAGGTGGGTTATGCTGCTGTACTAAGAAATCAGGTTTGGCAAGCAAGACTTTCTCCTCATAAACCTGAGCTGGCTGTGACCAGTGTGTCCTCCAGGTGTTTTTCAATACCTCCCAGAATAATCTTCTCCATAATTTTACTAGTCACTGAAGTGAGACTGACAGGTCTGCTGTTTGCAGAGTCATCCTTCTTGCCATTCTTGAATTTGCCCTTCTTGCAATTCTTGGAAACTGGGACATTTACCAGCTTCCAGTCAACTGGGACTTTGTTCCAGATTCCCAGGACCCTTAAAAATCATCAGGAGGGCTTTGGCCATGATATCAGCAGCTCAATGACTACTTTTTATGAATTCCATCAGGCTCCATAGATTTATAGGGATCCAGCTGGAGCAAGTTCAGGGACAACTGGGAGTTGATCATTCTCATATCCATGGTGCTCCAGCTCAGGGCACTGGGACCCCTTAACCTGTCATCTGTGTTGAAGATGGAAGAGAAGAAAGCATTGGACACCTCTCCCTTGTCCATGTCCCTGTTTCTGAGGTGACTATCCTTGTCAATGGACTCAGGTTATTTCTGGGCCACCTTTTGCTATTAACATGCTTAATAGAACCTCTTTTTATGGTCCCCTACAGCTCTGGCTTACTCCAATGAGGCTTTGGCTGCACAGATTTTCTCCCTACAGTGGTGAGCAGCATCTTCATATTCCTCCTGTGTCATCCAACCTTGCTTCCACTAGGGAAATGCCTTCTTTTTTGGTTGAAGCTTCCAAAAAAGATCCTTGTTTAGTCAAGCTGACCTTCTACTTCACCTGTCGACTTATGGCATTCTGGAACTGTCTGCTCCTGTGCTCCTGGGAGGTGGTGCATGAAAAATGGCCAGCATTGATGGATCCCAGCACCTTCAAAAGTGTTTTCCCAGGAGACTTTACTCAGTAGTTCCCTGAGCAGACTGATGTCTGCTCTTCTCATGTCCAGGGCTGAAGTTTTGCTGGTACTTTTCCTCCTCTTGACAAAGATTTTAACATGTATCTTACACGTAGCACCTTGATGGAGAAGCATGGTGTTTGGAATAATGAGGTAACACTGGAAGCAACTTAGTGCAAGGAAATAAAATCTAAACTTAAAATAAAAGAAAACAAGATACAATCATTAGAATGCAAAGAACAGAGGGGCAACTAAAATTCAGATTTTGCTACGTGAACCTCAAACAACCCAGGAAGCCACGGGACTGTTGCAGGTGGATTTTTCTGCCCCTGAAGTGCTATAGGATGGGGGGAAAGTGGCTGGAAAGTGCCTTGGTGGAAAATGACCTGGGGGTGCTGGTCAACAGTGGCTGAACACGAGCCCAGGTGTTCCCCGGTGGCCAAGAAACCCAATGGCACGTGGCAGTCCCAGCTGTGGTGTGGCAGCAGGAGCAGGGGAGTGACCATCCTTGTGCTGAGGACACCTTGAGTCCTATATCCAGTTCTGGGTTTCTCACTTTCAGAAAGATACTGAAGTTCTGGAGCAAGTCTAGAGAAAGGCAATGGAGCTGGGGAAGGGTGGGAAGCAGAAATCTGGTAAGAAGCAGATGAGGGAACTTCAGAGGCTCTCAGACATCTCTCACTTTCCACAATCCCCTGACAGGAGGGCGCAGCCAGGTGGGGATCAGGCTCTCTTCCCAGAGAACAAGGGTCAGGATGAGAGGACAAAGCCTCAAGTTTCACCAAGGGAGGTTTGGGGTGGACATCAGGAAGAATTTCTTCACAGAAGGGGTGACTGGACATTGGACTGGGATGCCCAGGGAGGTGGTGGAGTCACTGTCCCTGGAGGTGTTTAAGGAAAGGCTGGAATGCACTCGGTGCTCTGGTCTGGCTGACAAGGTGGGGATCAGTCACGGGTCGCACTCGATGATCCCAGAGCTGTTTTCCAGCCTGGCTGACCCTGTGGTTCCCCGGCAGGGCCGCTCCCGCAGCGTGCCCGGAGCAGGACGGGGACAGCGGGACGGGGCAGGAGCTGCACCGGGTCCCGCTTGGCACCGGGGGACAGTGCCCGGCACTGGGCCCCGCGGGCCGGGAGCGGGAGATGGAGAGGGAGCGGGATCGGGATTGGCATTGGGATCAGGGGCAGGAGCGGGAGCGAGCCGACAGTGGGGTCAGGGGCGGGATCAGCGCCGGGTGCGGGATCAGGATTGCAGTCAGGGGCGGGACCGGGATCAGGATCGGGATCGGGGCCGGGATTGGGATTGGGATCGGGAGCGGGATCAGGGTCGGGATCGGGAGCGGGAGCGCGCCGCGCCCCGGCAGCGGAGGGCGCGCGCCACCTGCCGGCGGGAGCGCGGAGGCCGCGCGGCCACGTGGCGCCGCCCGGGCCCGGGGCGCGCCCCCGCGGAGCCGCAGGATCAGGATCAGGATCAGGATGGGGATCAGTGAGGTTGGGAAAGGCCTCTGAGGACACCGAGAGCAGCCGGTGAGCGGACACCGCCGTGTCCACCTGAGCGCTGAGCGGCACATCCAGCTGCTCCTCGAGCACTTCACGGCACCGGGGCCTCACCGCCTCCCTGGGCAGCCCCTTCCAGTGTCCAACAACTTTCCTATGAGCAAATTCTTCCTAATTCCCTGGTGCAGCCTGTAGCTTTGTTCCTTGGGAGCAGAGCCTGATCCCCGCCTGGCTGTCCCCTCCTGTCAGGGAGTTGTGCAGAGCCACAAGGCCCCCCCTGAGCCTCCTTTTCTCCAGGCTGAGCCCCTTCCCAGCTCCCTCAGCCACTTCTCATCAGATCTGTGCTCCAGACCCTTCCCAGTTCCATTCCCTTCTCTGGACACACTCCAGCCCCTCGATGTCCATTTGAATTGAGGGGCCCAAAACTGGACACAGCACTTGAGGTGTGCCCTCAGCAGTTCTGAGTATTGGGGAAGAATCACTTCCCTGGTCTTGCTGGCCACACTATTTCTGGCAAAGAACACTGAAAATACTCTTCAGATGTTCTCAGCCCCCTTCTCTTGTGGCCCTCAGGCATCATCACTGTCCCATCACAGGAGCAGGGGCTGCAGCCTGGCCCCAGAAGCAGCCAGGACACATCCCCACCTCCCCAGCTGCCACCTCTGGGGTTTCCCCTCTGTTCCCATCCCCAAACTTCAAACCCAAGCTGTGTTCTCTCTCTCTGTAGCAGCCCAGCCAGCACAAGCTTTCACACGTGCTGGGCTTTCCATCTCTCCAACCTCTTCTCACATAAAAAAACCCACAGAATTACAGAAGTGTAAGTGTTGGAAGGGACGTCTGGAGAGCATCCAGTCCAACCCCCTTTGCCAAGGCAGGGGCACCTGGAGCAGGTGACACAGGAACATATCCGGGTGGAGTTGGGCAGCCTGTTCCAGGGCTCTGCCACCCTCAGTGGAAAATTCTTCCTCACCTTGAATTGTTTTAATTTGTGGCCATTGCTCCTTGTCCTGTTGCTGGAAACCACCAAAAGCAGTCTGGGACCATCCTCATGGCACATGCCTTGGAGATATTTATCTGCACTAATGAGATCCCTTCTTAGTCTTCTCCAGACTAAACTAAGGCTCAGCTCCCTCAGTCCTGAACTATCTTTGTGGGCCTCCATTGGACCTTCTCCAGGAGCTCATTTTGCTTGTCGTGAGGAGCCCAGAACTGGACACAGCACTCTGGGTGTATAGTCTCCTTTGCACTGTAAGCCCAGTTTAGCCCAATTATCCAAAAGAATATCTGTGGTGCCACGTTGTGGACACACACATTCACAGAGCTAGGGAATTACAGCTTGGAAATTCCTTTCAGGCCTGGATTTCTCCTGTCTCTCAGCTCCATTCCCAGGCTGACAAGCTGACTACAGTTTCAGCTAGGGAGGAAGTCTCCCAGGGTGATAACACAGTGAAAAACAGAAGGGAATTCATAATAGAGATTAACACCTGGTGTATTTCCCGTGGGACATCTGGACATGCTGTCCCAGGGATGTTTTTTCCAATTGTCCAATGAACTACTGTCCTGTCCTAGCTGCATGTAACACACTTTACATATGGGTTGTCTGTACAATAAAGGGGGCCATTTTTCCCCAAAAGTGGTCCGTGTGTGTTGCTGTCTTTTCTCCCTCTCTGCAGCACAGTAACCACACCACGTAGGGTGATCAAAATGTTTGCAGCTTTTCTGCTCTGCCCAGGATTAGCTTCACACATGGAATCCTTTATTCCAGCACCCACAATCAGGCTAGCGTGGGTCCAGGGGCCAAGTTGGCACCAGCTGAAAGCCAAACACTTTGGTTTGATTTGGTTTGGGTGTGTTTTTTTGTATGTGTTTATCTTTCAGAAGTAACAGCTCTGAGTTGCAGAATAATTATAAGCCTTGAAGCCATCTGTGGGTACAAGAAGATTTTATGGCAGATCATTCACCAGCTAGAAGAGTTTTTTTCAGGGGGGAAGAGAGTGTGCAAAATTCAACAAAACAAATTATGTAAAATGAAGCCACACTACACAGTGTAGGAGACTTAGCCAAGTAGGTTATTTCCCACTAACTCTATTGCCAATTGTTAGAGGGACTTAAACAAAGCCAGTTTTTTAGATTTAATCCAGAACCATCCAAGGAATAGAGAATTGACAGAGAAGCATCAGTGCTCCAGAGTCTCACTTAAATCAGGACAAGATTTGCATCCATCAACAATCAACTGCCCTGTTAGAGCATATCCTTAGTATCAAGAGATAATGGGGAAGTAATTTCTGATAGTATCCATATTTTTGAGATGTTCATTACATTGTTTCTTTTCGCAATTCTGTACCATGCCGTGAAATACCTCAGTGCAGATTTACAAAGGTTTATGTGAAAGCTCTGTCACATCACGCCTTGCACTGAGGAGCTGATAAACCACCTGTACCTGATTCCCCTCCTGGCACAGCACAACAGATGGGTCCCTTTGTTGCTCAGTTCCAGGTGATTACTTAAGCACAACAGCAGCACAGCCAAGACATTCCAATATTGTCCTCCATCTTCCACGTCCTCCAAGATTTCTGGTGAAGGTACAGCCAGTAGCCACTATAAATAGCAAGAATTTGTCAAGAGTCTTGTTGCTACTCTAGAACAAAATTGCAAATGCATGAAAGTACTGTACCAGGTACATGCAGATTTGTATCTTCTGAATTCTTACAGCATGTGTTCTGGAAAAACAGGACCAAAAAAGGCCCCCTCAGTTCTCACATGGAGTCCATATTAAGGTAGATAACTGTGTATTATGGTTCCCTTCATAAACATTTCAAGTTCTAGCTTAAACTGAGTTAATTTTCTCAGACTTATCATTTACGTGGGTGAAGAGTAACCAAGCTACAAAAATGTGAATGTTGATATTTTTTTTTTTAATAGGGAAAGCATAAAGGAAAGTGAATGAAAAGGAATATTTTAAAAACAGACAACAATATCAAAGTACTTCTGGCAGCAGCTTTTTAAACTTCTTTTGAACAGTTACTCAGCCTGTTAGCAGACCCTCCCCAAGATCATGTTAGTAACCTACTGCAGGATTGATCTGGCCATCAGGTTGCCTGTAAACACTTCTTGGCTTCACCACTGATTAGGGTACATGCTGCTACATGGAGTTCTTTCACTGATTCCAGAGAATTTGACATCCATGCAGCTTTGAAAAACAGCAGAGTGCATGTGTGGACTACAGCAGTCATCAGGGGCACCAGGGGTTCATTTAACTTGATGCTTAGAAGGCCAGGAATAAGAAGCATTGTGCATGCAGCCCATCTGCAATTCCAGTGCACTGTAATTTCTAAAAATCAGATGTCATATTTGATAATGATCCATATAAATGTGGATATATTGGAGCGACTACCTTCCATTTGTCAGCCAGCTAGCAGGAGTTTCAAAACAGACTTAGAGGCAGGTAAGTATTCTAATCCCTGGGGCACTGCTGGAAAAGGAGCTTCAGCTTGCACAAGCTCCCTTGACTTCTGCTCTGGCAGCTGAAGGACACGTGTCAGAGACAGCAGCAGCTCAGCAAATACTGATGGAAAAGCCAAAGTCTCAGATTTCCCAGGGAGACCTTCCAAGAGGAGCTCATTACTCATGGCAATGGATGGTATTTTAAGCTGACAGTGGGGCAGGGGACATAGTGGGAGAGGAAAGCATCAGAGATGTGCTACAAAAGGTAGAGAGATAGTGGGAAAAGGCAGGTTGGGAAAAAAAGCACATGAATGCAACTTAAAAATTCCTAACAAGGCCATATTTTAAACATCTCAGTTTCACATGTGTCATTTTTACACACAAGTCTTGGTTAGGCAAGCAAGTCTAACCCTGTGCCACACCACCACTACTCACCACGTCAAGTACACACTTCTGTGCACAAAGGAAAAAAGGGTATCTGATTCCTATTGCATGGGAAACACTGTCAGCATCATGCACAGCTCGGCCAAGTTTGTGGCAGACCTTGCAGCCCAGCAGAATGCCAAAATACATGACCTAATGGGCTTTGGACTGCAGATGATCTCACACTTTATATGGTGATGAATACTTACCATAAAGTATTTGCCGAGACAAAGAGAATGAAGCAAGAGTGATATTCATGCTGTTTGCCAAGAAAAATAATTCAGGATATTTGTTTATGTAGTTTGCAAAAAATACCAGGTATCACAATAAATAGGCATTAGGTCAGATTTGTCACTTACTGACATACCTACCCAGCTGACTGCAGCTGAAACCGTACTTTCATCCTCTATTTTAAATAATTCAAATATTATAGGGCTTTGGTTTTTGAGTCAAATACTCATTGCATACATGTATATTATACATTGCACCTGTACACCTTGCTTTTGCAGCACACAACAAGAAAAACATTTCAAAGAGAGCAGAACCAAAGCCTCCTCTAATTTATAAAGTTAACAAGGAAGGATTACCACTACCTGAAGTGAGTGTGTTCATGAACACATGCAATTCGAAGTAACAGAAGAGCAGTAGAATGTTACTTTCACCCTTCCACCCTTTCTCTGTTTTCTTTGGGATCACCCCAGACCTGTCAGTTGAATTAGAAGTGAGCCTTGTAACACAGACATGTTTCAAGTTTGTTGATTTACCTTTTTTTTTTTTTCCCAAAGTGAGAAGAAGCATGATTTTTAAACAAAAAAAACCTCAAAGTTGAAAAACAATAGTTCAGGAAAATTTGTACAATATAATGAAAACTTGAATATTTTTCTCCTTATAACCTTTTTATTTTTAAAAATTCTAAAAGGCATCAAGAAGCGCTACCCTACTTATAGGAAAGGTTTTAACATTCCAGCCTGGACTGTGGAATTAAAAATTACAAGGAGCAGGACGAATGGGTAGTGTTAAAAATTGTAAAACCAATGCATTTCAAATTAAGTCTGGTAAAATATGAAACAATGAAGGCAAAATACCATTTGCAATAGAAAAGCAGAAGGAAATGAGAGAAAACCTGAATAAGCAATGAAATAATCACATCTGACACACAGCTGTATGCTATTGAGGGTGAAATGATTCAAAGGATCATAGTTGAGCAGTAATGATCTAAGGTCCACTTCTGCTAAAGTCAGTGAAGACATTGCTGCTGACTTTACCAAGATAAGGATTATACAGCTCATAGTTTGAAGGCCAAGTGCCAGACAACTATAAACTGATAACCTCGGAAAAAGATCCCTTGTCCATTTAAATCATCTTGAATTCAAGGACTTTGGATTAATTTTACCAGCCTGCTCCAGCTGGGATGCAGTCATCAGTGGATAAAATGACCATGGGAAAGTGTGTTGTAAGGAAAGAAATTCATGATGGAACACAGTTTTATTTGTCCTTAGCTGAATATTTCTTACTGACGCTGAGTATTATTTTCTCAGACTGCAACCACTGTTATGAACAATGAGGAAAAAGAGCACTTGATCTGGTCATAAAGACTGCTGAATTTCATATCAAAAAGAGTTTCAAGGGAGGCTCTGGACTCCATATGAGCACTGTATGTGTGTGAGAAAGAATCCTTTGTGTCCACTGAAGATCTAATCCTGAAATTAATCAGTTTCCCTTTGCAGCTGTGTACCTTAGACACAGCACATAGCTTTGCCATCAGGCTGTCCTTTCCATCATGAACAACTCAGGCTTCCCTTCAACAAAATATTTGACCTTCAAGTTCTAAAATCCATTCCTCTCCCAGTTTCTTGTCATACATTTCCCAATGTTCATAAGCTATAAATAGAGATAGATGGAGAGAAAAATAAAGACACTCATTCCCTTGAAACCTTTTTGGCCAGAAGAATTTTGCTGCAGGAAATAATGGAAGCATGATAACTATTTTGCTTTTAAAAACATTTGAGTTGCTCTACCTAGGCAAGGCCAGCTGATGTGTAAGGCAGTCAGCTATTTTAGTACTGCCATGGAATTGGCCAAGGAGCTGCTGAAATACTAATTCCTTTTGACATAAGCCCTGTAAGTTAACTCCAGACAATTACATCTGGAACTTCCCAAAAGACAGACTTCATCTATGGCAAGATCTATATACATCCAGGGAGGCACAGAGAAGGCAACTTTTATTGTATAGCATTGCCAGTTTCAGGGATGCACAATGGTCACTGAGGGCAGGACATTTTCAGAACCAGATACTCATTGTCAGGATGAGACTTGTGTTGAAAATGTGCTGTAGGGGATTCTTCCAAAGACTTGGTGCTTGCCCTGTAAAACTTCTCTGATCTCTGGCTATGCTGCAAATAGTTCTGATAGTGCAGATTTCTGTCCTCCACCCAATTTCAGTGAAAGAAATAGAACTTTTCCCTGCATATATGGCTGACATAAATCATACGTAATTTACAGGTAATTTAAATTATATGAGCCTCAATTTTAATGCAAACCTCTTCTTTGAAAGCAAGAGTTAAATAAACATGCAGGTCAACTGCTAGATCTTTATTATTGTTGATGGTTTTCAGCTTAACTATTTTGTACTTATGTAGCAACTTAAACGCAAGAGGTGAAATAGAAGGATTTTGTTCCTCAAAAAAAGGGCCTGCGTGATGTTTTGTCATCATACTTTCCTACCTTTGGAAAAGAAAAGAATAATCTGTCAGCTTTGGGACTGGCTCATCAGCCAGTTGGACTAGCCCAGATCTTTCAAAGCAAATTCCGTTTATTTGTTTTGGAAAACGAATTAAAAATTACTATGTACTTTTTACCAAAAGAAATAATAAACTCTACAATGTATTAATAGATCCCACGGCAATTTCAGACAGGCCAAAAAGCACCTTTAGGTTGCATCTAAGTGAGCCTGAACATAACCCATTTGCTTTTTAAACCGGGTCAGCAGAATTTGTGCATGGAAAAAGTGCAGCCATACAACGAGCCAGCTGGTTAAGCTGAACTAGTTATCTGTAGAGTTTTGTGTTAAACTCTTGCTGGTTGGGTGGGTGGGCATGTTACTGCCATCCCTGCCGTGCTGCCTGGATTTCGGGAGCTCCGAATTCCGTGGGATTCCGTGCGGGATGCCAAGACAGCTTTGGCCACCAGATGTCCCCCGGGCCGTGCAGGTGTGGCAGGTGAGAGACACCTGAGCAGCTGGAAACCCCCCTATGGATATTGCATACAAAATTATTAGGGCAAAACCTACCGGGATTCACCTCACACTCTACGTTAAGCCTGGATTGATTCTCAAGGTTTGTTCCCTCGCTCTCTGAGTGGCCACCACCAGTTGTTTGCAATGCCCTTTGCCACTGCTATGTGGACAGACAAGTTAAAATGCTGAACCAAGCCCTCTGCTTCCAGGGCTAACAGGGATACCTTGATGCTCCTCGGAATATATGGCTTAGTGACTGGACCAACACCTTTCCTTTCAGATCCCTGGGAATACCCTAGGAAAACCCTAGATGGCGGCAGAAAATATATTAACAAGGCAGAACAGAATCTAGAAACAGTCCAAAATATTAAGTTTTTTCTACTATATTTTGAAATATGAAAGTTAAAAGTCATCATCCAGGGCTGTGTGTGCAGAGCACAGGGATGCAGAACTCACAAGGAGAAACACAGTGGTCGGACAAGGAACCAAGAGTCTTCTTCCCCTTGAGGAATCAGGATACTGGGACGATCAGAACTACAGAGACAAGAATGCAGATTGCCCCCCAAATTGAAGACAGCAGCTCAGTGGTGTTCTCCACCACCCCAAGCTCAGCATCTCCCCTCACAGGCCTTACACAGTTCATGTGTTTGACCTGTTGTGCCTCTCAGCAAAATCTACTACACCTTTGTCTTGGAGTGACTCCTAAACCAGGACAACCTTGGTGTTCAGAACTTCAGCTCCCCAGGAATGCTGTGAATTCCTATGGAATTCACTGTGAAGTGTTGATCACTGCAGGTGGAGTACTGCTCCATGGATAACACTTCCCACACTCTGGTCCACACGGCCCTAATTATGGATTACAAGTGTTGGTGCGCTGATGTAACACCTTCCACGTTGGGTAGTTGACTCATTCTTGGGTCTCTTTCATCAGAATCTTGACCACAGCACACAAAACCTATATGCTCCTACTCTACACAGTGATCTTCAGCTTCACATCTCTCTCAGCCAACACCAAGATGACCCCTCCCTTCTTAAATTATGTGTGTAGTTCTCTCTGTGCCTTTCTTTCACATTTTGCAGGGTGATACTCTTGCCTGCCACCCAACAGTTCCACCTTGTTACAGCTACCAAGGTTGAATGTCTCGCAGGAAAAGTAATTTCATTCTTTTCAAAATAATTACAACATTGTTACTTTGTAATGTGAATGTCAAAGGAGATAAAGGAAAATAACTACGGCAAGGTGGAAAGAACAATTTAATTCAGCAGGCAATTAAATATCTACTAGTCATAATGTGGACAAAGGGTTTGCTGTGACTCAACAAGTGATAGCTCAGCAGCTCAAACACATTTAACTAGGACGGTGCACATAAGAAACAGAGGAGGTTAGTTTATTTTTTTTTTTTCTTGTTGAAGACTATTTTGAATAAATGACAGTGAGCAGAGAAAAAGGGTAAAATGAGAACAGTTGTATATGTTGATGGAATTAGCATGACTTTATTACAAACAGAGAAAATGTAAAGAATTCACATCCCTTACAAAGAGGAAGATTTTCTAAAGAAGTCTTAGGCATTTGTCTTTGGTCCATGCCACTAGGAATTGTGGATGTCATTTCCCACTTGGAATGCTTCTTGTCTCTCCAAACCCTATAAGTATCAAGACATTCCCAATAAAATGTAGCCAGGAATTACTATGGCAAGCACACCCAGAGAGGCTTGTAAACACATGTTGGAAAAGCCCTGACTAGAGTACTTCCAAGACAGAATGCAACCACTCAAATTGGCTGAGGAAATAAAGGCTTTAAAATGTGCCCAAACATCATGTACAGAAGAGACTGTAATGGCTCTGCAGAACTGTTCCTCCACTTGCCCAAATTGTTTCTAAAAGCAGAGGCATGTGCAAACCCAGAACCCAGAACCTCTTCCCACCTGATGGTGAGCCAAGGACACACAATCCTGCAGACAACATGCTCTGTGCTGGATCTTCAGGCCAAGATTATCACAGCCACTTTAGAAATTTGCACACCCGAGGGGAATAAAACACTAAATGTGTTCATAATCTTCCCAAGCCTCCTCTGTTAAGTGCTCAGGCCAAAGCTTTAAATAAGCATAGATGGATCTAAAGCCTTCAATGCACTGCCAGTGACTAAACACAGAGAGCTGGAAACAGGATCTGCATTTTCCAATCTTGCCACTTACAATACACCTTAAATGTTTTTGAGGAACATGGGGACAGTATTTTTGCAGGGGGCAACCACCATGGTTGGTAAGGGTCATTCAAACTTTTTCACAGTTGATCTGTAATTAATTTGGGAAAATTCTCCAGACAACAGCAGCATTCAGGCCATTTCACAGGTTGGCGTGCCCTGACCCACTCTCTTTGTGCTGAACTGTCCTGCATTTACTATTGCTTATCTGAAAACATCTGCACACCCACCCACCAGTCACAATAATGCAAGGCAAAGTAACCCCAAGCAAGTAAAGGAGAGGTGTTTTACTCTTTTAGAATCATTTAGGTTGGAAAAAGACCTTAGAGATCATCAGGTCTAATTGTAAAGCCCTACCTTCACCGATTTGGTAAACATTACAAGACAAATGTAACAAAAGGTAAGGTCCTCTAAATTAGATGCAAGAGAACAGTGCAGAGTGACCCGTGGCTTTTCACAGTACATATCCAGACCAACTTTGTGCTCAGCTAATGCTAAACACAGCTCCCATCATGACTTCAAGGAAGACATTTACCTTTTAGATTTTACAGCTTTTCCTATCTCACAAGTCATAGTCACAAAACCATCAGGTAATACCAAGTGAGGCACCAAGGACCAAAGAATAAGAAAATTTCTCTGCTGGTGTTCCTCTTGATTGCTGAAGCAGAAGCTTAGCACTGCACCCATGCCTGTTTCAACACTTCCAGTATTGCTTTTTTTTCAAGTGTTTGTGTTTCCATAACACTGAGCACAAGACAGATAAACAAAGTGGCTTTCCCTACCTGCTTGAGATGCTCTCTTCTTACAGAATGATGAGCTCAATAGCGTAAGTTCCTACAATTTTTTTAAAAAAAATCAATACCCTCTCCCTATTATTAGCACTCATGTAATAGGTTTAAACAGGTACTTCTAGCATCAGCTTAACACTGGAAAGGGAAAAGGACATGACTGCTGTAAATAAGACTAAACCATTCATTTTTTTCAGACTGAAGCTTTTTGCGGCCCTTCAACAGGAGAACAATGTTTATTTGAATGTGGCCAGAGTATAGAAGTAAAACTCTTATCTGCAACCTAAACAGCAAAGCAAGTCATCAGTAATGTTAGCACATGACCACAACCTGAATTTCTCCCCACCCTACAAGCTTTCAAAACCCTGTATCATCACAGAATTTTTTTTGTACTGTAGTATGAGGGGTCTTAAAGAAAAATTTTGTATTGGGAGAAAAAAAAAGTGGGTGCTTTTTACACAGCAGATATTTGCTTCATTAAATTCAAAGTCTCCTTTCTGAGTGAGATGGCAGCTTCCAAGAAAATTTTTTGTTAATACCTAAGCAAATGATTGAAAGTAATTGAGGGAATTACATTCTTCCAAAAACTATTAATTTTGTTCATGTTTGACCATTTCCCCATGATGAATTAAACAATAATTTTCAATAAACAAAAATACTTCTAATTAAAATATGGGAAGAAATAATTTTCACCCATGATTTTTTTTTTAAACAAAAGAGCTTTATTTGCTTTCTCTGCTTCCCAGACCTAAAACCAATACAGTCTTCTTGGAAAAATATGTTTCCTTGCAGTCAAACCCATCTTCAGCTGGGAGAAAGCCCTCAGACAAAGCAGCTGTGCTTAACACTAATAATTAATGCATCTAAAATGCCTTTTCATGCGGGATCCTGAAAGATAATAAATAATGAACTGTACAGAGGCAAGAGAAGGACTTTAGTGTTAGAAGAGAGGACACACTAGCAAAATAAGTGCCCACCTTCCAGAAGAAAATATAAACACTGCTGCTGCAACACAGCCATCAGCCCAACAGCCTCTCCAGCCCAGGAGCTTTTTGTTTGCCTGGTAGGGAAGATGCTACACTCATGGAAGGTGGGTTTTCTAGGGTGAAGCCATCCTTTGTGCTCCAGATGTGCTGATCCCTGTCATTTCCCAAAAAAACCTGTCAGCACCATTCCCTGGGTGACAGGGTCTGCCAAGAGAATATTGGAGAACAGGTCAATGCACTCATACGGCCATAAACTAAAAGATAAATTGTTCCCCCCAACACCAGGAGTGATTTCTTTCCACTGAGGGTGGCAGAGCTGGGACAGCTGCCCTGGGAGGGTGTGGAGTCTCCCACCTACTCCAGGTGACCCTGCTTTGGGACCAGGTGATGCACAGAGTTCCCTTCCAGCCCCAGCCCTTCTGTGATTCTCTCAAAATACTCTCCCACCATCTGACAAAAGTCTGTGAGGCCTGCCTGAGCCACAGCTGGTATCTAACTGCTTTCCATTCCTAACACTACTGCTGCAGGCAATGAGTTCCACAGCTTAATTATACATTGTGCAACTTAAATGGCTTTTCTTCGTTTGTGTGTTTGTTTGTTTGCTTGCTCAGGGTCCATTACTTACCAGTTCCACTTGAAATCGCTATGCTATGCAAAATCTCTCCACATGCATCAGGGTCGAGTTGATTTTGCAGACTTTGAGATGGGCAGTGTTCTCCTCTCTCTTCTGCTAGTCTTGAGCCAGCAGCCGACCTGCTGAGTCAGTCACTACCTGTGCCAGAGCCAACCCATAACTTTTATCAGTTTTCTTGTTCTTTCTTTTCAGAATAAAGAAGATCTAGTAGGTTCCCTGGTCTGATGTCCCTGGATGAGCAGTAAGAAGCCTACACTAAGGATTCTGTGTTGCCTGATGTGTCTACTTTACTGCATGCCTAGAAGCCAGGATGCATTTTACTAGGAATATAATTTTCAACATCCTCTTTTTTTTTTTTTTTTTCCCTTCTTTTGTGGCATTAATGAAGTGCTCAGACCCCACTCTTTTTTACATCATTTCACCCTGGGTAAAAAAAAAAAAAAATAAATTAAAATCAGCTCTGTTTAAAGGTATCACAAGCACATTCTCATTAGTAACTTGAAATGTCTGGTCACATTCTTGTAGTTCATGCTGCAAACGTATCCCCAGGGGTCTTACCTAGCTTGACCTTCTTAATCATTGCTTTTCCTTGCAGCATTGATGCTCTGGTTTCATAGACATCCATACAGACCAGGTACAGACTCGGGAAGGCAGCACGTCACCTCTCAGGTCAGCAACAATAAGGCTGTACCAGTGTTAGAACCATACTCATAGTTAATTTCCGACAACAGTCTGGGTTCCCTCCTCTTGCTATAATGTGTAATAAGATGCTGCATAGCATTCCCAGGAGTTACTCCACCTTGTCCTAACTCTTTGTGTTCTTGTTTCAGCTTGGTCTGAAGCTCATTAACCTTGTGCTCCGTTCCGTTTGCATTTGAGGAAAGAACACCATCACAGCAATGCAGTTTGGAAACTTGGTTCCTGTGTCTGTATGCAGTGGATACTCTCAATAGCAATGCCTGAGTTTGTTTCCTGAAAATTCACTGCTTTCCCCAAAGTATTAGCACTAATTTTTAATTGGATTTTGGTAAACTCTTTAGCACTTAGCATCTTCTTACCTAATAGACACCAGCCTTGAAACTTTGTTTTTTTAACAGCCTTTGTGTTTCAGCTTCTTCTAAACTCAGTTATGATCCAATTCCTGCCAAACTTTCTCAAACAAAACTTCAATCTGATATCAGCAGGAGATTTAGGTGAAGATCAGAGAAGGGAAAAAAAAAGATCGACACATTTGATTTCTAAGGAACCATTGTTTTGGCAAGACAGTTCTAAACACCAGTCAGCTACAGGACATCTGGATTATACTTTGAGAGATGGATTCAGAAGAATCCAACCTGATCCTAAACTTTTAAATCCATAACGTCCAGAATAAATAAAAAGCACATGTGTATTTGTTGCAGGAGAAGATATCCAAATTATTGGAACATTAGTTATTTAATTCCAAATTCCAACATGGCTTCAGTCCCAGCAGTTAAAAGCCTCAGGCAGAATGAGTGTGACTCCCAGAGAAGCATCTGAATGATCAGACAGGAGAGTTTTTCTTAACATCCACCTGGTACACTGAACTAAAGGCCACTAAAAATACTTCGAGTAATTGGGCTGCAGCCAAAGAACACACCCCAGCTGCCCAGAGAGATGGGTCTTGCTCCCACACCCCACTCTTTCCTTCAGCTCAGCCTGAAAATTTCAAGTAAAGCACTCAGCCTTCTCTCTCTACTGTTGTTTTAGGCCTCCAGGAGCTAGAAAGCAAACATCAGAAAACAACTGCCTCCTTTGCAGGGAAATAGCTCACTTTGGGAAAGTCAGAGCCAAGCTTTGGTGCATGATGGGTGGCAGGTAAGTAGAAAGAGCTAAGTTTTCATGCAAATAACATTTGAACTGCAGAAGTCACTATTGTGACAAAGCAGTTGCCATGAAACTGTACCCTCTTCAATATAAAACTCTTCAAAATATAAAATACATTTATAAAATATAAATGTACCCTCTTCAAAAAATACAAAAAAAAATGATTTCTTCATATTGGATTTTTCTGACATTCTGCTATGACAATAGAACCATGTAAGTTTGTATTTTCATCTTGCTCAGTGCAATCTACTTGTTAAGTGCTTTAAAGGTACTCTCAAATTTCACTGAAAGACACTCAAAAACACTTCCACGTAATTCCTAAACACGCCAGGACCATAAATGGGTATTATTTTCAGAAGACAGAATGTGTGCCAAAAAGCTTTATATCAAAGTATCTTCCAGTAGTTTTATTCCAAATTTGGCCACGAAAAAGTCCAACTTAAAAACCAAAACCATCTAATTTAGCCTTGACATTCAACTGTCTGATAAGAGTCTTCTTTTAAGGGGAGGAGAAAATTTGACCAAACTAAAGGTGACCCTGATTGAAATTACTATCATGAAAAAAATTCTTATCGAATTTATTGTGGAGAAATGTGCCAGAGAGCTTGATAAAATTTCAGCCAAAGACAACAAGGTAGACACATTTTTTTTCTTTTAGATGCATGTTTCTTCCTTTTTTGCTCTTTAGTTCCTTTCATAAGAACTACACGACACTGGCAGTATCAGCTTCCACGGTCGGTAAGGGCTGCCTCAACCCCTCTGACATGCTTCAACACTGAAGAAACCTTTTTTCATAGAACCAAAGAATCACAGAATAGTTTGGGTTGGAAGGCACCTTTAAAGGCCATCTAGTCCAACTCACATGCAATAAGCAGGGACATTTTTGACTAGATTGGCACCTCATCCAACCTGCTCTTGGAGGTTTTCAGGGATGGGGCATCTACCATCTCTCTGGGCAACTGGCTTCAGTGTTTCACCACCCTCATCATACTTTTTTCCTAATATTATCTGATTCAACCTTTCTTCAGCTTAAAACGATGTCCCCTTGTCCTATCACTACAGCCCTGTTAAAATGTCTGTTCCCTTCTTTCTTACAAGCCCCCTTTAGGTGCTGGAAGGCTGTGAGGTCTCCCAGGAGCCCTTGGCCCCAATTCTCTCAGCCTGTCTCCACAGGAGAGATGTTCCAGCCCTTTGATCATTTTTGTGACTCATTCCAACAGGTGCATGTCTTTACTGCACCCCACAGGTGCAGGTGGGTTCCACCTGAGCAGGGCAGAGGGGTAAAATCCCTTCTCCCTTGCTACTCACATTGTGGGATGAGCTCAGGACACGTTTGGCTTTCTGGGCTGCCAGAGAACACGGGTGAGCCACATCCAGCCTCTCACCCACCAGCAATTACTGACACCAGGGGTTGTGCAACCCTGCTGCAGATTGCTGTGCATAAACTATCACACGAGATTGCAGTGGTTTTTATTTGGGATGCCATTTTGATCACCACATTCCACTCCCTGACTGTAGATAAAGCCCACTGGCAGATCAGCGTTCTTGCCTGGGAATATTAATGTATTTCTCTGTCAGCCTTCATATTACTATCTATTCCTTGCTGAACAATTTCACACATCTCACAAAAGGCTTTTGATTGCTTAACAAGGCAGTTTTATCAGAACAAATGCAAATCACTATTTACAACACATTTTTGATTCTCATCTTGGCGTCAAATGGTGTTTCTCTGTTGCTACTCATTTTAAGACTTTACTTAGACCTTAGAAATGAGGATTCACCTTATAAATTAAGAGTATTCACTCTGAGTAAATCTTGCATTCACTGTCTAGACTGTTGGAAGATGTTAGATTTCAGCACTCCCCTCATGCTGAGCAGATTCAAATTCCTACAGAAGACAGATGTTTGAAATACTTGAACAACTGTGTCTTGCCTAACAATACATTGAAGAATCACGTTTCAGATGATGGTACTGCTTGTGTGACATCCTCCCACCTCCACTTTTTTCCCAATAAAATAAAATGGAGAAAAAACAGAAGAGGAAAGCAAATAGCATTTATTGTCTAAGGAAACTTCAGTTCTGTTCCTGAAACAAATTTTAAAGTACTCCTTTTTAAAGAAGCTGGGTGTATTTAGTAGAAATTACAGAACAGCAGTTGGTTTAATCAGGAATATGCCCCTTCTAGCCCAAGAACTGAGGTGATAAAGCAATTTCTGAACGACTCAGTTTATACTGGCACAAGGCAGCATCTTCTCATTTTATCAGATTAATTACAAAATCAGATACAGCCAACTAGTTCATGTGTGCAGCTGTGCTGAATCTGACACACTTTACCAGAACAGTTACAAGAAATTGTTAACAAAATTCTCACACATAGAAGTTTACCAGAGACAGAAGACTTGAACTTTTTATTTAAGGCATCCTGGACACATTGTATTAATATCCCCTACAGAATTCAGGTTAAACCCTGAGCAACTTGTTATCTTTTTCTGTGTCGTAAAACGTAGTTCTCAGAATATCTGCATGAAGTTATTCAGCATGGAGTTCTTCTGAGTGCCCATCCTTCAGCAGCATGTGATACCTTTAAACACAAAATTTTGTTTTCATGGTGCTTAAAACAGGATTTCTGTCACTATAACTTGTGTTCTTCCTCACAACAATATACATTTTTTGTGTGTTGTGTACTACTTTTAAGGAGTTCAGACAGGAAAGCTTTCTTTTTTAAAAAAAATATTGTTGTCTTGAACTCTGAAAATGAATACAAAACAATATATTTTTCCCTCTAATTGTAAACTTGTTAAAGACTTAGTCTAAGCATATTTTCACATTGATTTGGGCTAGGAATAGCCTGTTTTCAGGCAGAATTTCACAGATGTGCAACACAGTTCCATACCACAATCCTATTCTGTATGGTGATCTAGAATACACAATTACACCTATTCAGAAAAACATCCAAAACTTTAAGAAAGCATGGACAGGCAGCATGTGCTGGTGTTGACAGATAACTAGCTGATTGTTAACTAGTTAACTGGCAGCTTCAAGTAAATCCATGACATCAAGCTACAAAAAAACGAGACACCCAGTGAATACTCCAAGCATTTGTAACTGAATGCAAAGTTTCAGAGTAATATGTAAGGAATATGACTGCTAGTTTGTCCAAAGAGTTTGGGGTGTTTTGTTTTAAAACTTAAGTGTTTAAAAAACAGTAATTTTAGCTTTCAAGGTATGGCATATTTGCAATGAAGTTGCATTTCAAACTGAGTTCAACGCTTTTGGTCATCACCATGGAAATGTGACTACTCAGGCACAAGAAATTTCTTTGGTACTTTTATTTTTCTTTTCTCTAAGCACAGCATTGGTGACAGCTTTTCTAAATTTAGAGATGTACCTGGAACTAGAACTTCATCTTTTCAAATCAGATCTCCCTCCACATACTCTTTGGCATCTCTGCACAAAGATTAACCTAACCCCTCTTTGCTGAACAATATTCTTCAAAGCAGTACTCTCTGAAGAAAATAGTCTAATTTTGTAAAAATAGTTTATTCTAAAAATTGGCACATCAGTGAAAAGATTCCTCTGAAAAGACTCCGTTCTTATGTATTGTAACATCTCTAAAATGCCAAAGTTCTCAGTTATGAAGTATATGCCACTTAGAACTGCTTCACATCTTGAGCAAAAAAAGATGCAACAAGCAGAAAGCAGCAAGATTTCAGCAAATGCTAATAAAAACTTTCAGTGCTTGTGACATTAAAGAGTGGTTTAAGTTGGAACAGACCTTTAAGATCTTCAAGTCAAGCATTAACCCAGCATGGCTAAGTCCAACACTAAACCATATCCCCATGTGCAATGTCTACACATCCTTTTAAATCCCTCCACAGATGTTTACTCCATCACCTCCCTGGACAGCCTGTTCCAACACTTTTCACCATTTCTGTGAAGACATTCTTCCTAATATCCAAACTAACCTTCCTCTGCCACAGCTTGAATCCGTTCCCTCTCCTCCTGTCCCCTGGGAGCAGATCCCAAATACCCCCTGGCTGTCCCCTCCTGTCAGGGAGTTGTGCAGAGCCACAAGGGCCCCCTGAGCCTCCTTTTCTTCAGGCTGAGCCCCTTCCCAGCTCCCTCAGCCCCTCCTGGGGCTCCAGACCCTTCCCCAGCTCCATTCCCTTCTCTGGACACGCTCCAGCCCCTCAATTCCTGTCCTGAGGGGCCCAGAAGTGGGCACAGCACTCGAGCTGTGGCCTCAGCGGGGCCAGCACAGGGACGGTCCCTGCCCTGCTCCTGCTGGGACAGCCCAGGATGCCATTGGCCTTCTTGGCCACCTGGGCACCCCTGGGCTCGTGTCCAGCTGCTGTCACAGCACCCCCAGGGCCTGTCCCAGCTTTCCAGACACTTTTCCCCAGCCTGCAGCTGCAGGGGGTTGCTGTGACCCGAGGGCAGGACCCAGCACTGCCCCTGGCTGTCCCTCACCCCACTGGGCTCATGCCATGGATGCAGCCTGTGCAGAGCCCTGTGCAGAGCCCTCCTGCCCTCCAGCACATCCACACTCACACCCAGCCCGGGGCTGTCCCAGCTGGCACAGCCTCCATCCCCTGAGCCAGCCCTTGGATGGAGATGTTGAACAGGCCTGGCCCCAGGGCTGATCCCATGGGAGCCCCACCGTGCCCAGCCCAGCTGGATGTGCCTCCATTGCCCAGCACTGCCGGCCCTGCCCTCAGCCAGGTCTCCACCCAGAGCACGGGGCCCTGGCCAGGAGCAGCCAGTTTCTCAGGAGATGCTGTGGGAGAAGGTGTCCCAGGCTTTGTGAAGTGCAGGCAGACACAGCCACAGCCTTTCCTCACCCTGAGCAGGTCACCTTGTACAGGAGGAGATCAGGTTGGTCAGGCAGGACCTGCCTGTCCCAAAGCCAGGCTGGCTGTGCCTGATGCCCTGGTTGTCCTGTTCCTGCTGCTGGTGGCACTCAGGGTGATCTGCTCCATGGCCTCCCTGGCACTGAGGGCAGCTGACAAGCCTGAAACTCCCTGGATCCTGCTTCTGACCATTCCTGTAGGTGTGTGTCACATTTGCCAACCTCCAGTTAACTGGACTGCTGGTAAATTATTGGAAGTGGCTCAGTGAGCTCTCTGCCAGCTCTCTCAGCAGCCCAGCGTGGATCCCATCCCACCACTTGGGAGTGTCCAGGTGTTCTAGCAGCTCACTGACCACTCCCTCCTGGATTATTCCCACTGCTCCCATCCCTGTCTTGTAGTTTAGGGTGCTGACTAAACAAGGTAAGTGTACTGTCCAGTATTCCTCTTTGTAATGAAGTTTGTCTTTGCAAAGAAATAAGTGCATATGCTTGGAAAAAACATGAAGGCAAAGAATGTCTAGACTCAAATGAACCAAAAGATAACTACTAATCACTTGCAAAACACCAATATCGCAAAAACCACCTACATCTCAAATGCTTGCAAATAGTCCAAGTAAGCCAACAACAAAATATTGATGTGTTTCTACCTGCTAACTGTAAAGATTTTTTAAAGTGCCAGATAATGTACTCTCATTTCAGAACACTGAAAAATATTTAAAAATATTTACTTTAGGAAATGAAGAAAATCTAGACCAATGCAATGTGAATTACAACAATAATTCAGTTACTTTTCTAGTTAAAGGCATTAAATCGGTACATTTTTATGGTTTTCCACAGTGCAATGTGCTTAAGTCTAACTTAATGACTTTCTTATTTGGGATGTGCTACAGTGAACACCTGACAGTACAAATCAGTTATCAAAATTAAACAAGAGCTAGGAGATAGGAAGACGTGAAACAAGTGATGCAGTAGGAAAAAAATTAAAAATATGATTGTCACATTTTTGAAACTATCTTTTTAACATGTAAGCACTTGAAGTTATCACAAATACGAAAATTAGTAAACTTTTAACCACTATAAAAATTCATAGTTTTAACTCACAAATCCAACGTGCATTTACACATAGCTTACATAATACATTCCAAAAAGGCAAACCACAACACACCCCTGTCCTCATTTCCTTAGAGAAACTTCTCAGCCAGCCTAATCTGGAAGACAAACATCTTCATGACCATCCCAAGGATTTAAAGTCATTCATTCTGTTTTCTTTGCTTGTTTTTTCTTAGCACCCTCATGGTGCTGCTCAGAAGGCTGGTCACAGACTGAAGAGCCGTTGGAAGATGTGACACCTTCACCCTTCACTTTGGAAGGTGTCTTTCGTGAGCCAAAAAACATTTGGCCCACTGCAGCCTCAAAGGGAGCAAGTGGAGAAGCTGCATCTCTTGTCAACATCATTTTTACCTATGAAGAACAAGGATCAAGTTACAATAAAAGTTGTGATGGCTTCACAGGTAAACAAGTTTAAAGCAGAAGGGGTGCAAGGCATTTTTAACTTTCTACACAAGGATGAAGCTGTGACACCACTAACAGAAGTCTGCTCAGTTTAGCCAAAATTGGTCAAAGAATGCTTTTCTTTCTGACCAACACTCTCGGCACAGCTATGAAGGGGATCTACAGGGAGGCCAAAGAGGGATTCTTCATCAGGAACTGTAGCAACATGACAAATTAAAAAATGAAAATTTAAGCTGGATTCTAGGAAGAAATTCTTTACTGTGAGGGTGGTGAGATACAGGTTGCCCTGAGATGTTGCTGATACCCCAACCCTGGCAGTGCTCAAGACCAGGTTGGATAAAGCCTTGACAAACCTGGTCTAGTAGAAGATGCCTCTGCCCATGGTAGGGGGCTGGAACTGGATGATCTTTGAGGTCCCTTCCAGCCCTCTATGATTCTGAGTTATACATAAACAATGTACACAAAAATACTCTCTGTAAGGTTAACCACTCTGACAGTAAATCACATTTAATGCCAAAAAACTAAGGTGAAGAGCAACTTTTACGTGTAAATTTTGTGCCTTGTTCAAACTGAAAAACAGTGAACAAGAGTGGCTTCCTTCCACTTAAATTGGAGGAATATAATGTGTAAGGACCTGAATGTATAGGCGCATAACCAGGCTTTAATTAAAATTCCAGACAGCCATATTAATTCCATAAAGTTCAGAGATTTAGGTGGGCACCCCTTAGGACACAGAATATGGAATCAGGATTGAAAAACCCGTTTTTCAGATTTGGGTACTGGACCAGTTTATATTGCAACAGTTTCTATAGCCTTCAGAGATATGACAAGTTTCCAGGAGACATTATTAAAAGATTATGCCAGATACACTGTTGCTTTATGACTTCACTAGTCAAGGGGCTGGTCCAGTTCCTGATTGTCAGTACAACCATCAGCATAAGGATTTAGTTACGCCAATGCAGCTGGGCAGCCAGCTTCTGTGGACACCTGCAATTTCTCACTTCCAGAATAACATTCCTTTCCTTCTCCATTCTCAGCATCCACAGTTCAACAATGCCTTTATCAATTCAGATGGAAAACCAAGGACAAAAGATTTAAGTCTTGGCTCCCAAAAGTAACTTCTGCAGAATTAAAACTGTCAGCTCCTTCACAGAAAGGAGACTGGCAGCCACACTTCCACACATTCTCTGGTCTTTTCAACACCAGCTCTGAAGTTCTTAAAATTGCCAGATATCTGCTAACAGAGATTATGTTTTCTTACAAACTAGTAATCCAGAAGAAAAATGAACAAGAAATGAACAAGACTGGAAGGACTGACGACTTCAAAAGAAGTAGTGTCTATTTTATCACAAAATAGTTACAGCTACTTTGAAGTAGTTTTGGTATGCTTTCCATTCCCACCCAAACACTTATTTTGTGAACACTTTAAATGAGAATCCAGCTGGCTGGTTTTACAAATCCTCTGGTGAATACGTAGGTATACACAAAAGACAGAGAGTTTCTTTCTACAATAATAAGCTTTTTTTGAGATTACAGACATACAAGCCAAAATTCCTGATTTTTCTCTTTTCTTCCCTGTCCCCTGCATACATTGAACAGAATCAGTAACAGAATAGGTCCTCCATTCTGCTCATGTACAGAACACTAAATACATGCCTTCAGCAGGAGCTGGCCTTCCTATCTAGAAGCGTGCATTTTAACAATTAAATAAAATATGTTATGTTATTTGGTCACTAGCAACACTTTCAAATTCTTACCTTGAAGACAACAAGAAAGATGGTGTATAAAAACACAAGGTTGTGTTTTGCTATTGGCAAGTACTGTCTGCGTTGCAGGGTGAAAAGAACTGCTCCTATCAAAGTTACCTTCACAGGGCTAGAAATCAAACAAAGAATGTTAATTTCTCTTCTCTGCTCTACAGTGGAAGCTGCCTGGAAAGCAATACGTGCTCTTAGTATGAAAAAGAATTTTTTCTGAATAGAACTAATGAAAACTTGTGGTAACAATGGTAAATCCAAAATCCAGCTATTACTAAATTAAGATTTTCAGTTTATATACAATTACTATGCTTTCTGTCCATAAATCATCAAGTCCAGCACTACTCTGCACACTCAGCAGACTCCTATTTGACAAACACTCTTCAAATCATTGCTTCTATTCAGACTTGATCCTCTTCTTCCTCTCCTAATATATCTTATTGAAGAGTTAAATTACAGAGCTCACAGTACTTGGACTAGACATAAAAACAGGTTCCAATACTATACTCCAGGAGTTAGCTACTCCAAGGAGTTGCTTAAGGTATTGAAGAGTAACATAGTCCAAGTCTTGGTCCACTGTAACACTCCAGCAGCTCTGGGGCTCTATCAGCTTAGACCTGACTGGAGCCAGGCCTGTGTTACCCAGTTTTGTCAACACAGCTATGCTGACCTGAGACATGCAAAGATTTCCAATCTATTTCCAGCTTACAGCAATCTTTGCTGTGGTACTAAATCCCTTCCTAGGTATGCAGCCAGAAAGCAAGAGATCTTTGGTCAGTTATCCAGAATTCTGTGCATTTCTTAATCTGCATGTGACATGTACAGATGACATTCCTGCTATCACAGAGCATCTACTGTAGATCTGTTCTTCACTGTCTTTTCAGTAACCAAAAAACTGCATCAACTTCCTGCTCAAGAAGCCCAAAAAAACTACTGTGTGTACACAGGCATCTCATCCACTTGTTTGATGTGTTTAACTCTTTAACTTAGTTCAACTTAATGCTCTTAAGATTTATACAAAAACAAAGCTTTAAAAATCTTTTTTGAGTTAGTTTGAGCTATAACTACAGTGAAAAAGGAGAATATATGCAAGTCATGCCAAGCAGTAAGCACTGCTCTGATGTTGCACCTGTAAAGACAGTTTCATTTGTTTCTACAGTGCTATTTGACAGTCACATTTTCTTCTGAAAGTTTACTTTAAAGGCTGCCATTTAGGCACTGACGAGAAAGAGAAATTCTAAATACGTAGAATTTCAGAAAAAGCCAACAACTAACATAATCCACAAAAAGATCAAATATTGCTGAAGAGAAGACCACAAATGTCTCTCCTGCTATTCTGTGTCTAGGAGTGGCTGCTGAAAAGAAAGATGGCTTTTAAAAAAAATAAAATTATTATTTTTAAAGACCTGACTGTAACCTGGGAAAGATCAAAAGAATTTTAGGAAATTATCACAGTGACCTTATCTTGACTTACAATAATACCTTGTGGCTTTCCAGCCTGTTCCAATTCCTATTTTACAGAGAAAACCAGGAGACCTGTAATATTCGTCATTCTTTGCTTTTGCAAGAGAAGTAACTTTTCCCATCTTGCAGGTCATTTCTGCTACACTGAATAACCAATTTGTACCTTCTCAAATAATTGATGTCTTTGGAGGAAAATGGCACTGGCAGCAAAAGTAAGAGTGACAGTGTTCAAAGGAAGTCATCTTAGTGATGCTCAGAACATACACCAAAATTCACTTGTGTATTTCAAGTACCACTGTACTTTCATTTTAGACAGAAGACCATGACCCTGTAAGACAAACTGAGCCAATACTGCTTTCTAGCAACTCTCCACTAGGTCTTTACTACTTTCTGACAAGTTTTGTTGACTTTTCTTCTCATTTGCAGCTCTTGGGCTGTGGACATGAAATGATTACAACATCTTCTGAAAGTCCCAAAGACCATCTTTCAAAGAATACACACCGAAACAGAGTACAAATATGTCAAATTTTTTTTTTTTTTCCTCAACCACTGAAAGTAAGCATCAACAGAAGGAGTTAGCAAAATAACAGCTAACTTGTTTCAGTTTTTTAAAAAAACTTACTAGGACATCTGCAGGAGCTCATTGGTTTCAGGTTTCCACACTCCTCTCACCAGCTGCTCAAAGTTGGAAATTAGGCCACCACCAGCACCTGAAATTGCAGAGATTTATGGCAACTGACTATGCCATTGCTCCCAGAAAAACTCATGACACCAGGTGCTAAATGTGGTACCAAAGTCCAGACTTAAAAAGACTTAATCCAACCTTTCATGCAAGTAAGACTCGAACAACAGCCAGGAAACCTCAGAGGTTGAGATACTCAGCAAGAACCTCAGGTCTGCCTGTAAGTAACAGCATCTGAACTGATGCAATCATCACATTCACACAGCAGCACAGAATCAAGCAGAAACAAGAGCTGCACAACTCATTTCTGAAGTGACCCTGATGGTGTGGCTGCAAATACAGCTGTCAGGAAGAGATTCAGAACTCATTCCAGAGTTCCAACTGACAGGTAGGCAAGGAGAGTCATCTTCATACTTAAAATCAAGTAATGGTTACAACCCAGAAACCTAAGATAACCAGTTCTCTTCTTCAGTCTCATGCAAGGACACAGCCCTGAGGCAATAATGCTGTTGGAAAGTTCAGCAACAGCTACACAGAAGATTTACTTCTTTATTATCATCAACTGCCTATCCTACAAGTTCTAGTAAGGCCTTCTGAAGGGAAGTTCCATCAAAATCCTTCAATGTCACCCTTAATTCAGGCAGAAAATCTGCAGCACAGGCTTCTTCCTCGAGGGAACATCAGACTGCATCAAGACTACCATGCCCGGTACAGCAAGGATGGCTCTGCTGAGGGGATAGACATTTAAACACCACTCCAAAAAACCCCAAACCCTCAGAACAAGATGCTATGCACTTTACCTCTGGCCCAGCCCACAGCTACCATGACAAGCCAGGCATCTTTGTAGACAATGTCTGCATGTGCAATGCCATCTGTGATCTTCCAAGTTCTTGTCACTTCTTTCATTCCTGCCACCAGAAGACGAAGAGGCATCAAGGAAAAGCAGCGGTAGAATATATCTTCTGGGCAGTAAAACACTAGATACCTGAAAATCATCAGAAAAAAAACATTAGCCACATCTTTCCTATGGAATTATCTTTTCATAATGCTAAGGAATTATCTTTTCATAATCTCTAAAGATATTTCTGGAATATGACTAGCAATGCCTGAGACACTACTGACAACTCAAAGTCTTGTGGCACACATCTTGGAACAAATTTGAAAAGCTTCTCAGCACACCTGAACTTTTGCACCAAACCCAAACGGTACTGCCTCATTGTCCCAGAGAAGAATCCATTAAAGTCCATGTGAAACAGCTTTACATTTTCTCAATTGTTCTACACCTTATATATCATATTATTACAATTCAAATTATTGAAGTGGTATCTGATCGACTTTGTGTGGTTTGAGTTTAATTTGTGAGTTATTTTTTGTTTAGTTCAGTGTAGGGTGTTGTTTTGTTTTGGCTTTTTGTTTAGGAAATTTTTTTAATAGGATTACAACAGGGTGGTAAATTAAATGCTGACTCTGTGCTTCTAGACTGTAGGGACCTGGAATTACATAACTTCAGCAAGAATGCCTCCACTAGTTAATGTCATACTAGATGAAATGCAGGGCTATTTTTAAACACACTTAACATCTTAGTACTCACCAATTCTAGCTTTTCCAGCTTGCCAGTTACAAGCACATTTCTTTATTCAAAGCATTGAAAGAACATTAGTCAATATATCTTTGATCAACTTGCTTTTAAAAACAAGTAAAGATGGCCAACAGTTAAATCCTAAGTGACAGTAAATTTAAAAGATTAGATTATGTAGTGTTTTATTGTTTTATTGTTTATTATTATCTCTTCAACAATAAACAAAATTCAGTTCCTACTGGGACATTCACAAAAACCCAATCAGGATTAAGTATCTTGATTAAGTTATCTTAAGTAGATTATTTCAGCACTGGAGTCAGAGAGTAATAATTGCATAAGAACAGAGAAAGTGTTTAAAAAGAAGGATAACTTTTCTTTTGTAAAAAACAAAAAAACAACACTGCCCCTCTTTTTTAAGGTTTTTGATCTCAATCCTGCCGACCAAGAATTTCTGGAGCCTTTTCTTATATCTCTTATTGTAAAGCCAGATGCCTCTGTATGCAACCAGGCTTCAGCTGATACGATGAAGCCAAAGATGTAGAGAGAGGATGTATTTTAGAGGCTATTGCAAAAAGCTACTTAAGCCACCTACTCACCAGACAACTCACACCAGAATTAATTCTCATCCTCCGAATGTGTGTTCAGGACCCTGGAGCAGTGGTGACAGGACTGAGGCTGGCACTGAAGGCCCCCCACAGCATTCCTGCCTGTAATCTCTGCTAACAGTAGATGCCGCTGTCCTACAGTCTATTCAGGAGCATTCCTCAAGCCCAGCACAACTCCACTCCAGTTTCCAGTTCCAAGAGAGGCTTGGGGGAATTTCAATTCGCATGATCTGGGACCAGGAATTAAGGTCATTATACTCGGGAAGAGGGAACTTTGTAAAGCTGGAAGCTTAAAACGTTTCATAACGTTCACAGCTCCTCACTAAAACCTCGTTTAAATTGTGCACAGCAAATCACATTTGATCACGGTGAGTTAAACAGCAATCCTGTTCTCTTCAGGTTTCTCCTAGCTCGTGTCACTTGATGAAACAAGCAGTCTGCCATCAGACTAACAGAACACAGGCGGCTTCTGTAAGCTCTGTTAATAATTCACTAATGATACATATTATTAATTTCACTCATTTGTCTAAATTAAATATGTCATCTTCTATTGCAACGTAAAGACCATAAAACTATACTCAGACAGACAGAAACACTTGCTTCCACTTTAATGAATTTGCAATTTTAAAACTAATTGGACTAGTGGAACTAAAGGATTTGAAGCAGGCCAGACTACCCAAATATAGTGATTGAGCTTCCTAAATTCAAAACCACACTGCTGGTCATAAATTTTGTTAAGTTTGCAGTTTTCTTCAAAGACCACTTTCTAGAACAAATGTACTCCACTGGAAGGTCACATTTATATGAAAATAGCGCCACAATTTTTGTTTAACTCCAAAGCAAGCCAAATTGCCTCATGCTTGATTCAATCATACAATTCAACTCATTACTGTCTTCCACCACAACTCCCACCCATTTGGGAAGGAGCAAAATACAGAAAAAAAAAAAAATGTGTCTGATAGTAGGAACTGGAGGAATGATGTGTCATGGAACCTGAGTCACAGGGAAGTCCAAAATTTTTACATCAGCCAGGTTCTGGTCTTCAAGAATTACTTTTGAAAAACTTGACTGCATTTATGACATACCTATGTTCAGCAAACTGAATTAACTTCATTTAAAAGCAATGTTTGCACTTGTTTGACCAGGAATACAATAAAAATCTAAGGCAAGTCTAATCTAGCAACCAAGCATTTTGTTACACAAAAAATACTGTTAAGAGTTGCTCTCTATTCCCAGAGAACAGGATCATAATAATTCTGTGACCCTCTGGATAAAGAGACAGCACCCAAATTCACTACACTTTCAAGAAAAAATTCTGATTTACATGGAACCTTGATGGCACAGTATCAGTTTACAGCATATAGCGTCCTTAAAGCCAATATCGCTCATCTTACCCAACTGTGGCTGCTTACCAGACTGAAGATGCCAGTAGAATATTTATGGTCTTTGCCAAAAACGCTACTGGAGGTTCCCCAAGCATCAACGAAGACAAAACTGAACCCCCAAAGCAATAAAGCATTGCACTAAACCAGCAGGCCAATGGACTTTGGACCGACACTTCCACAACTCCTGTGGGAAAAAAAAAAACAACCCCCCATAAACAGAAATGAAAACTGGAAAATAACATAATGTTTCAAAAGTCAGTATTTTTCAATTTAGTTCCTTCAGGTAATGAAAAAATCCTCCAGCAATCGGCAGACTGTCACAGGAAAATTTTCCAGAAATACAAACCTTAGGGTACGGTGACTTTAACAGAAGTGAAAGGCTGGCAAAGTGTTCTCTGAACATCTTCTGTGCATTAGTTTGTTACATGTGGGTACCAAGAAGAAAAAGCTTTCAGAGCATAGCAGCAAGGACTTGCTGTTAACAGCCTGACCCAGGGACACACACTTGCTTTCAGATTTGTATTAAAAACACCTAAGTGCTTATCTAAACAGGATTGCTAACATTTGGAGGGTTATTCTAGGAATTCCATTTCTGATTTTGAGTGTTCCAAGAATCCAAGGTAATTGTTTTCCTTTCTCTCCTTGTAATATCCTGCTGTGACTGCTGGCCAAAATGAAAACGGCATCCAAGATAATTATCAAATTGTTTTCACCTGCACTCTTGAAGAGATGAATAAAGCTTACCTTGAAGTATAATAATAAATGTGAATTTCCCTCATTATTAAAAGGTTGACAGTTTTGTTTATTTCATTATCTTTAAAATGCAAGTGAACTGTGCCAAAAAGAATACTTAATATTAAAAGATTACACTGGAGGTAACGGGAAGTATTAACCATTTTCTAAGGAAAACATTTTACCAAAGCTAGAAATATCTTCGAGTAGTTATTTTGACTATTTCCTTCCACTTTAAAAGTTCAGTGTTGCCAAAGCTTCCCCTTTACACTGGTTCTGAGGTCTGTTTGCCTGAACAAGTTTAATTTTCTGTAGTCCAAAGGCTGAAGTCCACAAAAGCACTACTGTCTGCCCCAAAATGAAATTTGACATCTGTTCCCAGTTCAGAGTAGATGCTCTGGTTTATCAGGCATTTCTGTGGGAAAAGAAGCGTCTTATCCAAGATGAGAGGCTCAAACATTTAAAAAAACACACAGCACCCTCAACACAGTTCACTAAATATATTAAAAAGACCACTCCAATTTTAATGCTGGCATAGATACCAAGTATTGCAGCACTATCTAAATGCTCATGTAACAGCCAATTTATAAAAATGAGCACTCCTAAGCATTATAGAATATCAGAATATAAAATAAAATCTTTTTTATTTTTAATTATTTTGTAATTTTCAAACTGCAGTACCTGGTGCTCCAAGTATACACTTGCAAAATAATAATGGCTTGTGTTTACTTTTGGAATAGGTTTAAGTTTAGGTATGTATTCTCTCTTCAAATCCATTCTCCTGCCTTCCAACAACCACCAACTTCTCCAAACTTCCTTTTCTTCACAACTGGCAGCAAGAGGTTTTAAGTTTTGAGGTACATCCAGATTGCCCTCTACCAGTAAGTTCTACATTAATGCAGGTAAATTTCTTCATTTTACAGGTAAAAGGTCAAGAAACCAGAAACTCTACTGCACTTCAAGATTTTTCTACTGGTCAGCACTAGAAATGGCTCAAATACCAGTTTTTAACAATTCATACCTGCTTTCTAACAAGGAATATACCAAATATAGAAGGCAATGAGGCAAAAGGCATTGATATTAATTTAAAGATCATCTCAGCATTGCTACCTAAATTATGACTGGGGTGTAGCCTTTCAGAAGATAAATTAATTTTCAAGTAGGTCACACGTTTTTATACAAAGTGGTCATTTATATTTGTCCTCTGAATGCATCCTCTAAAATTAATGAGGCATCACACAACCATGCAATGGTGGATCTGCCAGAAGGCCACTAGCCCTGCAGATGTACACTTCAGAAAGTTAAGGAAAGGTTTCAAAACACAAGGACTAATTTTGAATACAGTTTTCAATACTGTTCCTGAACAACAATAACATTAAAAAACAAAAACCCAAGCAAACAAAAACCACATCAAGAAAAAAAGAAAAAAAAACCCTCCAAACAACACAAAACAAAAAACCCAAACCAAACAAACAAAAACACCCAGGAAAACAAACAAACAAAAAAAAACCCTTAGCAACTATTTCTGCCAATAGGATTATATCTGATTTAAACTTTTTGGCATGTTCCAAATAGGCAGCAATGCATTCTACACACACATCTAGTGAGCAAACCAGGAGGATTTGTACAAGCTTTTTCCCACTCAACCACATACAATATCATTATTTAAGATAAAGGATTTACAGAGTGAGACTTAACAGAGCAAAACTAGGCTGAAGAAATTATTTCTCTTCAAATCTCCTGAACACATCGTAGGAAAATGTCAGGGACAAACCAAATATGACACATCCTCAACCATCAATACCTTTTGCTGTCCCTCTGTCCCAAAAAAACCCAAAAATCGCCAGTTTTACTACTGGATGGAGTTAGAAGCAAGCAACTCCTAAGCCATCTAAAAGCACTAATCAAGAACTCTTCTTTTAAAATACATAGAAAGCAACAAGCTGGTTTTCACTGCTGTAGTTTGCCAGTCACAGGTGAGCAAGAAAGCCTGGCTAGGAGGACTGGAAAAGTCCCAGTTATTGTGCACCCATCCATGATCCAAATGCCCACACTGAATCTGATTTTAAGCAGTGGGGGTGGGTTGGTATTTTAATGAGACAGTAATCTGGGATAAAATAAATGTGGCTGTAACTTGACCACATACTTCTTACATCACCAGGCACTCAAGGCTATCCTGTTATTTCCCTGTCAAATATAGCTACTGTTGTAAGTTTCCAAAAAGAACATAAAGCCTAGACAGCATTAATCGACAGTAATATACCCATACTGAGTATTCGTAATAACTGCTATTTCAGTTATGATTTAATACTCAGTTCAAACCACTTGGGAAGTGAGAAACAGGTCAGCAGGCAGTCACCTGGATTACAGTTATTAATTCCAAGTATTAGAAAATACTCAGGAGTTCTGAACTATCAGCTATTAAGCTGAGAAGGAAAAAGAAAAAAAAATAAGAGTATGGATCTGACCAGACTCCTGGCAGCAATTTTACTTTCCGTAAGTGTTGTCTCACTAAAACTATGCTGATGCAAAGCAAAGAGGCCTCTATCCTGTGATCTTCTCATCACATCTTTAGGTGTGCCCATGCCAGAGGAAAGTTTAAAGGTATTGCATGATAATGCCAGAAAGTCCCTTTCTAAATGGGACAGACATATTATACAATGACACAGCCCAGCACACCATAAAAATTTTAGCAGCATTAATAAAGTTTGGTGAAGATTCTGGAATACATAAGCACTTTACACCAGTCTTCACAGTCTGTTAAGTGCATTTGCTCAGCAGAAGGTCAAAATTCACCTTAGAACACTTAGGAAGGGAACAAAGAACAAGCTCTCACTAAACAGTGAAGAGTCCTAGAAATCTGAGGCAAGCAGCAGCTCCCAAATTTCCACTATAATCCCAAAAGCCAGCTCAGTTTCATACACAGTTATCAAGTTATCACCTGGGATGCATATTCACTGTAAACATGTCTAAACCCACACCACAAGTAGCTTAATTCTAAACATTAAAATAAGGCCAGTGTCTATATTTGTACAGAAAAAAAAAAAAAATAGGGTAGGCTTGGGGTTAACAGCCACAGTGTAAAAGATTTTCTGGAAGAGAGCATGCAGAGACTGAAATGCCACGATGTGCTCCCATACAAAACCTCGTTAGCTGAAGTGGAAAGCTTTGCTAAATTCACTTTACAATCTATGGGGTACAACGCTGACAAGCCACTGGCACAGGACCTACCCAAGAGAGTCCTGAGCTGTTTCCTACACGGCAGAATCGCCTTAACACCCTCCTGCACAAACAGGGTGTGTGAAGGATGTAACGTTTAGTATCTCTCCCCTCAGATGCAATTCTGGGCAGAGAGATATTGGCCTGTGCTACACGCACCCATAAAACAAACTCTGAGGGGCCTCAGCCCTTTTGTTCCTGAGACCTTAAAACTGAAAGAAACAACTGAATAAAAAACTTAAAAAGCCCCAGCAGAAGACTTGGCTGATTTCGCCAGCGCCTCTTAAGTTCTGGAAAGCGATGAAAGCTCGGCTGGGTGTCTTCTGCGGGCAGTGAGACATCGCTTATGGACAGACGGGCTAATGCTGGCGGCAGACAATCAATCCCATTAGCCATGGAGTAACCTCGGGGCCCCATCCTCACCCTGCCGGGGCTGGACACCCAGGGGGAACACGGGGAAACACCGGGATTGGGGGTGTGGGGTGTCCGCCCCGTCCCGCCTCGCCCCGCTCACCCCGCTGCTCCTTCAGCGCCAGCACGGAGGCGACATAATGCGCCAGGTCGAAGAAAGGGAACATGCGGAGGCGGGAGAAGCTCAGCGGCACCTGCCAGAGCTCCATAGCCGGGCGCGGAGCTCCCGGAGCTGCTGCCCGGGACGGGAGAAGAGGGAGAGCGCCGAGGACGCGGCTTGGCCGCTCTCGGCCGCCGTCGGCGCGGGGCGGGGCGGGGCGGGGCGGGGCGGGGCGGGGCGGGGTGGGCGCGGCGCCTCACGGGCCCGGCCCTCCCTCACCCCTGCGGGTCGGCTCCGAGAGCTGCCTGCACTGCCTTTTGTCTGTCTTTTTTTGGTCAAAACGCTGGTAGTCTGTGCACACTTGAAGATCGGTTGCGGCCTCCCTCGGAGCCCCTCCTGCTTCCCTACGCGTCTCGTGCGCACGTCGCTACATTTACCCTGATACTTCTTTTTCCTCTTTTTTTTTCCAGTTGAATATTTCTGAAGCTCATCAAGCATATTTAGTATTACCAACGTGTACGGTCGGTTCCAGGTTGATGCCATCTATTTATCAGTTGCTGAGGGTATTAATGTGCACCAGCTCCTGTCAGAGCTCAGCAGAAACCCTTTAATGCATCTTTACAACCATTTTGATAGTGAAGGCCGTTACTAACTTTGCCTCCTTAAAGATGTGTATCCAGTGTTGCACCAATCCCAGTGTATTTTCAGCGAAACTAGTTTGCTCGTGAACTACCCATTTTCAGAGATTTGCTAAGTCCAAAATTCATGGCATTTGTTTTTCTTTGTTCTCCAGACTAGCTGACTCAAAGGATCTGAAGGATATCCGTGTAATCATGATGGTTTGGGTTAGAGGGGACCTTAAAGCTCATTCATTCCACTATCCCAGGTTTCTCCATCCAGCCTGGCCTTGGACACTTCCACAGGGATGAGGCAGCCACAGCTTCTGTGGGCAACTCACCACCTTCACAAGGAAGAATTTCTTCCCAAATATAATCTAAATCTCTTTCAGTATGAAGCCGTTCACCCCTTGTCCTCTCAGTACATGCCGTTATAAACAATCTCTCCATCTTTCTGACAGGAAATCTACGATTTTGTCGCCCCGAAGCCGAGGTACACTAGACTTTGCACTGTTCTTGATGGAAACACTCTTAAGGTTTGTTGTTCCCATCTTTTCTGCATATTATAACCTTTTTCCCCCCACCTGTGGAGGTGGAGGTTAAATTTACTAGTTAGTGAATTTTTGGCTGGTTTTCCTTACTAAAATTTTCCCTGGACCATTTCTGTCTTTTCCATTTTCCATCCAGATTTCACGTGCTGGTGAAAAGAACTCTTAAAGGCTCTAAGTTTTGCACACTGTATGGTGAAGTTAAGCAAAGCAGTCTGAAAATGTGCAACTTTCACAGGTGCTCTTGAACTTGTTCTTTGCCTACCAAGAACTAATTTCAGGAAATAACTGAAATTGTAGAATAATTCTGGAGAAAAGATTTATGCCACTCAACATAGCAAGCATTTGAGCTTTTCCCAGAATAATTTTGGCCTGCTATGAATAGCCAGCTATTCTTTTCATTGATTTGCCTTTTATCAGTACCATTTTCACAGAATAAGTTCCTCTTTTCAAAGTCTCTTCCTTTCTGTGCATCCAGTGACTCATTTGCTCCCTGGGAATTGACCCATGTGTGTATGTGGCTCATTTCTGTTTCCTAGCCATTTCCATCTTCATTTCACCTCCATGAAGAGATCCTAATTTGGTCAAAGTGATCTCTTACTAGCCTTGTCATTAACAAATCTAATTCTTACTTTTCTGTCATGCTTATGTGCAGACACAGAAACCAGAGGTTTTTTTCTAGAGCAGAATATCGGCTTGCCCCAGTTTATAGGTAATAAGACATAACACATTAGTAAGCTACATTCCGTGGCAGAAATCAGTTCAGCATCATTTTGTTTCCCCCTGAGCAGAGCTCTCTGTGTCTGCTGTGCAGCTGCAGCCACGGAGCCATTGACGGGATTTAAAAGGATACAGTCATTTTCACTCCTTGCAGTACTGGTTTATCCCCACCGAGTGGCATCCGTTTCATTGCCAGGCAGTGAAAACTGCTCCGGCGATCTCGTGTGTAATCATAGAAGGAGAGGGAGGGAAATTAAAATGGCAGTGACCACAAGGAACCTAGTGACACAAAAAGAAGTCGCAGTTTGGGCCAGCAACATCTGCACTGCAGCCACCACTGTTGCTGCAACTTGTGGTAAATACACCCAAATTCTTTCACATGCCAGCAGTGATACCTCTACTGGTGCTATTTTGCAGCAGATCAGCAATACCTGCCTGAACTTTCAGTTTTTAGTAGGTCCTCGAATATATGATACTGCACTGTCACTGCACCTGAAGTGTTGCTCTCCAAAGCAGAATTGTACTTGTTTGGGCTGGGATAAAGTTAATTTCCTTCTCCGAGGCTGGTGTGGGGCTATGTTTTGGATTTGTGCTGAACTCAAGGGTGATGATACAGAGATGTTTTTGTTATTGGTAAGCAGGGCTTGCACAGAGCCAAGGCCTTTGCTGCTCCTCATGCTGGTGAGACCCAGCCAGGACAGGGGACCCCAAGTGACCCATGGGACATTCCAGGCCATGTGACATCACACTCAGTGTATAAAGTAGGGGGGGAAAGGAAGGGAGGACATTTGGAGTGATGGCATTTCCTGCTGGGAAATGCCAACCCAGCCCAACCATGGGAATCAAGAAATTCATTCCTCGTTTTGCTTTGCTTGCGGGAGCAGCTTTTGCTCTCCCTGCCATTATCCCAACGTGTGAACTTTCACTTTTCCAATTCTCTCCCCACTGTGTGGGGCTGGGCTAGTGGCTGGGGTTAAACAACACAGAAGTACCTGGTGTGGAGGTGGATCTCATAGGAGCGAGGAAAGCATGTTAACCACCACAAGTTGAAAGATATTTGGGTGAGTTTTCTACCTCCAACTCCAGCAGGAAGTAAGACTAGCAGTTTCTCTAAGATTGCTGGTGATGGGGAGAGATTCCTGTGTTCAGGGTAACAGCAGAGCAGAGAACAGAGGAAGCCACCAGAGAAAAATCAGACCACAGAACAGTCTGTAGAAGAAATAGAGTAAAAAAATAAGAAAATTTAAAATTTGATCAATTTTCCAGCTGTCCTGGGTATCTCAGCAATAATTTAAAGACAGCAGGGGATAAAAGACCTGAAATGTAAAATTCTTGTTCATCTTTGAGCAAAGTATACAGATGCAGAGAGAACTGTGACAGTGTGAGCTGAGGTATTCCTGTGTAAGCTAAGTACACTTCTCTGTGTGTTTGTGAAATAATTTTTTGTGTTCTGCTGACTTTAAGCTGGAAGAACATATGCCCCTTGCTTCATTTATTAGGAGCAGGCTAATAATGAGACCTGAGCAGCACAGTGTGCATATAAGAATTTTAAAGATGGTCTCCTGTGTTGTATGAGTGGAAAGCTCAATGTGAAATCAAAGCACAAGCCTAAACTGATTCTTTTGCCCAAAGAATGTTATCCTGACCTTAAAAAACCCCACTGTAAACACCTGCTGAATAGCTACCCAACTTGCACATTCTCCCCAGTATTTTTCAGCAGGATTATGCTAATTTTGTGTTTGCAAAAAAATAAGGTCTGTGTACTTAGTATGGAAGTATAGCTGGTGAAGTTGCTGCTTAATGTTGGATATGTTTATTCAGTGTTTTATTTTGTAATGTTTGTTGGGGTCCTACAGGCAGTGGCCTGGAGTTCTTTCATCAATATGCCTCAAAACTCTTACTCTTCTTCCCCAAATCAAGAAATCAGAAATAATGTCTTTTTGTTAATTATTAGGTTAAGTTTTTTATCTTCTAAGAAGATCTCTGAACCCCAAGTCTGTGCATCAAAATCAAGTCAGGTGAAAATAGTAATTTTCATCGCAATATGGAAATGGACATTTCCACTGTCTGCTCTCATCCTGCCTGTTTGTGATTTGTAGCCATGTGCCACACTGCTATTTGTCTCCTTCCAAACAAATTCTTGCTCTGCTCTACAGTTTTCTGCCTTGTTTCCCTGTTTTCCAACAGTCTTTTATCCCCATCAAGCTGCTTACTTTGATCTTCTAGTACATTTCCCTTTTTCCTCTCTCACCAGTGCCATATATTCATCAACACTGCATATTTCCTTCAGTGTCACTCTCCACATCTTGCCTGGTTTTCTCACTTTCTCCATGCCATCTGCAGCATTTATTCATGGCTTAATACACCTGTCAGTCTCCTGTCTGTTTCTGAGAATCTGGCTATTCATTCCACTTTTGTCACCTTACTTGTGCATGCCTTGAATCAATACTCATGTACTCAGGCCCTACCTTTACCTTTCTGCACCTTCCAGATTTCTCACTGTGGTTACCCTCCTTCTTTTCCAGTCTTCCTACAGAAGGTCAAGTCCTGTCTCCTTTCAGATTTTCTGAAAATAAAAAAAAAAGTAAAAAAATAAAATAAATTAAAAAAAAAATTAAAATAAAATAAATCATAGAAAGTTCAGACAGCCAATTTTCTCCTAACATTACTCTGGTTTCTTTTCCTTACATGCTGGTTAGTGCCAATTTAAACTGCAAAGTGCAGAAATAATGGGGTTTTTTTAAACTGACCAGCAGTGTTGTTTGACTTACATCCACCTCAGATCCATCCTCCCTCGTGCCAGATTCGATTCTCACAAGTATTTAAGGATCCATTTAAAATTTCTCTTTTCCTACAGCCTTTGAAGCAGCAGTACTGTCTTCATTCCCAGGTGAAGCCTAGGACTGTAGCAGCTGTAGCCAAATCTGCTGGCTCTATTCAAGAGCTCTACTTTTAGGTCATGGATACACAAATAGGCAAAAGTGTGTGCTTCAGGCTATGGATGTATACAAAAAGAGTTTGTATGTCTATAAAATAAATACTTCAGTACTTTGTATCTTTATTGCAGTAGTAAACTCAGTCGTGGCTTCGCACTGAGCTGACTTCAGGTTAGCAAAAGTTAGGATCTTGGCTGCTAGGCCTCTCCTTAGCACATCTTGTTCCTTAACAGTATTCTTTTTGAAAGGAGCTGATTTATAGAGTGGACTTTAATTCTTACTACCTTGTTTGTATCTCTACTGCATCATTAGATGTATCACTTGCTGATTAGTTGATAGGACTAAGACAAGCTCCAACCGTCTGTTGATCCAGCCAAGGTTCAAAGATGCCTTTTCCCACAATTGTGACTTTCCCTCAGCAGTGGCATGCAGGAGTGTTGTACTTTCACTGTCCTGTAATGTATTGATTGTTGTTTGTTGTTCAGCTCCAACAAACGCTGAGCAGCCTCCCCATCCTCTCAGTAGGTACATGATTCTCAGGACTGGGTGCTCAATACACCTATTGTGCCTTTCGTCACTGTAGGTAATGCAACAATTGTGAGCCTGCCTCATCCAACTGCTCAGGATTTTCTGAAAAAGCACGTGTCAATAATAGTCACTTCTAGCTAGTTTCAGGGCTGTAATCAATCACAATATATACTTCACATATTCTTGTTACATTTTAACATCATATGTCACAGTATTACTTTTTAAATGAGGCCAAACTCCATTGCATTAAACTCCCTGTATCTATACCTTGCTTATTGTGACTCACTATCTCTATTAAAAAAGAGCTGAGAAAAGCAGTGGTTTGAGGCAGGTCATCCCTCAGGTCAGGAGACAAGGGGACAGAACAAGACCTTCTCGGATTATGCTACTTACTCTGTTTATCTACTTTGTCAAATCCTTGCCAGTCTGGTCTCACCTAAGAGCTGCTGTAGAAGGGAAAAAAAGGATACAGGCCCCAGACTACTCCCATGTATTAAGTCCTGCTGCATTCACTGGCTTTTCTGTGTTGCATATATCAGCAGGGCAAAAGCCCAGGTCTCTAAAGTTCATTAGATATCAGTGGATTTGAAGTGTTCCAAGAGCTCCAGGCATCTAGCATTCAGGGAGCATAAATGTCTCAGATTTAAAGTTGTTTTTTTTTAATCAGATCTATTTATGTGAAATGTTACACAACTCATAAAAATACTGTGTGGTTTGGATCACAATCTGATAAGCTTCCCTGCTTCCCAGGGAGAAGAGAGAAAAGCAAGGCACATTTACCCATACAGTGAATGTAGATGCTTCCATCAACATCTGACAATTTCAAATTACTCTTTATACTTGAGTTTAACCTAGTAATCTTACATTTCTGATGCCTTTTTTCTACTCCTTTGCTGAGTTGCTCCATTCACAGTGTTATTTAAGACTAATTTTGTTAAATAATGATACATGCCTTGTAATGCACTACACATTCAGCAAATGAGATGTCTACTAAAGAAGAGAAATGCTGGCAAGATAGTCATGTTTTCTACCCTATCAGGTATACTTCGTGTAATACCCTGATGCAAATGGAACTGAACCCAAGACTGGACCTGTGATGACAGTTTCAGGGTAGTAATTTTTCCTCCTCCATTTGCTTTCATGAAATGATGTCCAGAGGTGTTCTGCTTGGGACTGCAGAACAAATAGTCTGTCCTGCCTGAGAAAGAGGAGCTGTCCTATTTAAGGTAGAGTGCAGAGCAACTGGCTTCCTTCCCTCTACCATTTTCCCTTGCAATGGAGATACTTGACTGGTGACATGGCTTGAGCAGGAGGCTAGACCAGATGTTCTCAGGAGTTCCCCACCAATGCAAACAGTTTTGGCATTGCTTTAATCTTAAAAATATTTTTTTTCATACCCTTTAAATATTTTTTCTCAGGGTTGTTTCCTGACCAACTCCAGCTGCAGCAAAGATGATGTAAAATCAAGCTGTGATTCTGTCAGCTTCTGCAGAGGGACGAGTCCAAGCTGAGAGTTGTGAGCTTATGTCTGCAAAGTAACTGCCCATTATTCAATAAATTTCAAGTGCATCATCAGTCTAATTGGACAGATGAGGGTGTGTGTGCTCAGAAGCTGTCTAGTGCCATAGCTACCACCTGACAAACTATTTGTGGACCGTACTTCAACTACTACATTCTGGTAAGGATTAGTTAAGGAGAAAAAGCAGCAACATTCAACAGGAAACAGACTCCTCATTGTGCCCCTTCATTGTATATTCTCCGTGTTCCCTTTTCTGCTCAGTGGCGCAGGCCAGTTTGGGACACTCTAAATTGTCAAGAGCAGCAAGGGGTTACCCGGAGTGTGCTTTGTTTGGCAATACAGACGGCTTTTTTTGTTAACTGACTTGAACCCATTGTCTGTGCACCCCCCTCCCAAACCTCTCTCCTGCCCTCACCACCCTTATCCCCAGCCCAGCTCACCCTCCACAGATCCCCTTACTTTGGGTTCATGAAGTACAAATTAGCATAATCTGATTATCTGCATGGGCTTGTTCAGCACGGAGCTGAAAAGGAAGAAAAGAAAAAGTGGCTCACAAAGAGAAGCCCTGAGGAGGGCAGAGCGGGTGGTATTGCTGTTGTGCTGTGGTGCTGAAAACTTGCACCTGCATAGCAAGCAGATCCTCTTCTCAGTGAGGACTCTTAGATGGTATTAAAGCATAGGAATTAATGGGGGGAGGGTAAGGATGCTGACAGGAGGAGAGGAGAGGAGAGGAGAGGAGAGGAGAGGAGAGGAGAGGAGAGGAGAGGAGAGGAGAGGAGAGGAGAGGAGAGGAGAGGAGAGGAGAGGAGAGGAGAGGAGAGGAGAGGAGAGGAGAGGAGAGGAGAGGAGAGGAGAGGAGAGGAGAGGAGAGGAGAGGAGAGGAGAGGAGAGGAGAGGAGAGGAGAGGAGAGGAGAGGAGAGGAGAGGAGAGGAGAGGAGAGGAGAGGAGAGGAGGTTCTATTGATTTAACTATCTGGACTGGGAATGTATGCTTTGCTGACAGAGAAAAACAGTTTGATTTCTATTCATCATGGAGAGGAGAACATCTTGGTAATCTGGGCTATCAAGATAAAACTTTCAGAGTTTCTGCTGGAGACTGATAAGAAACGTGGTAGGAAAAAGAAGCCATCTGTTTAGGGACAGGGTATGTGTCTGTTGGGGGGGGTTCCTGGGCATTTTCTGTGATGGACTTGCATTGCTAAGACTAGTAAACAATCTGCTTGATTGCCTTAGTGCCTGCCCTAATTCTCTTCTTTCTGCCCATGCTGGGAGATGAATGCTCCCAGAGGACTCAAGACTCAGATCTGTAGCCACAGGATTTAAAAGCAGCTAGGGGCTCTATATGCTTGTGTATTCAGGAACATGAGATTAACTTACTTGGAGGTGCCTGATTTTAAAAATATCTTCAGGCTGCTTCTACACTACCAGCTCTTCCAGCTGAATTGTCTGACCAGTCACTCTTGTCTTTCTGATGTATCTTAAAAGCATGCATGGACAGAGATTACAAGAAAAATGCCCCAAAAAGCAGTCGTGGCAACCCTAAAATGTTTCAAGTTGAGACCTCAAAACCAAGTCTTACAGACAGCCCCAGTCCTAGAGTTTTTCTGTACTTCAGAAAGTCAGGATAAAAGGAAATATAGATGTCAGGGTAAGTCAAGCTTTGAGGCAGTATTTATGACAAACTCCTGCCTAACTTGAACCTCCAGCTTTCAAGAAGAAATACTGTATTTGGTTTTATTTATCTTAACAGCACCACACAGAGAGCTGCTGGAAATATTTAACTGATGAAGTTGTGATAAATAGCAGAGTAACTTTGTTTTTTACTATCATTTTAGCAGTGTTTTCACTTCTTTGAATTAAAAAAACTTACTTTAGCAAGTTACAGCTGTACTGTTGAGGGAAGTAGAAAACATATTTGATAATCAGAAACACATAATCAATGTGTGTCTGTTTTGGTTCAGGAGCCTGTGCTTTTCAGAAATATTTGAGATTAATGGGAGCCACTACTTCAGAATTACCAAACTGGCAGTTTGAATTACTTTTAGATGTAAGAGAAAGACGGTGATGCTACGCTGTTTTCTGCAGCTGACATATACAGGAGTCATAGAGGAGAAGTCTATGCCCCTACAAGTGTAGTTCCATCCAGGTTATGTCAGGCATGGTTAATTCATCCCCCATGCTTTCACTGGCAATCTCTCTTGTTTTCATTTTTTTTACTTACATTATCCTTTAGTCTGAAAGAGTAATTGTTTTAATTATAAAGTCAAAATTTTTGCTTGCATGTGACCTTAAAGTGGACTTAAATGGATTTCAAGGAGATGATAAAGGTAACATAGATCAATAGATAATAGATAGACAGAAAGATATAAAGACAGGCATGTCTGTTGTCTTTGTGTTTTCTGTATCTGCTCAGCTATTCCATTCAAAATTGACAGGTAAAACTGTGCTGCTGAAGTTAACCTGCCATGACTTTCTCACTTCTAAACCTGAGAGTTAGGGAGCACCTGTTTGCATTTCACATGCAGAAATGTGGCCTTTGAGATTTGGCTGTCCGGTGCCAAGCACAGTGTTCTGGGCATGTTCACCAGACGGCAGCTGGCTGCTTTTCTGTGCCTGAAAATTTGGGAAAAATGTTTGCAGCATAGCTCAGGAGGAAGAGCCAGAGCAGGCAGCTCCCTTCAATATTGAGTTATTTCCGTTCCCTTTCTGTTGGTGGGAATATTTCCCACCCAAGCAGGCTGTGCCAGCACCAAGTGCTCTTGGCAAGTCCAAACTGCCAAGCTCACTCTCTGCAGAGAACTGGCAGCTGACTTTTTGCCATTCAATCCCACAGAGACTACTGCAAAGCCGCTCACCAAGACCAGATTCTTCCTTCTGAAATACCTTTTAACCTATAGGCAGTAAAATATTTCAGGTAATGGTCAACTGGTCAGAGATCTTGTGGTTAACTTGGTCTGATAACCTCCACTCAAGGTGCTTTTAGGCACTGAAGTTTCCTCTTGAGAGTTCAGGTCTTTCCAGTAAGTGCAAAGCTTTTTAAAGCTGGAATTTAGTGCTGTGAAATCTTGAGCTGAGGGAATCCATAGGTTGCGTTCTGGTTGGTTGTAAATCAGTGTATTAGAGCATGGCAATTCTGCTGTGATCTGAAAGCAGAGTTAATATTGTCTGCTCTTGGCCTTTCTCAGCTCCAGGACTGAACACTGCTGTCTGCCAGTGTTTGCCAAATACAGTCACCAAGAGAAAATCAATGCTAATCAATGTCTACAGACAGAGTTGGAGGCAAAACACCTCTCTGGAGACTTGCTTACTGCAGGCTGTCATACTTTAGTGTTTCATTAAGGTTTTAGGCTACCTAAGACTCTGTCTTTCAAGGTGTAGAGTAGGGAATTTCAGAAAAATGAGGGACCTTCCCCATCTCTAAGGTGCTGTGCCCCCAGCCATCTGCAGAAAGGTGTGTGCATGGGAAACCTCTGTTGCCCTGTGCTTCTGAGTACCTCTCTGCATTGCTGGACAGAATAAAAGCCAGAGACTTCATCTGAATCCCAGTGCAGTTCATGCAGAAATCCACAGGAGTCTAACTGAATTCTTCCTGCCCTTCATCCTTAACCTCTTCTGTGCTGTTTTGTGACATTGACAATCAGCAGTACAGATGTACTCAGAAAAGGGTCTGCTCTTTCCCTCTCTTTCTGGCCCTCGATGCTGAGGGTCTCTTCTCCAAAAGAAGTTTATCACGGGGTCCTGTCCTGTGCTCTGCTGTGTTTGCAATCCAAGGCAGCAAGACAAACTGTAGAGGGATGGGATGTGCATTTGTGTGCACATATGGAAAGGGAGTGGAGTGGGAATACAATGGGATGAGGCTCTGTTCCTTACAGAGAAGAGTTGGACCAACTCAGAGGGCAAAGAAAATGCTGTCCATGGCTTACAGAAAGCACAAAAGTGAACAAATTCAACCAGATATAGGTATTGACTGGGCACAGGGCAATCTCTTCCTTTTGAAACCCAAGTACTTTTTTGAGCTGCTTCTTCCATGCACCTTCTCCCATCTGATTCTCTCAGCACCTGCTGTATTAAAAATACAATTACACCCTTGAAAAGTGGTGGATTTAGACTCTGTCACTGCATCAATGACCTTTAGATTTAAGATTGGCTCTCAAGTGACCCCTGCCCCACAGGTCAGTAGTTAAGTCGTCCATTCTCTCCACCTTCTTTCATCACCCAGCCTTCAAAGAACAAAAGTCAGATCTGCCTTGCTCACACTACTTTAGCCATGGTCACTGCATATCATTCCCTAGCTGCAGAGAAATTTATGGGAACTGGTTAGATACTGGGAGATAAGTTGCTAAATGGTTCATGAATCATATACCTGTGAAACACATTGGTCCTGCACCTTTACTTTTTGTTTAGAACTAGATGCTAGTATTGATCTCAGTGTCCTAAAACAACTCTGCTTCGCCATTTAATGTGGTTGTCCCAAGAATTCTGTGAGTCCCCCTCTGTGATGCTCATTGTGCCTTCCTCCCCCTTGTCTAAACAAGGGACAGAATCAAGGCTGCCAAGTACAAGCTTCACCACAAAGTCTTCCTCAGCATGGGCAATACTCCAGAAACCACGAGGCACCACACACATGTGGGATCTCAATGTGCATTGTCCAGTGCCAGACACAGCATGTTCACATCCACTAGGATTTGAATTCACAGAATCTCAAGCCAAAACCCAGACTGCAGACCTGCTCTTCCTCTAATCACAGCCTGGCTGTCACTGGGATTTGCGCACAAGACTATAGCATCCTTTCAAGATACATTTGCAACTTATTCCTTTCCTTACCTAGCCCCAATATTCAACTTCAATTACATTCCACAGCCACAACAGGGATATTGAGAAAGTGGGTGTGATGGGCGTCAGGTCCCTTAGGCTCTGTGACAGGTGAACAGTGGCAGAACTTGTTTCCTGCCTCGGGAGAAAGTAATCCTCATTTGAGCTGAAATGTGGAGCTGTATTCTTCTACTGATCCTGTTAGAAATGCTCACTGAGATTTCTGCATCACAAATTCACAGGGGCACACCTCATACCCTCTGTGCAGGTTAGGAGTTCCATGGGTTGGAGCAGACCATGACTCTTAACTTTCCACCACTCCTTTTAGTACCAGGAGATACCAAGATGCTTCTAGAAAATGCTACCTTAGCTGGTCTTCCTTGCATTATTGACACCCATAACTTCACAGAAAAAAAATTATGAAAGTAAAAAAAATATAGTTCATACAACTCTATTCAGCACTGCTATTTACAACTAGGGGACAGTAGGGTCCCTAGAACTAGGGATATTTTTGTCATTTGTACTTAGATTTTGCCACTGCAACGGCATATCTGAGACATTTTCAGCCAATTCCAAATAACTTGGTACGTCTCTATGGCACAGGTCCAATTATCTCACAACACTGTGTTGGCATGGCTGTACCATTCCCACTTCCAGAGAAGGGATTGCCACATGATCCACAGCATACAAACTAATTTGGCATCACTTGCTGGAAGCAGAGGACTCTCTCTAAGATGACACTTCCTTGCTTAGTATAAATACATGCTGGGCATCACACATAAATACATTTGCTGATTTTGTGAGTTTTGTATGTAATTCCCTGTGACAATGCTTTCCTGACACACATTTTGTGCAGAAATTCCTCTCTTGGTGTTTATAGAATACTCTCAGGGATGTGAGACATCCAATCAAGCATGAAACTGAAACTGTCCTTGTGATCCAGTGATTTCCCATCTCTTCCTCACAACTTCAGCATCTGTCACCCTAGCGTTTCCTCTCCCTCTCCCAGCCTCATATTTGGTTGTGGATTTGATTGTCAGGCAGAAAAAATCAGCTTTACATCCTAAGCTCCCCTCAACTTTGCATTAATTTTTATATCCAAACCTGGACTCGTGTTTGAATCTTTAGGCTGAGCCTATCTGAACATCTCCAGATGACAATGGACTCCAAATTGATTCTTTAGAGTGTCTTATGCTCTTTAAAATGAAGTTGATTAAAGAATAGTGAATGTTTGGAAGAGAGAAATAACAGTGTTGCACAATGAAATTTTAGTTATTTGTCTTTTTCAAAGGCTAGTCAAAGTCTTCTTAGCTCATAGATGGAAATACAATATGGACTAAAAGTGTAAGAAATTGTAATAAGCAAAGAATTCCTGTCATTATTCATCATCTGATAATGTTGTTTCTACCACCTTGCATAAGACCCTTGCATAAGAGACAGTAGACAAATACTCTGCTGGAAATTACATCCTAAGGTCTTTGGGATCCTCTACCAAGTGGTATGCAAATGTAAAATGAATTTTTAGAGAAGTTTAGAGCAACAAAGATTAGTTTCTTAAATAATTTATTTGGAATATATTAGGTGTTAAATAACATCATATAGGACAAAGTGTTATCAGTTGCACTGTATTTGTTCATGATGACACAGATAAGAAATCCCCAAAACACAAAGAAGAAACTTGACCAAAAAAAAGAAATCTTTGGTAGAGAGACATAGGGAATCTACCTAGAATGTGACAGTAGGGAGCCCCTAAACTGAAAGGAGATCAAAGAATACAGTGATATGAGAAGAAGCAATAACAACAAGGGAAGGTTTTCAGCATAGAAAATACAAGCATGTTATGTTACAAAATTGCCAGGTTTTCTTTCCCCTTCCCAGTATGACAGCTGCTCACAAGATGTTTTTCCTTGCCTTGGTGATGTGTGCTTCCTAGGATAGCAAGTGACTGATAGACCCAACAGCACCACCACACCTCAGCAGGAAGTGTTCTGATTTATTTGGACTAATTTGTCCTGCTGCAATTCCAGCAAGCTAGTGGAACGCTGGGAGGAGGATGTGGCTCATTACCTTTGAGGTGCCATGCAGAAGAGGCTGTGGCTCCATTTAGTCACATTAAAGGTGAGCAGAGGTGGGGAGAAATGAACTGAACCATGCAAAGGACTCTCAGCGCCTTTCCACTCAGCTGCTCTCCAGGGCCATCCTGACAGCTCACAAACCCAGGGATAAACGAATTATTAGCAGTGTTCAGAAAGGAAACCAAATCAACATGAACCCTTTCAGCTTTTTTTTTCTTTCTTTCTTTCTTTTGGTCAAAATCTGTCCACTGGCATGCCTGTACCTTACAGCACCAGCACTGGATGGGGTGAGCTGTGTTCTTGTCAGACCTTGGCTTTTGTCAGTGCTGAGAACAGCTCAACATTCCCATAGCAGGAGCCAGCCCTGGCTTCTTTGGTGCACCTGGTGCTTGGTGAGGCTTTGAAAGGCAGCTCAGCTTCAGGTGCCAAATCCCCTCGTGCAGAAAGGCCGTGCTGCATGCACAAACCCTAGTTCTGCTTTCTGAAAGCACCTCTTTGTCTCATGAACAAACAGAAATAGCCCAGGGACATGCCTTGGCCTACAGGAGCTACTTTTCCTCACCAGTCATGAACAATTGTCTTTTCTAAGCCTTGGCATGTACCTTGGTCCACATGGAAATCAAGAGGCACTTGTGTCAGTGGGAGCAGGATCTCACCAGAAAGCCATGCTACTTAAACCTGGTGTCATTTTCTCTTCTGTTTTGGGCTGCTCATAAATCACATGAGCAGACCAGGCCTTGGCTGGCACAGGTTATAGCTCAGGAAATCAAATTGGATTTTTTTGTGGGCAGCAATAACCCACAGTGGCCACTTTCATGAAACCTCTTTTCCTGCAGCTTATCATGGAAACCCCTACAGCAGGATGGCTGGTGCTTTTCCCACAGGGAAGTGACTCACAAATAGAAGATATTTACAGGAATTTCTTTGTCCTTGCTCCATTGGCCCATTTGGGATGGTATCCAGGTGGGAGAACCTCAGCTAGAGCAGGTGAAAGCAGGGAGTTTAAGGGCAGGCAGCAAAGTAGGCATGCACAACTATAGACATGGTTGTGTCCACAAAGGTTTTCACAGTGCATCACTGAGGCCTCTGTCCTGGGACCTCCCAAAGAGAACCTCCCCCATTGCTACAATTCCTACAGAAGAACAAAGGGCATTGAGTCACCAACCTCTTTGATGGGCTTTTAAGACAGTTGGGGCATAGCTGACTATCTTTCTTCACTGCACACTGTTGCTGCTATGGAGGAAATTTACTTTGCCTATTGAACCCACTGAAAGTCATCTATGACTATGTATTTTGTCATTTTAAATTGGCACTTTTTGCTTTAACCTAACATTTAATTTTCTTTAATGTGCTTTTCTCTGACATAAGGGATCCCTCCAGCCTGATGAAGAAACATATAGCCAGGTTCAAGGGCTAGGATTTAAATTTAAAAATAAAAGAATCAAGCTAGAAATAAGATTCACATGTTCAAGAGTGAGTGCAATTAGCCCCTAGAACAACTCATGGAGGACTATGTCAAATATCACATCTCTCAAAATATTTCACTACCGAGGCCAGATGTCTGTTGTGGACAAATTTTGTGTCTTAAGAATTATGCTGTCATAATTCTTCATCTCAATAGTGTTTCCTTGAAATAGCATGGGAGAATAATCTCTTTCCCTGTCAGAAACACTAAAGGAATTTCTATGCCCTGAGTTATGAGGAGATCTGGGCAGAAGACTTTTCTGGCTTGGACTCTGCCATGACAGCACCAAGTCCTTCCAAGCTCCCAGAGACCACAAGTTCTCCGTTTGGACTTCCAGGATTTTGCACGACCAAGGATTTCCTATCCTATTAAATAAAAACGCAAATTAAATAGCAATAAATATAAATAAATAATCACAGTACACAGAAGAGCAATCCACAGATTCTGCCAGGAGGGAGGGACTATCACACTAACACTGAGACTGCTTATCTCATTTTCTGCTAGGGACATGATGCCTCTGACCAACACTCTACAATATTGCTGCTCATGCTGGGACAGGAGACACCACAGTTTTCAATCAGTGTCAGCTTTTCCATGCTCTGCAAGTGTGGAGCTTGCTGGAAGAATCCCAGGATGCTGCCCCGAGCTGCCACTGCTGTCTGCTGCAGGCCTGGCTCTCCCAGGACCTTGACGAGGAAGTTGATGTATCTCATGGCCAACCGGAGTGTCTCGTTCTTGCTCAGTTTTTTGTCTGGTGGGTGGGTGGGAATGAGCTTCCTCAGCTTGGCAAAGGCACTGTTGACATTTTGCTGCCTCCACCTCTCCCTGGTATTGGTGAAGATCTTCCTTGTCATTCTTAAGGTGCTGTAAAGCAAAGGACATGGTGAGTGAATGCAGGATACCCCTGGCTTTCACACAGGCTGCTTTTTTTGTAACCTCTGGGCCAGTGGCAAGCACGGAACAGTGGTGCTAGGCTTCCAGTTTTTGCCCTCTCTGGCTGGTGCTCTTGTCCTGCACGTCCTTCACAGATTCACTCGAAAGTAATGATCAGAAGTATTAGAGATGCAACTGGATTCCAGAGTTCAGTAAGAACTTCACAAAGGAGGTAAAGGAGTTTAATTTCCTTATGCAAGCATTTGGTTCTGCTACAAGCCCAGCTTCTCCAGGCTCCTCAGAGTTCCCCTGCAACAGAATTCCCAATAGACAATGTAATTGTCATCCCACCAGGCTGCATGAGAGCCACACAGGAACTTTTATGGGAGAAAGCAGGCAGATCCAGTGCAGAACACATCCACGCTTTCCCAGTCTCCTTTCACACCTCCCTGGAGTCTGCACCCAGCTGGCCTGAGCTTGGTGATTCCTGGCTGAAACTAAGCCAGGTAGACTTCACCATGGACCTTCAGTGAGCAGCCAACACCACAGATACGTGTGACTGTGGTTATTTCTCCAGGGCTGCACCAGTCTGGTTCCCTGCCCAGCCCACAGTGGCTGCTCGCTGATGGTATCAGACACTTTTCAGTCTGGCTTCTGCTTGGCTCTGAGAAATGCCAAGACTAAAGCCACAAGTGCTGTAAGTGCATGAGGGAAAGTCTGATTCCTACAAAGCATGCTGGCATCCCAGACAAAACCTCTCCCCAGTTGTCCCTGTCCACTCTCACAGAGCCAAGCAAAAGCAGCCCTGTGCCCAGAGCAGACCTGGCAAAGAAGAGTACTGAGGCAAAGGGTGCACATTTTAAATGCCATTTACCAGAAAGACTGCCAAAAGATCTTTGTATTGCTCTAACCCTTCTCCCACCACCATGGGAAAGTGTCTTCCCTTCTCTCCCACAGCTCTGGAGGAGACAGACTCCATTTCTGAAGCAGATCTTTATGCCAATGGCACACAGACATTTGGAGCAGAGAAGAGCTATCCACAGCCAAGAGACTAAAGGACAAATGTTTCCACTTACCCTGTTATGCATGTGAAAACCTCAGCTTTTTATACTCATTGGCAAACCCTTGTTTACTGTAGTCCTGTAAAGGGGAGTGGGGAGCAGAGGGAATAACATCCTTCATCCCCAGGAAGAGGAAACTTTGGGATGACAGCCCAGCTGTGATCCTGTTGCCATTTGAAGCAGCCTTACATCATGTAAGACACTCGGGGTTCACCAAAATACAGAACGAAAGTCCAAGGGAATAAAGAAACACAAATGTGACTCACAATTTAATTGGGATGCCCTGTCAGGGAGCCAAGGCAGGGAAGTTCCTGCCCAGTTCCTTCATCTTCCAGTTCAACAGGGATTGCCAGCTGCCAGGGGAACACAGCTGCAGCACTATAAATCCTGTCACAGCTGTGTTCAGGGACCTCTGGTCAGGGATGCAGCCAGTACAGGAACAACCCTATACACTGTAAATGGCCATGCTGACACCACCTCACAGGCTCCTCTTCACTCTGGCCTTTGCACTGCTAATACATTTCTATTTTGGTAGAAGTCTGAAATTGCTGTCATACCTTTAGGGGATGAGAAAATTGCCACATCAAAATGGTCTTGCTTCATGAAAGGCTCCTTTAAAAAACAAACCCTGTTATTTCAGGCTGCTGAGAGTTTTTCTCGTCTTTTGTAGACTTACATTAAGACTCATTGCTTGATCCAAATGGGGATTATCTCTCTCTTTTTTTTTAATTGTTCTACTGCTCTTTGTATCATTTTTGGTTTATGCTGTGGGAACAAATTTGCTTGGTGCTTTGCACCTACCTCAAACATGTTGCATGTACCTTTCTGGCAAGAACATTGCCGCATCAGTGGTACAGATTTAAACACTGTCTTCCAGCGCTTCTCTGTACTGCAATGTTTTCAATGCCCAAGGCAAAAATTTTGCCTTCACAGATTTATTCTTCCAAGCAGCTGCTCAGATCCATGTGAAATGCGGAATGCCACCTGCTTCTTTTTCTGTCTTCTGTTTTGGTGTTTATGTTGTTGTTTCATTTTTTCTTTTTTTTTTTTTTCATTTGAAGACATACTTATCTGTCCAAAGGTAGTTACATTTTGTAACATAGGAGAAGTTATTTGGGCTTCCTTTTTTCTTCTAATGGGTTGACTGGACAGTATTTTGCCAGGCCTTTGGGGCTCTGCACTGTAATTCTGCCACGTGGGTCAGTGTTTGCTGAGTACCTGTTTACATCTCAGTAAGAAATACCAAAAGAGATTCTGCTTCTTGTCTTCCTCCTGCTGCAGACAGCCCCCAGCACAGCACTCCAGGAAAGTAGGTCAACACCCAGCCCTGGTGCTATGAACATGCCCTCTTGTCTTGTCAGTGGTGCTATTGGTGGAAAAATAAACCCAGCCTACTCCTTCAGTCATGCTTTCTTTGTCTCTCTACTCATGCCTCTGGAAAGGACAATGCTACGTTTGTGGTCACAAGCCTTGTCAGCAAACAGATGCCTTTGTGAGAACAGCTCCTGCTTTACACTTCAAAAACGTGTGTTTGTATTTCTGACATTTATTCGAGATCAGCAAACAGCAGCTCCTTACCTTTCCCAGTGCCTCCTCTTGCAAGGATAGTTCTATGGGGAGCTTTGTTTCAGGTGTAAGCCACTTCAATACGTCCCTCCGCCTTAAATTCCTCTCCTTTTTGTTTTCACCGGTGTGGGTTTCCTGTTGTTGTGCTTGGAGTTTCCAATAGAAACATAGCAGAAAAAATTATTCTGGTCCAATCCTGCAGTAAATATAATGTTTCAGCACAGCTTTTTTGCTCTAGTCACCTACACATCTCTAGAGTTCCCTGTAGCCACAGCACTTTCTAGTTAAAATGCAGCCAGTTTGCTGGCAAGGGATCTGATTTCCATTTCTATTGTCTAGTTCCCTTCCTTCTTTTCCTTCCTTCTCTCCTACCCTTTTCACCAAACTTTCAATATATTATTTGGCACTTCAGGTCTTTGCTAATTTTGCACAACCAAGCAATATATTTAACTTTCTCTGATGCACTGCATAAAATACATGTCATCTACTGATTGTGTGCAGCTTGTGTCCCACTGGTCTGTTTTAAATCTGTGCAGAAATTTGTCTGCACAAATAAAGTACAGATTTATTAACCTGCAGGTTTGGACTCTGTACTTTCTGCTCACCTTTCCTAACCACAGATGAACAGCCCCACATTTAGCTGACAATTAAAAATACAGGAAGACAGCTGCTTAAATTCAAGAGGATTAATTCTGCTCTCAGCAATGTAAAACTGGACCTTTACACCATTTTCAGTGCAGGAAATACTTTGACGAACAAAATTTTGCACTGATGAAAGGATTTAACTCAGGTAAAGAAGGTATGTCTAGAAGTAAGAGGTAAATGCAGTTTCATGAGCTAAAAGTGCAACACTCAAAGAGAATTATGCAAATAAATAATCTTCTCCAACAGCCAGAAAGAGAAAGAAAAAAAAAAAAAAAGGAAAAACAAGCCACCACCACCCACCAAACAGACATCTGAAGCTCTTTGCACCCCCTGCCTACCCATCTGAAAAATGTAAAAATGTGTGGTGGGCGGAATGCTGGCTGTTCTTAATGCAGCCGCGGGTTTCGCCAGACAAAAGACTGAACGGCAGAAGGGATGGAGATTTCTCCGGTAGCAGCAGCAGTTCTCACAATTTCTCTCTTCAGGCAATTCAGGCAGCAGCAGCAGAGCAGCTCAGGCACAAAGCACATCTCAGCCAGACATTCCCCAGCAAACGCCCCCGAGCCAGCGGTTCATGTCTGAGGGCTGGCAGGGGACTCGCCAGCAGCCCAGCACTCAGTCATAATTAGCAGGATGCTATTAACTAACGATCTTGGACGAGAAAGTTCCTCCCTCAAGTTATACCTCTGACCTCGGAGATGTTAAATCCATGTTGAAGCTGGCCACTGGAGACCTGCTCCTGCAAATCTTGATCAGACAGCAGATGCCTGCTGCCACCAAGAATTGGAGTGTTTCTAGTCAACCTGCGGTGCCACACCATCACTCCACAGGGGTAGCCTGCTAAAATTGGTTATTTAACACATTGCACTGGATTCTGCTAAGTCCCCCCAGCCCTTAAGTAAATGGCAACAGAAGAGCAGATGGTGCCTGTTTCCTCTATCAGGCAGGTGCTTGTGAGCCTGATCTGCTGTGGAGAGCAAAGATTCCCTAGCTATCACTCCTTGCTGCTGTGCTTTGTTTGCTTTGCATCCCTGTGATTTGGGCAAGAGGAGAAAGGGGAAACTCACAATTTCCCTCTTCAGTTTCACACAAGCCTCAGAGTGTGGCACTCAGCTTCGTGCAGAGGGCAAGACTGAGCATGGGTATCACAAGACGAAACACTACCTATCGCTGACATGTGACTTTATTTTTTTTTGCCATTCCCTAGGAGGAATAAACTCACTCCTTGCAGCTTAACCATGCACTGTTTGCTGCGTGGCCGCTTGAATTTCAGGGATTTTCTTTGTGTCGGAAGAGGAAGGGCAGAGGGGACAATGCTCCCCAGTTTGATGGATTGCAAGAGGAGCAACTCACCACTAGGTACAAGCTCTTCCCCCAGCTTTCTTCAGCTCACTATCCCCATTGCTGCCTCCCTGACCCTCCCCAAAGTGCCTCCCACCTGAAATAATCCCACTGGACAAGGACACAGAGAGATCTCAGTGCTGAGAGCTGGCAACCAGGGAGATGAAATTCTGTTTCTGTGGTTCCCTTGCCTCAGGCAAATTCCTTCATCTTTTTTTTTTCTTCTTTTTTTCTTTTTTTTTTTTGCCCTGCACCTCCTTGACCCTCCTGCTTATAAATCTCTGCAAGGTTTGTGGAAAAAAAATTGTAAAGTGTATGTAAGAATTTGTGTTTTAGAACAGACACAAGCACAGGGTGTCCCAGCCTTGCGGTGCTGGTATAATGAATGAGAAGAGCCTTTCCTTGCATCCCCAGGGTGATTCCTTACACTATCAGTGAACTTCATTTTATTCAAATAAGATGTGGGAAGAGGAGCTACTTCAGGAGTAAACAAGGGCTCCTTTCCCTGCCTCATGCCTCTGTTCAGGGGAGTGTTATCTGACAATCACACCACGGTACACAGTAGAGCAGAGCAGCAAAAGCACTATAAAAACCAGTCCGTGCTGACATAGTGATTTACCTTTTTTAGAGTCTGTAAATCTAGGACAAAATGCACATAGTAGAATATCTGCTCTTGGGAGCCCTCCAGTCTAAGGGCAGCATTTACAAAAACTCTCACAGCCACACTTGCGCTCTTACTGAACCTTTAGAAAAAGGAAATCACTGGAGCCTTCAAAAGCATCTGTGTGAAGGTTTCAGGATTAAGACATCCTTCGTTTTTGGGGTTACTATACTGCATATGATTCCAGTTTCAAGGGGCATGTCCTTCGCCTGCCCCTGGGTCACTGAGCTTTGTAATCCAGTTGCCCTCCTGGAGGATGCAGGTCTCCAGCAGCGAAGAGCTCTCTGCTTTCCGAGAAAAAAAGACTCCACAGCATGCACACTATGGCATCATGCCCTCTAGGCCTACCTTGGGAAAGGAAGATCTGCAAAGCAATGAATGGGATGCCACCCAGATGGCCTTTGGGAGAGCACAAAGTATGTGGCCAAGAACTTGACAATAGTGATAAAGATGTAGCTCAATAAATGGTTTACTCTGCACATAGGAGTGGGCTTTTCGGGGGTTTGGGGGGTTGTTGTTGGATTTTTTTCATGTGGCTCCCTTCTGCTCAATACTTTTCATGGTTCTTTGCAGAAAGATGAATTATACCACAGCTCAACACAAAAAAAAAGAAAAAAAAAAAAGAACCCACTCATGGGCTGCAACAGCTTGTGCTAAGTGGAGTTCCAGTGCAATGGCAGGGGCATGACAGCTTGCTAAGCTGACAAAGGAGCACTATGCCAGAAGGTTTAGCCTTTCTTTGCTAAAGTTGCACTTGTGTTATTTTCTGTTCCAGAGAGTCTGAGAGTGTCTTGGAAAAGTGCTTTTCTGGCCTGAACGACGGTTCCTGTGGGTTTCCTTTAACAACAGTCTATGCCAAATTAACAGCTCAAATACTACATAGAGACACCCTCCCCATGCTTTAAGGTAAACAGAGAGAAGAAAAACAGTTTGGTTCTGTTCCAGGAGATCTTCAGGGTTTTTTTTTTTTCTTTTTTCTCCATATCCAGTGTTCAAAATTCTGTTCCACACTGATATTTCTCCCACCTCATCACATCACTCATTCCTGCCTCCCTCTCTCTGCCACAACGAGGCAGGAAGGCAGCTGTGAACAGCAGAAACCACTTGCCCTGTCTTTGTATGTAGGAAAGGCCACATCTTCCTGGAAGGAAGGATGTGAGGAGTGGGACCAGATGCTGTATGTCTTACAGCTCAGCAGAGAGCAGTCTGCAGCAGCTCACACTGCTGGAAAATTGTTGGGAGCAGAAAGGGGAAAATCCAGGTCTGCAAAGGGCATTTGCATCAGAGGGAGTGTAGATATTTATAATTTTTGCATGTAGCCTCCAAACAATATTTGCTTTTGCATTCTATTCAGGTCTGCTCTGAGGCTGGTGTCAAATCTGTCTGTGACTACAGTCAAAGCAAGACTGAAGGTCTGACAGCATCCAGTGCTGAGCCCTGTCTTCCTGCCAAAGCTCAAACCAGGCTGCTGGGTCAAACTAGTGCCTGCTGTGCCTAAGACACAAGGTCACCATGAGCACAGAGGTGCTAGCTTCTGAAAGTGAGATACAAACCACTGCAAGACAAGGAGTACAACCCATTTTCCCCTGAATGTCTTGCCACCAACCTCTGTGGGGCTGCTCCTGAGAGAAACAGCAGCACAAAGATCATCCCTGCCTCAACCACCTGCATTTAGTCCACAAATTTCCTGCCTGGCATGCTGGCTCTGAAGAGCACTTCATTTCTTGGATCACCTGCTCATATCACAACTACCGTAAAGATTTATGTAAACAGGCAGTAAAAGCAAGCTGCATTTATTTTAGGGCTTTTCTCTGGTTAGTTAGCTTTGCAGTTGCCTGTCTGTTTGGCTTTTATTTTGTTTTAGGTTTTTTGTTTGTTTCTTTTTTTGTTTGGTTTTTTTGTTGTTGTTGTTTGGGGTTTTTTGGGGTTTTTTTTTGGTCTGTGTGGAATAATATAGAAATACATGTTGGAAAAAGATTCTGAAAATGAAATATTGTCCTGTAGTGTTACAAGGAAATCAGGAAGGATAGAGACAGCTTCGAAAAACACACGTGTTTTGCTGTTCATTATCTTTCTCAGGCAAATAGTTTTATGCAGAAGGCTACCCCTGGAAATAGAAACGTGTTTTATATTGGCAATTTCAAAAGTTTTTTTCACAAATCTGAGAGTTACTAGTATTTAACAGGAGAAATGAAATTTTTTAGAAAAAGCTAAGCTTTTCCTCCTAAGTGCACTGTTGAAATAAAGAAAATTCAAATGTCTATATATTTTACATCTGTATCAGCTGTAACATATATGACCAGTAAAGTTTGGGGATATTTTTAAATATGTGAGGGTTGGAATTTAAAACTGATTCTTACATCTTTACCTGTTGACACTGTCAATGAATTTCCACACAGGCTAGTGAATAATTAGTACAAATTATTATTTGTCTGTAGCAATGAATTTGTTTTAAATATCAAACGGCATTGGAGAATTCATTTAAGTTTTAGTTCTGAACTCAGGGAGTCTATGATACTCTGTCTAATCCTTTTGCACCAGTGCAATACCTCTGATTTACAGCAGCTTCCAGTGCTATAAATGAGTTTGCCTAGTGTGTAATTATACAGCTATAAGAAAATCTAGGAATAGTTAAGAACAGTGATTATAAAATCACTTTTGTTTCCTCCACATCTCACCGACAACATTTCTGTCAAAAGCAGTAAAACCAATCAATACTTTCTTCTGGTAAGGTCTGACTCGGTGATTCTCTGTGAATACTAGGAATTTGGAAAGTTCAGGTACAAAGTATCTCATCACTTGATGAAGTGCAGCCAGATGTAAGTGGCTGTTTGTCAGATGAGATGCCTTACTCTTAAATGTTTGATGACAAGAACCAGAGGTGCCACAATAAGAAATGAAAATCCAGAGAATTGGTAAAAGGCCACTCAGAAATCCCCTCCTTTAAGGATATTCCCTGCTCTGAGGGGAAATTTTGGCTTTCCTAAGAAAGTTGCAAGATAAGCCCAAAAGAGGGGAGCATAGCTGTATAGAGAAGAGGCCATTGTCACTTACTTTTCTGGAACTTGTGCCTCTGGAAACCTGGTGAGGGGGTGAACAGGCAGCAAAATCAGACCCTTCCTGTGATTCTTTCCCGATGCTTTTCCAGTGCCTGGCCACAGAGCTTGCTCTAGCTGGAGTCAGCCTAGTGCTGGTCCCGGCTGCCTCATTTATAGAGTAGCAGTTCCTTTGTCTGGCGCGTGTCACCACTAGTCCTGGCAATCCAGGGAGCTCGTTTTGCATCTCCCAGGAGATCCTCTCTCTGTCCTGCCTTTTCTCTGCTCACCACATGACCCTGCCCTTTCCTGGGGCTGGCGTGGGGTGGTAGCTGTAACCATCCTTACCAGCTTTAGTCACTTATCTCAGTGACTCTGGCCAGGTCAGGTGAACTTTGCAGTTCTGTAGCTGGCATCAACAAAAATATAATTTTCCCCTCTTTTTCCTCTTCTGTTTGAGGAGATTTTTTTTTTTTTAATTTTACTTATTCATCCAGCTCTGAGCTTGTCAGTGTTTCCAGATCTGGCTCTACCAAAAGCACCCCTTAACATGGCTTGGAACTGAGGAATAGGCTGGGGTATTTATTGCACTCCCAAGCAGGAGGAAGCTCCTGCTCTCCTCTGACAGGATGTGAGGTGCAGCTGGGGATGACCATGTGCAGACAAGTGGATCCTGCACTCCCTTCTTTGATGGAAGCTCCCTCTCACTTGGCACCTTCTGCACCCAGAGAACAGCAACAGCTGCTGCCCCAGTGCTGCCCTAAGCCCTGGCTGCCCCTCTGCCTCACTCTGTGTGACAGCAGTTGGCTACAGGTGTGAATTCACACCTCTTCCAGCCTGACCTTCACTTCAGGGCCCAGGCACTGCGCTAAGGTTTAGCTCACGCTTTTACAGCAAAGATGAGCCAGCTCCATTATCCCTGTGGCTAAGACGTAGGATCAGTGAAACACAAACTTCTTTGTCCATTGCTGGGGTGTCCTCAAAGCTTCCTCTCTGCTCAAGGACAGCAGGCAAGGTGACATCTGAGTGCAAAACCCAAAACCTGCAGAATAATCTCACCCCAATCATGTGTCTGTGTCCATGACAGAGACTGGGCCATCCAGCCTCACCCTTGGCCTGGGTGACCACTCATTTATAAGTCAAACACTGGCATGGGTTGCCCAGAGAGGTGGTGAGTGCCCCATCCCTGGAAACACTCACGGTCATTTTGGATAGGACAACCTCAGTGCAGGGAGGTTGGACTAGGTGGCCTTTAAATGTTCCTTCCAACCCAAACTAGTCTTTGTTTCCATGAAAAGGGTCATAAAATTGCCCCAGGCACAGGCCAACTAGCCTTACTGAAATCATACAGATCCTTTGGGACCCGTCCTGTCCTTTCTGCTCCTCCATCCACTTCTCCATTCAGTGCTGGGATTTTGCTTCAGATGAACATAAGAGCAAGTAGGGAGAAAAAGAGCAAGATACCTGCTTATGCCCTGGAGCAACAGGAAATATCCTGGGGATACAAAGGAGAGCAAGGGGTGAGGAAGGAGAAGCCCCAGCTCATCACCCCACTTTCATGGGACAGAAAAACTTCTTCACCCAGGATAAGCAGCTTTAGGCACACTCCACCATTTCCCTCTGCCAAGTCCCAGGAAAGCTCAGCTATTACCCAGACCAGCTCACCCCAAACAGTAAGATGGCTCAGCAGTGGCCACCTATTGGGTTTTTAAAAGCACTGAGAATGTTTCAGCTAACAGGATTGCCCCATAAATATTAATAAGCCAGCAGTGGAATGATGCGGTTGCTCTCCGGAGAGAATGATCCTCGGGTCCCTGCCGGGGCAGAGCTGTTCCCTGCAGAACTCGACTGGAGGTTCAGCCCTTTCACACGGTAAATTAACAGTGGCACTACAGCCTGAAAGCTGTGTCAACCGCTTCATTTAGCACAAGTGTTATGTTAACTAAAGGCCCTATTCCGGAGGGGCCTTTGGCCTCACAGAAGCCTAATTTCCATGTAATTTGCATTGGAGAGTTGGAGTGCCCCTCCTCTCTGTTACTTCCTCCAATCTATTATGTACCCAAAACCTGTCCTGAGATGCTCCAGCTAGCAGTAGGGAAGGGGGCTTGCAGGTCCAGAAAGGGAAGGGAACTGAAGCTTTTGATCCCTAACTGCTTGGATATTTGACTGCCTAGAGCTTTCAAAACCTGTCCAGACAAAGCACTGTAAAACACACAATCAGGAAAGCTTCTTTTTATTGCAGGGAGACGGGTAGGATGGACTGTTTTCATTCCCACGGAGGAGAGGGTGCAAACACGACAGCACTTTGTTCTGCTCTGCTGGGGCACACCAGGATCCACTGCCAGGCACTGGGCAGGAGGTCCCAGGTGCAGAGCCAGCACTGGGAATGCTGATGAGATGGCACAGGGTTGCTGACTTTTACACCAGATTCAAGGGTCTTTTTCACCCTGTCAAAATGCTCTGAAGGGGTCATACATCAGAGTCTGCTTCACTGTGTCTTTATTAAGCTTCCTATTGAGCTGTGATTACTTGGCAACCATGAACCACACCAGTCTCATTCGTCTTCTTCTCCATACTTGTCAGTGACCTGGCAGCAAGGGCAACACATTACCAATCCATCCCTGCAGTCCTGGCATTGCTTTTCCACAGACCAGCCCATAGCTGCCAGGACAGTATAGCTCAGCCAGGAACAAGAGCTGTGGAAGCAGCATTGCACCTGGTCTTGCTCCTCCTTGCAAAAATCTCTGCTAGGATACATCCTAACAGTTTCCCTGGAGTCTGGGGCAATTCTATATGTGCAACAGGTCTGGTTTTCAGCAGCCACCTGTTACCAGTCCATGAAAATTGAAGGAGACACCAAATGCATTTTGTAAGGTGTGATATTAGCAAGTCACTTCAGCCACCTCACCTCTTCACCACAGGCACCAGAAACTGCTTGACCTGGATGAAGCAGCAGACTGAATGCTCTGTCTTATTCAGCTGCACTTTCCACGTGTGACACTTGAGAGTTGGCCACTTCCAAGAGGTCAAGAACACGTGGATGGCTGCAAAGTGTGAGCATCTCAAAATTGGGTCTCTGTTTTAAATGCATCATGCCAGGATTAAAATTCCAGCCCCTGAAACAAGCTAGGGGAATAACCCTCATTGTTCCTCTTCCTAAAAGGAAGAAAAACTGTTTCTGGCATAGGGGACTGTGTGGTATACCAGCAGGAGCAAAAGACTTTATCCTGCTGCACAACTCCCAGGGCCAAGAGAAGTCTCTCCAAGACAGAGTGATGGTCAGATGGGCAAACAAATATTTATGGTTCTCAGTGGGCCAAACTTCAAACTCTCTCTAGCAAAACTCTTACTTGCAAGTGACCAGGATATAGCTGAGAATCCTGCCTAAATTCCAGCAGAGATTTCAAAGGATGGGCCTGGATTCAAGCAATTTTTTCAGCTTTGTGAGGTGACCCAGGTGAGCCTGATGAAAGCAGCACACAGAGTGATGGGCAGGAAAAGGACAGTGAGAGGCTGCAAACACACAGCTGTGTTATCACTGTGAGTTCAGAGCCCTGCTCTACATATGTAAACAATAAGAAACAATTACGAACATCTGGGCTCCTGCCCTTTAAAATCATAATTTAGATTAATAGATTTTGAGTACACTGAGCTGGAGGAGGCTGCTTGAGTTTCAGAATAGCAGCTGCATGCAGACTGCTGAAATATTAAACTCTCATCATCTGAAGCTTTTTCGTAGCATTTTGAATCTCTTATTATTGTTAACAAAACACATCAGGGGGTGCTTTAAATTCTGACCACACTTTCTGGCTTAATTCCAGAAGCCAAAAATCTTCTCCTTTTTAATGCTGAAACTTGCTGATAGCATTGAGGAAAATGTTTAGCCACAGAATAAAGAGACTGAAAACCTAATGTGCCTCTAAACCTTTTTACTAGGAGCAAGGGGAGAGACAAACAGCTCATTTTCCACCTGACACAGATGCACCTAGACATTAAAAGTTCTTGGAAATCACCTAAAATAGAGGAAAGCAAGTCAGGCATCTGAAAGGATAAGCAGCTGTCACTTTCAGGGGCACACAGTGTGGAGCTCAGCCAGGTTGCATGCAGCAATAAGGTGACCACATTAGCATCACTCAAAACAGAGATTCAAAGAAATGTGAAGTTGAATTTAAGAAAATCTTTCTGACCAGAGTAAAAACCCCAAAGGATCTTTGCCATAGGCGCACCTTCTACAACAAACTTAAAATTAATGACAAGAAGTTGTCAAGAGACCAAGAGCTTTAATTTCCTCTATGACTTCAGGCAAAACCCTCAACCCCTAGCCATGGGGATGTGATATGTTGGGGATCTCCAGGATTTTCCACAGTCTGGCAAGTCCTCTTCCTTCAAGTACAAGTCTTTGGAACCATGTAGCTTGCTCTTTGAGGTGCAAGAAAGGAGAAAATTTGCTCTGAATCTCCAACATCTTTTGGTGCAGGTTGCTGCATGGGAATGGTTGAGGTTGAAATCCTCAAAGGAGAGGTCCCAGGTTTGGTGCCTTGGGCTGCTCCTCCTATAGGACCAGCAGTGCACGTGTGTGTAAAGGCAGACTCCAATGAAGCCAGCCTTTCAGGAGTTCATTATAATTACACAATTCATTTCATGCAGAAAAAACAGATGTACTATTTTGACTCTTAAGGCTGCTTTCTTCCTTCACTTTTAAAGTTACTCCATCCTATTATATTGCTGAATGATGAGTATATGCCCATATTGGTGCCTTGATGGTGCAGAGGTGGTATATTTTCAAATTTCATTTTTAACAGCTTTGTTTCCATTATTTTTAGGTACTTTCTGATCATTTTTTATCAATTTTGATCAATACTTTTTAAAGCATTTCTGTATTTCAGATGCTCAGCTGGTACAAGGGATGAACTTTCATCAGTTACAGCACAAAACAGTGCTGATTTGCAGCATGCAGGAATCACTCCATTACTCTTTTAATTCACCTGTATTCCATCACATGACCATGCTGAACACCCCTTTGCTTTCCACTGCCTCTACAGAAGCCAGCAGCAGACAGAGAAAGGAAGACGAATTTTAGACAACATTCCTCCAGCTGTTCAAGATGCATATCTGATCATCCGTATTTTCAAAATAATTTTTCAAGGTTAGGCAGAAGTTCCTAATAGTTTGGACCAGGGTGTTCATTTTCCCCGCCTGGCCATGAATATTGTTCCTGCAGAGCTCATATCCCAGTCTCTCATACCATTGCACAGGGAAGCAGCTCCATTGACACCAGAGAAGTCCTTTGTGTACACATCAGTGTGTCCCCACCCTACCTGTGTCTGTCACAGGACCCCATGAAACCCCGATGTGCCCTGTGAGCTGCTGCACCCATCAAACCTGCAGGATATGAGCCCTGTTTGTACAAATTTTAAACAGCCCCTGAGACACCTTTACCTACCCTGAGTGAACATAAATATCAGGATGTGTGTTCAACAATGGAGAAGGACTGGGGAGCAAATTCTCTTGTCCATCTGTGAGTACCAAAAGCCCAGTGCAAAGCCCTGGTTGTACCTGCCACAACAGAGGCTGCTTCATCCTTGTCACAAACAAATTGCATTCATCCAGGAGTATTTGCACACAAATGTAGCTCAGCTTGGTTTTCTAGGTCATTTTCAGTGGGCACACAAACAAACTCTCAGCTCCTCTGTTTTAGTTACAACTGACCTCCCTTGCCTTCTCCAGCTTTCTAGTCCAGTTGGTAAAAAAATGCCATCAGTTCTCTGTAGACGAAAAACGTGGCAGCCTCAGAGACCAAGTGAGAGCCATAAGCCACGTTCTGAGCAATGGTCAAACTTGGGGAAGGTGCTGGTGGGACTGCCTGGGCTCCTGGCCCGTGTTTTGGGAAGACAGAGCCAGAGGAGGTTATTACCTTGCCAGCACTAAAGCACAGGAGCAGCTTTGGGCTAATACAAGTCCACGCTTTGCAGGCACAGATCACTTTTGGTCACTGTGCTCAGGGGATGAGTCCAGGCTGCTGACAGCATCTCTCATCAAAACTTGTCTGAGGTGCTGGGTTTTCTACTGTTAATGAAGGAACTCACATCACAATGCAAAGTAACAGGCAGGAATCACAGAAAAAGCTGAGCTGGAAAAGGCCCTCAAGGATCACCAGCCCGACACTGGCCCTGCACAGCACTGTCCCCAGGAGTCCCACCAAGTGCCCGAGAGCATTGTCCTGGAGCACTTCTGGTCTCTGTGCTCCAAGGAGGTTGGGGACGCTCTTCCAGCACACCAGAGACACCATCCTGGGGCATCCTGGTCTCCAGGAAGGCACCAGCACTGCCCTCCCCAGCCCAGCACCAAGGCACTGTTCATGCACAGGCAGCACCCACTCCTGACCTTTGCTCTGCTGGTGTCTCCCACTGCTTGGCCCGGGCAGAATGCCTGCCTGCCTGCTTGGAAACAAAGCCCTGCTCCCCTGCTCCTCATCCCAGCACCCTCTGCCCACCCCTTTCAGCAGTGCTGCCTTTTTGCAGTTTAAATGTTCCTTTTTAGAGTGCCTTTTATTTCCAGCTTGGAGAGCAGGGGGACGAGAGATGGGATAGGGATGCTGAAGTAGTAATTTACATAATCTGATTAAAAGAGGATTATCCAATGGCTGCTGAACAGCCTTAGTGTGCTTGAGCTAAAAACCTTACTATTCATTGCTCTCACCACCCTGCAGGGCAGCTGCACCTGCAGCACCAGCTAATATTCTCCTGGGGACTTCAAGGAAGGAGAAAAGCTGGGGCATATTTTTATTATTATCTGGGAGAGGGCTGAGAAGCTGCTCTCCTTGTGTGCAGCCCCTAATTGATCTGTCTGCATTAGTCACTAGGAAGATGAAATGAAAGCTGAGCCAGTTGGCATTATCAGGAACAGCCATCACCTTTGAAAAGGGCCAGCTTGTGTGGCTCCTCCCAGGTTCTCTGTGGCCAGGTCACCGGGGCCCATCCTGGCCAGCCATGAAAGGAGCTGGGTAGTAGGGTCCTGCACATGCAAGGACCTAAAGCACTATTTCCTCTGTGCCTCATTCAGCTGGGAGCAAACCAGGCCCAACTCTTTCTCTAGGATCTCTAGGATCATCAAACCCAGCCATTGACTGCCAAATCTACCATAAAACTTGTCCCTAAGCACCTAATCTACATGTCTTTTATATCTCTCCAGGGATGGTGATTTCACCATCTCCCTTGGCAGCCTGTTCCAATGCTTGACAAAGATCTCAGAGGAGAGATTTTTCCTGGTATCCAATCTAAATCTCCCCTGGCACAATTTAAGGCTGTTTCCTCTTGCCCTGTCACTTGTGAGAGAAGATCAATCCCCACCTTGCTATGACCTCCTTCCAGGTAATTGAAAGAAAAATAAGGTACTCCCAGTCCAAGCCTTCTTTTCTCCAGGCTGAATGTTTCCTGTTCTCATAGTGGAGAGCAGCAAACTCTCCTGTAACAATTCAGCAAGCAGGCTGAAAAAAAACAACCTGATGGGACAGATAAATGCTATGACTCCTTGAACACACTACAAAACTCAGCACCACATAAGGGCATCCACTGGGGCTGAATCCAGCTCTCCCAGAAGGAATGGGAAACTTGTGAAATTCAGGTCCTGGCAAGACAAGATGCATTCAACATCTGCTGGTTTCAACAGAAGCAGGTCTGCACCCCAGGCATACACTCAGGATGAAGGGTTGAAACTCCAAACTGAGAAACATGTGAACTCTAGAATGGAAAGAACTGGGCACACAGAGATCTTCAGCTCAGGAGAAAAACCAGATGGTGTGAGCTGGAACCTCCCAAAACACATTCACATCAAAACCAGGAAAAGAGGAAGAATTTGATTTCCCCTCCCACCCCCCCACCCCCCCCATTATACAGAGGGACATCTGTAAGGCAGGCAACTATAAAAGGTTTTAGAACATTCCAAGGATATTAAAACTGGACTTCCTATAAGAAAAGAGACATAACCAAATTTAATCCCCACCCTCAGTAGAAATGCTGCAATATAATCACCCAAGACTAATTGTGAGTCTTTGTTTCCAGGAGCACACTCCATCCTCACAGCAAGGTCTGGAGATGCTTTACAGACTCACTCGTGACTCAGACTGCTGCATTTGTCTCTGAAGACCTGCCTGACAGCTGCCATTCACAGACACCACCTAAACAGATTTACAGCTCAGTGTGCCTTCTTTACTCCTACCCACGGTGTGAATGAACAATGGAACACAGTGGCCTAGTAAAACAGGGAGGTTGCAGAATGTGGTGAAGTCATCCTGCCTCATGGCTCATCCAAATTTTCCTCCTCTTCTTAATGAAGAAGGGGAAATGCTTCTGTCCTCCGGGGTAAAAAATATGAGAACAAAGGCTGAGAAGCAGCCACCAGGGCACACACTGTGCGTGCACAGCCATCACCACTGAGTGGGTTGGTTTTTTTCAAGGAACTGTGACACAGAGAAATGTCCTTTCCCTGTTCAACCTTCAGTGCTGGCTGGAAACAATGTCCCCTACCAGCCTGGGCAGCAATTGCACCTGTGGGATGTCCAACAAGGTGTCCAAGATGTCCATGGCAGTGATATCTCCATGCTCCTCAAAGAGGTGTTTGCCAAGATATTTCCATGCTTTGGTATAATTAATATTCCTGGGTTTAGGAGTTAAGCAGTATTTTCAGAAAGGGATAACACTACATCCTGGGGTACACGAGCTCTCCTGCTTTGAGAAAGATAATCTCTGTTGCCAAACTAATCCTTCATGCTGGCATCTTCCCAGATGTCAAGAGGAATGAGGAACCAACAGCAACCCCACTAGAATATCTGTGTGCCACATGCTGTGGGAAACCTGTTTCCTACAGAGCCTCATTTTTCTGTACAGCTGTAGCTCCATGAGGCCTCCTTACACCTCAGGATTGTTGACTCTTCACCCTTGCCTCCTGATCAGAAAAGCATTCAAAATGGCAAGACACAAAATAGATGTGAAAGGAACTTGTACATGCTGGTGGGTAAAAATCAGGCCCCTTCTTCACCTGGTCTGGCTACTTCAGGTCAGGAATTGCAGGACTAGGACCTGGTGCAGATCATCTGCCACCTCATGGTGTCCAGGAAAGGAGAACATTTCCACAGATCACAGAGACTGCAGAGACAACAGCAGCATCTGTTTACTCTGTTATGTGTTCCCAGAGAGGGGCTTTTTATATATTCCCCAGAGGCTCAGCAGCCAGAAGAAAAACATTTTCTCACAGCTGCTATTACCTTTTTTCCATGCTTCTGTCCCCAGAAAAAGCAGCAGAACTATTTAGCTGCCATCCATTCCCCATGCACACAAACTTGACCCACATGAGGCACACAAAATAGACAGACAGCACAAACAGAAAGGAAAAAAAAACCTTCTCCTCAGCAGCGGGCACATTTCTCACCATAAATCTCCAACATACAAATAGCAGCAGCTCCTGCCCAGCAGACAGCAGGCAAAGTTATGGAGCAAAAATCATGCCATGGAAACACATTCAAATGTCAGGGTCTAGGTCTGCTCACAGTGGTGAGAGGGAGGGATCTACCTTGTGAGGATGCTTCTCCAGCATTAGGTGTCAGCTTAAACGCTGACTGTTCTCAAAAAGGTGCCACAAACCAGGGGCTCTTCCCTTTTTCCCTTGCCCAGCCCTGCTCCCGGGCCCCTCCTGGCTGACTCCAGCTCCCTGTGCAGCTGAACAATGTTTGGGAGCACAGGACAGCTCAGCTCTGCAGCCCTGCGTTATTTATGAGTTTGGAAATCAGAGCTGTTCGGTTCACTGCCAGTAAATGGCAGTGACTGGAAAGAGGAGGGGGGAGGCTTGTGTGCAGCTCTTCATTCTCTATTCCCTGTGAAAAGGGAATCACTCCAGCTAACTGGCCCATGGAGATAAGGATTTCAGACAATCTGCATTAGCCTGATAAGCCAGGTTTGCATTTCATAAAGATTGTTTGTTAAGAACCTCAGTAAAATAAAATACAGTCAGGAGGGCTTATCAGCACAGCCGATTTCCACTCACACCACTCTGCCTGTCAGCACTGACTCTTTTTTTTCCCCTGCTACAAATTAAGGTGCCTGCTTGTGTCCCAGGTCTCTGGGATGGAACACAGACCAGGGAGCAATGGGGGAGGGCTGGGGAGGGCAAAGAAGAATAGCCTGAAACCTCACAGCTGTGGATGGTCACTGTTAGAGCCGTGGTCCTGATCCACAGTGTGTGGGAGGGCAGAAATGCCCTTCTGGTGGGTGGTGTGGATTTGCCCTCTCCAGTGCACGCCAGAACAGCTGGGCTGGCATCAGTGGCCTGCCCTCTTTGCACCAACGAAGGATCAGAACAGGAAAAAGGAATTTATACACATTTCCCTCTATTTCATGTTTTCTCACTTCCTCACAAAAAAATCCCTAATGTGAAGCTGTAGACACTCAAGCCCCTGTCAGTTTTTCCTCTTCCCTCTTCAAACAGGCCATAGTCAGGCATTTTGCTACAAAACAGCCTTGATGAATCATAAAAAACTATTAGAACATCCTCTGGTGCTCACCCTTTCCCCCTCTTTTTTTCCCCAGCACCTGCAGTGTTTGCAGGGAGCACATCAAGGCCATTCTCTTTGGACAGTGCTGCCTTTCCAGGAGGTGGATGCCCATTTCTGCACAGATTCAGGGCACTATTCAGGTTATCACACTAATTCAGATTCAGAAAATCCTTTTCCAGTCCCTTTTGGATGAAGAGTCCCAGAGAAAGGCAGCCACACAAAAACAATTAACAAACACTAGACCTTCTATGGTTTGACAGCCAGAGCAATTACAAACTCACTTAATCTGTATCATCTGTTGTATCCAGCTGCCCTTGCTGCACACACTTTATTAGTGTCTTTTGGCAGAAAGACCTTAGCAAAGCGGAAAGCATCCTGGTAGGGCTTCGTATTTCTACCTTAGTCCTTGCTAATGCTGTGGAGTAATGCAACAATTATTGCCACAGGTAAGGATGACTCTCAGATCTTTTAAGGACTCCAACCCTCAGCACGAGCACTGGTGACCATCATGAAAGTTGCATTAGCCCCATTTCAAAAAGGTTCCTCCTTTTCAGGCCCATTTGTAGGTGAAACCTGGGCTCTGGTGGCAAAGCCTCGTATCGCTTCAGTGGAAATTTTCATGAAACCCCCTTGCCTCAAAAAGTGAGATGGGAGATGTGCCAGTCCGGTCACCAGTCTGGCCAAAATCCAAAGTATCCATCTCCAGGCTCCAACCAGCCTCATGCCAGCCTGCTGGATGAGACATTCATGAGGGCTGGATAACAACCAGAGCGATTCAGAAGTGATATTGGGAAGGATTGGAAGATTTGGCGGTGAAAGAAAGAACAGGTAGCAATATTTCTTGGGTCTTTCCTTGTCTTGTTCACAGGAGCTATTGTGGACCTTTGCTCAGAGGTTAGAACACCTCTACTGTGCTGGAAAGAAAAGGCAGGTCCCTGGAGTGCTGAGGGGCAGCAGATTAATTGTCTGACTTCATTAGCTGCCTGCAGCAAAGTGGCTGTAAAAGACAAGCAAGGAAGAGGCTAATGATGGTCTCAGTACATTGACCTCAGCAACAGCTTTATCTCACAAGAAAGAACAGGGACTTTTTCTGATCAAACACCAAATGCATTACATAGACATCATTAACCCCGAGAAGTGGCTGCAGCAAACAGCCAGGGGCTAAAGGCATCAGCAGTGCAGGAAAGCCATCACAGGTGGCTACAGGCAGCATATGGAGGGTGTTTGATGGACATGGGTCCCAAACTCCTTCCCTGGTTGTGTTCCTGTGTTTCCAGGTGTGCTGGAAATACGGGGATTAAGTTTACCATTATCACATCTGTAGGCGTCACCGGGCTGGGTGTGAGTGTGGATGTGCTGGAGGGCAGGAGGGCTCTGCACAGGGCTCTGCACAGGCTGCATCCATGGCATGAGCCCAGTGGGGTGAGGGACAGCCAGGGGCAGTGCTGGGTCCTGCCCTCGGGTCACAGCAACCCCCTGCAGCTGCAGGCTGGGGAAAAGTGGCTGGAAAGCTGGGACAGGCCCTGGGGGTGCTGTGACAGCAGCTGGACACGAGCCCAGGGGTGCCCAGGTGGCCAAGAAGGCCGATGGCCCTGGGCTGTCCCAGCAGGAGCAGGGCAGGGACCGTCCCTGTGCTGGCCCCGCTGAGGCCACAGCTCGAGTGCTGTGCCCACTTCTGGGCCCCTCAGGACAGGAATTGAGGGGCTGGAGCGTGTCCAGAGAAGGGAATGGAGCTGGGGAAGGGTCTGGAGCCCCAGGAGGGGCTGAGGGAGCTGGGAAGGGGCTCAGCCTGGAGAAAAGGAGGCTCAGGGGGCCCTTGTGGCTCTGCACAACTCCCTGACAGGACGGGACAGCCAGGGGGGATTTGGGATCTGCTCCCAGGGGACAGGGACAGGAGGAGAGGGAATGAATTCAAGTTGTGGCAGGGGAGGTTTAGGTTGGAGGTCAGAAAGAATTTTTTCACAGATAGGGCTATCAGACATTGGACTGGGATGCCCAGGCAGGTGGTGCAGCCACTGTCCCTGAAGGTGTTTAAGGAAAGGCTGGATGTGGCACTCAGTGCTCTGGTCTGGCTGACAGAAAAGTGATCAATCACAGGCTGGAATCAATGATCCCAGAGGTCTTTCCCAACTTACCTTATTCTCTCACATATATTCATGAGGATCACAAAGCAAAACAACACCACCCAAGAACACCTCCAAGTCAAGCCGAAAGCCATACTGACATCCTTTTCCTGGTCTGTGCTGGGACTGAGTCACAGAAACACACTTTTCTTTCCAAGCATACAGCAGGACACCTCAGTTTGGAGGAGTGGAGGCTACATTGCACTGCTGCAGAGGATGTCAGACTCTGGGGCTGAGAAGGCATGCTCCAAGGAAAAAAACACCTCATTTTCTTCCAAATAATGCAGGACACCCCACGACATTGCTTAACGGGGGGTACAGGAGTATAAGCTGCTCACCTCTCACCCCCACAGAAGGATGGGGAGAAGAATCAGGGGAAAAATCCCTGTAAAACTCACAGCTGAGACAAGAACAGTTCAATAACTGAAAACAAAATATTAAGAGTGCTGATAACAACAACAATTATAATAACAATAATAATGAGAGAGAGCAAATCCCAAAAGAAAGTGGTGGACAGCAGTTTGCTCACCACCCATGATTGATGCCCATCCCACCCCCAGCAGTGAACAGCCCTCCCAGACATACCCAGAGCATGATATTCTCTGAAACCCTTGGATTGCTCAGCTCACCTGCCCCAATGGCTTCTTATGCACCTGCCCAAGGGTACATCATGAGAAACCAAAACATCCTTGATTTAGGGTGTGCATTACATAGCAACAGCAAAAAACACAGGCATGTTACCAACATTTATTCTCATACTGAATCCAAAATCACAGCAACACACCAGCTACTGAGAAGACTATCTTAACTCTGTCCCAGCTGAAACCATGACAAAAGAAAATGTTTCCCAGGGAAGAAGACACCAGATGTCTGGTCAGTCATGCAGGGACCCCTTTCTACATAACATGAGTGTACTTAAAATAAAAAAAAAAAAACCAAAAAAAAACCAAAAAAAAACCAAAACAAAAACCAACCAACCAACCAACCAACCAACCAACCAACCAACCAACAACAAAAAAACCACCCTGAACCCCAACAGCCTGGCCTGGCTCCTGTCTTTACCAGCTATTCCCTATTTAATCTTCTCTCCCTTTCCACATTTGTTCAGAATCCCTCTTCCAGTGCAGCTGGAAAGGTTGTTACCAACAAGTGACCAAGCCTGAATGCTGAAAATGTGAGATAATTACAGGAGCCCAAAGAGCGAACACACAGATTTTTTAACAGAAAATGCTCCTGCTGCCCCAACCAGCTCCTGAGACACTGCTCTGGACAGTGGCAGTGATAAAGAGGGGCTAGTGTCAACTCAAGAAGAGGCCACACAGTTCAACAGTAACTCCTTGTGGAAGCAGCTTTACTCAAGAGTTTTGATTTTTCTGACAGGAACTGGATGGGTGAAAGGCTGTAATTATTTGCTTTATGTCAGAGAGCGCCATTTGGCTTATCCTGGTTTTGAAGTGGAAAGAACAGAAATGGCTGAGCTGAGGAAGCACAGTGCTAAGATTATTGGCTGGTGTAAATCGTCTGCTGGTGCCATTTTACCAAAATAGGTCATGTAGATCAGTGAACACAAGTGCCAGGCAGACTCTGATGTCCTTGCACATAGTTTCTCGAGTTCCCTTGCTCTGTTCTGCAATTCACAGTATCATAGAAACACATGAAGAGGAAGGAAACAGGCCTGAGCAGTGAGGCAGCTGCCCCTGAGCTTCCTGAAGTGCTGTGTGAACTCAGAGAATTCTGCTGGTGAGTAAGAAAGGACAGAACCACGTCCCTGGGAGCCACTGCGCTGTGACAAGCCAGACCTTGGAAGGAAAGTGTCTGTGTTGTTACACATCTCATTCATCTGCGCAAAACACACAATTACAGTGGGCAGTGCAAAGCAGAGACTGGTTTTCTCTTGAGCTGACAGAATTCAGACTTCTAGAGAATTTTAAGCAGCAGAGGATGCAAGCTGTTTAACCAGCAACCAGCATCTCCCAGGCTCTGCTTCAACAGCAAGGTCATAACAAGATCAGCTACTACTTTTTCATCTGCACAGCAGAGAAGGACTCAGCCATACTTCCAGAATCCTCTCCTGCCTGTATCAACAGAGTTTTTCCCATCTTCTGTGTCTGAGGTTAAAAAAACAGCATGGGGACATGGGCCCTTCTGTCAGAATATTGCTCGTGGACAGGTGAAAAGCATCAGCATCTTCCTCAGACTCTCCCTTCCCTGTGCAGCCAAGAATTGTCCATCCCATGATTGTTCTATGGCCTCAGTTTGGCTCACACATACCCTTTTTGGAAGAGCTGCATTTACCCTTTTGTTGCAAACAATCACATTTTTTTCAAGTGTTCAAGATGCTGCAGTTTCCTCTCATTTCCCATGGCACTTCACCATCACTCCTAGCGTGAGATCCAGTGCCTGATTCCAGAAAGAGATCCTTTCTTAAGTTCACATACAAACGATGATTCCAATTTCCACTTTGTAAAAGCAGGAAGTTGTAAAATACTACAGAATCATGGGAAATAGGAACTCCCTCCAGCAGGATTAACTACAGTCAGTCCTTAGCTATAGTCATCCTTGGCTGGCATTCACCTGATGTTTTCTCAGAGACCCCCAAAGTCATGTTTTACATATTTTCACATGTTAAATACTCCAGTTTCTATGCAGGTGGATCTATTTGCATTCCTCCCATTTACTTCTATTTCCTACCACCCACAGAAAGGGAGCCCACATATCCCTTTCTTTTCTTGTAACCATCGTCTATGGCTTTTGAAAATGGCCTTTTATGGTCCCTTCTCTTCAGGCAATGCTCTTTCTTCAGTCTTTCCTTGCTGTTATTCGGGAGCTTTGAACACTTTTCTGTCTTTTAACAGCTGCACATAAATAAGGTGAAAAACCATGTTTGCTACAGGGAAGCCAAGGGACTTGCATGTGGTTGCTTAAGACCATTAGGAGAATTTAGGAATTACCCTCCTCTTCAGTGCACTTCCAAAATGAAGGCAGTTAGTAGTTAAGAAGGTAACACAGAATTAAGAATCCATTTCAAATGAGGCAATTCAGGAGAACCTAAGAGGAGGCACGCTTCAATCTGGCTGTTTCTGTGGGAATGCCAAGGCTTCAGCTCATTATGTGCAGCAGTTCCATGATGTTCACACCACTCCTGGGCTCTCAGTCTGCATCCAAGCAGGAAATCCGTGGCCAGAGCACTGCACAGAGTGACAGGAGATGTGCAGTGTGCAATCTCTCTGTGCAGCTGAAGGATCCCTTCTTCTACATGTGGGCATCTGCTTTATTCTGAATATCTTTATTATATCCAAGTACCTTTATTAAAAAATAAATGCTCAAAGACAGGCAGTCAATAAGCAGTGTAAGAAACATTTCAGGATTTTCCTCTGTGCATTATGTCATTGTAACTGCAATTAAGTGTGTTAAATGGTGCCCAAGATGACAAAACAAAGGATAAAACAGCATTTCAAGTTGCAAATTAGACCCTCCTTTTAATCAATGTTAAATACACACTTTATCTTCTGAAGAAAAAACATTTTAACCTGAAGAACACCTTACAGGTATAATCAACTATTTCAGACATCCTCCCTTTCAGGGACATGCATTTTTTTTCATTAGTCTTTTCATCTACAAAGTCAAAAATTTGACAGATTATAATTTTCTGAGAGCATCTTTTCTTTCACTTAAACATTTATCACATCTGAGAAACTCACAGGCTTACTGCATGTTATTACACCAAGAAGTTCAGGACAACAGAGTTATGAACATGAAAAACACAAGGACATTCACTTTTTTTTTTCACTTTAATGGAAATGTACAAAAAAATTTCTACCTGAGAAATTATCCCTTACGATGTCATGGTTACTTTAGCAAGTGAATGGTGTTAGTAGGATTTTCTATCTCTCTCTTCTTAACCAGGCAGAACAAACAAAGTTACCATCCAATTGAAGAGCAAGCCTGTCAAGTTGTTGCCAGAAGCTGAACAATTTACTCCAGTGTTTCAGTGGCAGGAGAAACTGAAACTGAGAGGATTGGCAGGATTGCTGCTGCAAATTTGATGAAACATTTGGTATTTGTACACATTTCTCCTTTCCCTTAGAGACAAGCCTCTGTTCTGTGAAACACAAAAATGTGAATAACCCCCATTTCTATCTACTTGCAGGAAAGCAGGGATAGCTGCAATTTCCTAAAAACCAGTCAAACCTTTTACAGGGAGAACACAAAGACTGGGACATTAAAACCGGAATTTTATTTCTCATGGGGAAGCCATCCCAGCAGCATGCACCTTCACATTCTTAAAGAAGGAAAGGACATATTGAAAAATGTCCAATGTGAATAGTTTCTCCTTCCATTCACTTAGTGTTACACCTCCTAGATGTAAAGCAGGTGGTCACACAGGTTCTGTGCCACAGACACATTCCATTCCCAAGAGTGACCCTTTGCTTATGGTAGGGATGTACCAGCCTCAAATCAAGCACATGTGAGGTACCTCTGGTGTTTTGAATTTACAGTCACACAATCTCCTTTGAAAAAAGAGGAACATCTCTGAGATTTTCCCATCCTAACCTTCTCTCAAGCTCGATAATTGAACAGTCTGAACGTTTTGATGATCCCAAGAATGTCAAAGCCACCTGGCCACTGTTTACATTTAAACAGTCAACGGCCCACAAGCCCACTGCAGTCCTCTCTACTCCCTTTGTGCAGCTTTGCTTTCAGCATCCCTTCCCCCTAGTTGCTTTTCATCTCCTCCATTAACCACTTGGAAGAAGCTCGATGAAGGTGAAGAAAATACCTGTTAAGCAAAGGGAGGTAAATGTCTCCTTAGGAAACACATGGGGTGTTACAAAGGGAATGGATGTCGATGCCTTTGGGCACTGGGAAATCACAGACTGACAGTTCTGGGGATTGGCCCTGCCAGCAGCCAGGGCTCAGTAGATTTGGATGACATTGTCCCACTCATCAATAGGCCAGATTCCATTGTCCTGCACGTTGAAGGGTGAGCTCTTCCAGTCCCACGTCTTCACAGGCACCTTCCACTCCGGGCCATAGTTGGCCTCCACGTACTGCAGGGTTTCGCAGGGCACGTGGACCTTGAGTTCCACAAACTCAGTCCAGCACAGAGTAAATTTGGGAAAGAGATACCTGTGGCAGAACAAAAGGGTATGGTCACTGGCAAAAGGCTAGATTTGCCTCTAAGTAAGTTCAAGGAGAAAGCAAGCAACTGCAGGAAGCGACCATGTTACATTTATACTGCTTTTTTTTTCTTATACGCTGGACAAGGGTGTATCAGCAGTAACCAGTGAACATTTACTGCACGTGCTTAGGAAGGAGCATTCCTAATTCTTCTGTTGCTTTTAATCACATCATTCTGCCACCTATAGGTTAGTGCCTGCCTCTGCTTTGCCTGTTACAAATGGGATTTAATAGTTACCCCTTCTAGAAAGGTGAGGGTGATGCATGCTTACAGCAGTGGCAGTTCACAGGTAAATTTCACAGCTTGACCAGAAGGACATCCTACACAAGTGTCAAGAGTCGAGGTGTTGAACAATACCAAAGTCTACCCGCTATCCTGCAGAGGATCACTCCCACTTCTGAAGTTCTGAAGATTTACACACACACACAAAAATAAAATTATCCTAGAATTCCTTTTCAAGGGTTAAAAAGAAACTATAAGCACTTCGTCCTTTTAAAAAAGGTTTGTACATTTGTATGATGAACTAGAACTTTCCCCTCCATATTCTTGCAAGTATGAAGTTAATTTTATTTCTAAGCTCTCAGCAAACAATATGAGAAAACAAAACAATTTTGCTTCATGCATTAAGTGGAGGGAACGAAAAAAGTGATCAAGTATTTTTTGGAAATATATCCAGAGACTGCTGATTAAACTAAATGCTTACACAAAGTCCTCTCTGTTAAAAACCTACAGAATTAACTCACTTTAAGGATTAAAGCAAACAGTGTGGATTTGATTCCCAGACTCAGTTTTTGTAGATACCCATTTTCTGCTGGAGAATGCAACTGTCCAGTATTAAATTTGCAAACAAACAAGAAGCCTCAATTGCTGCAACTCCAAGACAATATCAAGAGGATGCATGTTTGTGTCAGGAATGCTAAGGAAGTGTTTATGCACATGGAAATGCAAACCACATAGCCAGACTGTGAGGGTTAGAAACCAGCTCTCCAAGGAAACAGAGGCTAAAAATGACTACGAGAAATATTTTAGGGACTTGATGAGAAATGCTTTAGTTCTCCACCCTCTAATTTAGATGTATAGAAAGTATGCCTGTGCAAATATTTTGCTTTCTGAAGAAAACACCTTCTACCTTTCAGTTTTAATCTTAGAAGAGAACTTCTACCCTTCTCTGTGATCAACTAGTAGAAACCAACATCTTTTCTGACACTATAATTCCTTTAAAATTGTTAGAGTGGATTTAGGATTCAGCATGAGCAAAGAATCACTTCTCCTCTGGCTGACCTCCTCACTTTTGCCTTCCTCCAAAACTCTGACAGGGCTGGTGACTAAGCAAAACTAAGGGTCATTCTGGTGTTGCACATATTCAGATTAAGCATGCCAAGTGCTTTCACATCTCACAGTAACAAAAGCTGGATCTCTCTTCTATTTTTGAGGATGTATTTGGAATTACACATGCCTGGAATTACTTGGCTAAGGATTCGGAACAGCTACAGTTGTGGCATGGTTCAGGGCCTTTATGGTGGCAAACAGGCAATTTTCCTGTCCTTTTCTCTGTGTATTAAACTACGAAACACCAGCTCAGAATTAGAGACTTGGCTTCTTTACGATGCCATGCCTAAGCAAAGTTATTACTGAATTAGAAAGCTACGTTTGGAACTTTCAGTAAGCTACCACCAAAAATAAGTACGAGGCTACAAGAGAAGGAAAGGGTTTTGTGGAAGATGGAGTTCCAAAAGAGCTGTAATATCCGAGGATACAGAAGGTAGACTGCAGCGCAGGGGGTCACAATTACCCCCTATTCTCATGCTCTGGACTAGTCATTATCAAAAAAAAACAGGGGAAATACATCTCTCAAATATCTAAGGTTTGATGGAATTCTGAAGGAGCAGTGTCAACTCCACTGGCACGGAAACAGCTACTGCAATTTAGATGCAAAAGGAGCACAAAGAGAAGGAAAGGAATTTATTGGTCAGCTTGCTTTTCTGAATGCACCACACATGAAAACTGGAACTGCTACTGTATTCTAAAAAAAATACTTTGCTACATGGCACACTATATGCGGGGATATTCCAAGAGGTCTTTCTTTAGTCTATCTATCTCTAAATGTGCCTTTTGAAGCTGGTTATCAAAATATCTTTCCCAGTCTTTATTTATCACTTCAGATAACTAAGACAAGGATTTGGACATTATCTCCAGCTGGATGACAGTGCTCACTAAATTCCCATTAGCTAAATACAAACAAACACATTTCAGGCAAAATATGAAAGACAACGAAATCCTACAGAAGTCAACAAGGTTTTCAACTAGTCTGCAGCTATCTCCTTCTGAGGGAAGGTATGTGATTGAAATAAATAAACTTAATTACCAAAACCTATATTCAGTTTGCTGAGTTGATTGGGAAGTGTTTTTGCTGATTTTATACTGAAAAGTGTGAAACAAGAAACAGGGGATCCTATTCAAAATTCCATTTTCAGAACATGAACAGTAAGGCCTGCAGGGATTGTCTGAGTTGCTGTCACAACACTACAGTCAACCCAGTATTCCAAATTGCTACCTCAAAATCCCAAATTGTGGGCTTTTCTGTGCAAGGGGATTTGAGGCTTTTCTGCAATAATATTTCCTCATCAAGACAGATGCCGAAGGATTAATCTTCTACTACAAAATTTAATTGTGCAATAAACACTGTTTCAGAGACTTTTTCTCATCTTGGGTGTTTATGTAACTGAGAGCCTGTCACAGTCAGATAAGATCTGCTTGATACACGATATGCCACGCTTGCTTTTGATTTCACAAGAGATCTGACATTTACTCTCTAGTAAGGCACAGGACTGTTCTCTCTCTGCTTCACTGGTCTCATAGAGCAGAATCTCCACTGATTCCCTTCTGACATCCACATTTCCACAAAGAGCACAGACTTTGCCAGGCAACAGCACACAAAATGACATCAGTAAACACCAGCTTGTTCAATTTCTTTCCTACTAGTGATACAAATCCAGTTCTTACTTAAATTTCTTGCCCGATTTGGCCTGAGTTCCTCCATTCCATATGTGGTCATCCTCTTCATAGAAGAAAAAAATATCAAGTTTCACATCATCTTCTCCCTGGAAAGAGAGTTCCAAGCTGTCTTCCACCTGGAAGACAAAAATACACACTGTATATACACATAAAAATACAAAGCAACTTATGTTAGCAGAAAATAAATTCATTTTCATCAGATATACTGGGTAACTTCTATTTTTAAACTTTATTAAAGACTTCTACAACTGAAGTCAAAGTTACAAATCTACAGAAACACACACATGAAGTAAAATGTTCATTTCTACGTACCTTGCCAAATTTGTGCTTCAGTGGCAACCCTGCTTTCTGAAAGGCTGGAATGATATCTGCTTTGTAGTCCCTTATAAAGATTCCCAAATCCACATCTTTGCTGTAAGGAATGACGTTGCACTGTCTATACCAACCTGGGGGGAAAAAATAAAACAGAAAAATCCCAAACTAGTTAATTTAAGAATGTGAATTCAACAGAACTAAAGCAACACAAAAATGAACTGTCCTAAGATCACCAGGCAAAACTGAGGCCATAAACAAGACTTCTGCCTTTTTTTAGCATGGGATGAACCACATCAAAGGGAGCAAGTATTACTGCACTTATAGTCATCTCTCTCCCTTCAGAAAGCCAAGAACTTGAGAGAAAACAAGGATAAAATATCTTCAGTTTCCTAATTTAAATCCATTTATATATAAAAAAAAAGATTAAAATTCTTTATGTGGGCCCAAATCTAATCAGCAGTTAACAGCTACAGGGCCACAGCTGTGCTTCTGATTTGCAACTATTGTTCTATACTGCATCCGAGATGTTAATCATCTTTCAATCACCACTGCAAAGCAGAAAGACACAAAGTGGGATATTCTTTTGTCTGTTTCATTAAGGCATCTTTTAGTAACTGTTCATTCAGAAATTTATATTCCATAGGATTAAATAAATACAAGGCAAATGTGCACACAACAAGTTTTCACTAAGTGTGTCAGTAACAAAAGAATCCTCACCAGTGATAAGACACTTCTATCTTCAGCAGAACAGAAAACTTGCATTGCCTACTCAAATGGACTGTCATTTTGTTAAAAGTTTGTTTTGAAAGAAAAGATATTAATGTAAACTGTGTTTTAGAAGCCAGTGAAAAGCATCAAATTGCATGTGAGGAAAAACCGGGTTAGAGTGTACTTGGACAGCAGAAATATGCACTCATCACTGTGTTTTCCAATTGGCACTTCAGTGAATTCCAAGTCACACAAATTAGGGAACTGTTGATTACTTCCTAGCAGGGAAGAACACAACACAGATAATTGCTAACGAAACTAAATCCTTCACTGGAAATTTGCCCAGCATCTCTGCAACTCAGGTTTCTAAAGAAAAAGAATTTTTTTCAGGAGCAAAAAGGCCTATGGCAATACAATTATTACCTTCTAACCCAGTACATTTGCCTCTGTGACATCACAAGCAATGGAGGGGGAAGTGTTCAAAGTTTCAGATGAGTTTAAAAATGCAACACAACACAAATTTTTACCGAGACATGTTCCACTGCTTAGCCAGAACTTCACTCCCAAGTTATTCAGTGTCAGGGCAGCCAGATGAAGCAAGGATTTTGCCTTTTTCCTGAATTCCACTGCATCAAGAGAGGCATCATCAGGATACAGCTGGGAGGCAAGAGTAAGCAAGTTACTGTCAGAGAGCCTCCATTTTTTTCAGTGTACTAGGGAAAAATTACCCTAAAAATTTATTTAACTAATACCTGGGCTAATATCTGTTTTTACAGTACATAATCCATTTTCAGAACACGCACTGGAATGACAAGTTGAAATTAAAACTCCGAATCATCAATCTTCCTTTTTTTCCTAACCATCAGAATGAAAATTCAGAGCAGACTAGAATAATCAAATATATATTAGACACTGACTCTCAGCACTTGGCAGCAATATGGGCGAGCCCTTGTTCTGTACATGCTGAAGTCCATTCCCGGAATCCAAGGGGAACACGAGGACAGAATCAGTCCCTTGCCAGCACATCAAGGCTTTTCCAGACTCCAGAACTCCATGATTAATTTATTTGGCGCCACCAAGTGTCAGAATTGGGCGTTGAGTTTTAAGGAAAACCGCCAAGGAGAAACAGTGTGAACACAAAAATCTTCCAGACAGAGCTGTGGCAAGGTCTGCTGCCCTTGCAAAGCCAAAACCAACACGGCAGGTTGGGCAAACATTACCAATCCTAACAAAGGAACTCCATTTGGCTTTGTAATGGATTTCTTCAAGAGCTCTTGGGCAACAAGCAGCTGAAATGAACTTTTCAAAAACCAGCTCATTATCTCAGTGTTAAAGCTCCAGCAAAGTTCAAAAAACATTTAGGGGCACATTTTCTTTGCCTGTGGTGATTTCTGCCTGGAGACTGAAATTGGACTATATTTTTCTGTCTACCACACGTGAAGGGACAACACATGGATGTCCTTGTGACCTTCCTGCTACCCAAATAAGGATCTACAGTCTACTAGAGTGAACAGGAGTGGTCCTCTCTCTCCCCAACACCTGAATGACTGAAGACTGGAGCCTCCAGTGCTCTTTTTCCTCCTTCCATGAACTCAGAGATGGCTCAGCTTCTGTGGCCTGACTCTGACTCTGCAGGCTTAACTGTGAACTCTTGATCACTTTATAACTCATATCCTTTCCAAGTTAGGACAAAATGTTCCTCACACTGCAGCATAGACTTTTCTACTTGCTAATCAAGTAGCAAAATCCTAAAAATAATGCTCTGAATAGTGGTGAAAACATTAGCTTACACAGTCAGAAAAGCAATTAAAACAGTCACTTTGGAATGTGACCATTTCAAATAAGCCAAATGAGGAACATGGACCTGCAGGACATGGTTCAAAAAATGTAAAATTAAACATTTCTCAAAACTTTGAGGACTGCCATAAGAACAGTGTTCAGTCATGAAGATACACAAGATCTTAGTTTTATTTGAGATTCATTTAACAGCAAGGGTGTGTAAAAACTATGGATATGTTGGTTCCCTTTGGGAAAAAAATGTGGTCACAAGTAAAAAACCAAAAAGGCCATGATCCTCAGGCAAAGTTTTGATTTCATTACCACTTAGTAAGCTCTGTGGAATGAGAATCAAGGGTTGTATTTAGTTTTGTGCATGTGAACAGTCCCATTTAGGTGAACAAAACCCAGAAACAGTGGACTGCTCTTAGGTTTGAGTCAATCAATGAAAACACACATTTCATCTCAGAGACACCACCCAGTTACCACTAACCTGAAAGAAAGCCCGAGCTTCTCTGTACCTACATTCAAGAAATCTAGAGTGGGACATCTCCTCTAGAAAACTGGACGGATTTTTAGGAATTTGAACTTTTAAGTCATCAATGGAAACAAGCAGAAGCTCTGGCCTGCATGGAAAGAAAGATTATATATTACCCTATTTAATTCCTTTACAAACCACATGGCACTTTTTCCTTTAACTCAGGTTATAATCTTAATGCACCCTACTGACAGTGATCCCTCTGTCCAAATACAGCCAAAACAAAATATAAATAAAAAAAGCATCAAGAACTTCACCAAATTCCCCATACATTTCAAAACTGTTTAAAAAGAATTCCTCTACCTCCAAACCCCAAGTTAGTTTGTCAGATCACTGATTCCTTTATCGACTCATGACTTGAATTTGTTCAGAGATGTAGTTCAGTGCATTTTAAAATTCAGGTTATTTGGTTATCTAAGTATGGGATACACCTAAGAATCAAATTTTACTCTGTACCTTGAGGCTATTTGTTTTTAAAAATTAAAAACTATTCTGCCTTCATAATTATTGAAGTAGGGTTATTTAACATCTTACACAGTTTACTTCAAGCATTTAAGCGCATAACTCACACAGATTCCATGTTTTAAAAGGACAAAAGAATGGGGTCAAATTAGAGGAAAAAATGTATTCGATTTATTTTGATGTGTGAAAGTCTCAATATTCTTCTCATTCTCTCAGAAACTATGTTGTCAAACCCTGCACTTTGGGGTCTAAATCATACTTGAGCTGAATTTTAAGACCTGACTACAGGAAAGAGAGCAGTTTAACACACAGAGGAAATAATTTTGGGAGTGCCATGATGGTTTTCTCCTTCCCCTGTTGTGAACTCACTTTTCATATGCCCCAGGGTAGCGACCGAAGTGGAGTTTCCGGAAAGGCACAAACTTTCTGTCCATGTGCTGCTTCAGCCTCAGGGGTCCGTGCCAGAGGAAATTGCCACTCCTCTCATAGAAGACCACCAGGTGAATGGCATGGGATGCTAGTTTGAATATGTAGTGCAGGGGAATTTCCATTCCAGACAGGTCATCCATCCCATCCAAGCGGGGGTCCTTGTTTATAATCTTTAGCCACTGGAACCCCATCTTCTCAGCAGTTCTAAAAAGGCCCACCTGGAAATGAGGAAGACAGGAGGCAGAGCAAGCTAAAGATTAGAGAAACCAAAACTGAAAGCTAAATGCTTATTATTAACTCACACCATTCTCCATCTTCATTTTTTAATAAGGCTTAAGCACAAATGAATCAAAAATCTCTAAGAGCTTGAAGACCAGAGCCACAAGCAATTCCAATCACCTTCTTTCCCTGTCTTCAATTTTGTCTTTCAAATTACAAAATAAAACAACAAATAAATGCTGTAAGCCATGTTTGGACTAGGTTTGTTCCTTGCCATAGCACTCTACCCTGCACTCTCCAACTAGTCTGTAAAACAGTTATTCTGCCAAATTTGGTCTTCCTAAGTATTTGAATAATAACACTACTAACACAAAAAAGATTACTCCCAAAACCTTCTTTTGTGAGGCAAATAAAAATCTCACCAAACACTGGGCACTGCACCCAGGTAACAGGCTTTCATATTTCCACAAATAAAGGGAATTAAATTCTGGCTGATTTAAAGAAAAACCCAAACCATTCAGCATCTGAGGAGCCTTTAAATTCAGTTTCTCCCCTTGAAATGTTTTGTATAAGCATATCAGCTTCTCCTCTGAATGACACAGAAATTATCACTGAGACACAAAGCAATAGGAAAATGGATTTACATCAGTGCGCTGCCATGTAACTTTACTCTTAGTTTCTTGAATTCCTTCATACCTATGGGTAAAACAACTGCCTGATCAGGCCCAGAGTGACACCCCTCTTCACTCAAATTCTTCAGTGAAATAGTCACTGACCATTTCAGTGACTCCTACTTTTTCTAATTTAAAAAAAAAAAGAAAAAAAAAAACAACCAAAAACCTGTTTACCACTATTTGTAGTCTGTAGAAATTAATCTAATAAATATTTCCACATTACACTTAATTGATGAAATAATCTTGGATTTAATTTTGTCTTTCATCACATGCTACACCTCTATTTTTAACATAGCCATTAAAAAATGTCCTAACACCACAGAGAAGTAGAGATACCAACACATTAAGTGAAATGGTATTAAGTACAAGGATGTGCTAAAAGAAATGTAAATCAGCAAACAATTATAATTTTTCCAGTCTTGTCACATCAATACCTGCATTTCCTTCTTGACAAGTCCCCACAGTCCAGATTTATAACAGCTGCACCTACATTACAGGCTCAAGGATTTCCTCCTTCTTTTCTAACAGATCTTCTTTCTTTCCTTTTGGCATACACTCTGACTACCAGTGGTTTTTTGTTGGTTTTTTTTTTTTAATATTGCAGACAGCTTCTAAAAAGTTTTAGCTATAAATTACTCTTAATGTATCCAGGCTACTACATGGGCAACTTTTACTTTAAAATGAAAGTTCCTCTGCCTACAATTTTACCACCACAGGAATTCAGATACAAACATAAAAGCATTAAGTGACAACATCAAAGAACAGCTGAATGCATTAAAACACACAAATGCGAACAGAAAAGTTGCACTTACTTCATGTTTCCATGTTTTGTCCAGTAGTGCAAAGGTAGTAAAGTCTCTTGGAGCACAGAAGTATTTGCATTCTGGACTGGGGCCATCAGGAGAGCTTCTGATCTGCTCAATGTCTTTATCAACCAGTCCCAGAATCAAAGGATCAATCAAATACACTGGAATATTGTGACTGGATATTAATCCTAGGAACTTCCTAACCACGTGCTGTTTGACAGTGGACAGAAACACCAACTTTGCATTAAAAATCTTTGACAGAAAGAAACCCCAAACCACTGAAAGAAGGAAATCTTATCTCCCAATACATCCTCTGAGTTACACTTCACTTCCATAAACAGTTGTGAGACTGAGTGAGAAGGTAGGATGCAACTGCCACATAGAATTTAGATTCTGGTCTACCCAGGGCACTCAACATAGCACAAGAAGTTAAAAGCTGCACAAGAAGGTTCTGTGCCTGATGCAAGGGGTTATTAACTTGAGTCAGTGGAGAACATTAATCAAGCACATTTAAACATCCATGGCACACAGAAGCCATTTACAACAGTTACAGCCACCCTGCTACTTGAATGTATTCAACTGTAACATTTTCATTTCAGAGATTTTTAAGCTCTGGCTTCAGAGAACACGATGGGATGTGGGTCAACAACAGAGTTTTGGCAGCAGCATTATCTGTCTGGTACAGGCAGAAGCAAGGCCACCCTCACAGTAATTTCAGCTACATGGAGCTGAAAGGTAAGTGATATGCTCATATTACTTCTGTGACTAAAACTGGCATACCAGAATGATGAACAGGAAAAAGTCTCTGCAAAAGTATCTACTTTCCCAACCCATGATTACTCCAGGAAAATAGATGCTTCCAGCTGAAACTTAAATAAGTTTAAAAAAACATAAATAAGGGTAGAAAAACATGAATCTTGATGTTACATCATCAAGAAACACGTTCAAATTTAGTATTTTGAACACACCACTGCAGGGAATCTGTGGAAAGTTTGGAGAGCAGTAGGCCCCTGGCAGGGTCATGGAGCATCTTTTATCACTAAAGATCTCAGAAGAGCAAGTTCACCCTTCAGGAGAGCTCTGCTCTGAGTGGAAGCCCCCTGTGTCTGTGACACCTCACATCTGGTAGGCAGCTCCAAGGGGTGTCACCTCCAAGAATAGCAAAGCATTCCTGGCACAAGCAAGCAGTCCACAGAGCAGTTGGTTTGGATTTTTTCCAGGGATAGCTCTTAGCCAGAGCACCTTCCCTCTTGCTCAGCAGAAACCAAGCCTTTAAATGGCCATCCTGTTAATTAGCAACATTATCATGTTGCATCCAAACCGAAAGGCAGCCAGCTCCCAGCACATCCTTCTCCTTAACCATCTGTGCTGTTTTTCCACTGGGAGATCCATTAACAAAAAGCCTTCTGTAAAACTGTTTCCAAACAAATCCTAACTACAAATATGATAGGGGACCTTCTGATTCCCCAGGGTGGGTGTTTTGGTTGCATTCAGTCCAGCAGGCCTGAAGCAAGACACAACAAATATCCCATTTCAAGCACCTAACATCACTCCCAGCCCTGCTCATGAGGGTTGGAATGCAGCAGCTGGTGAATGCTGAAATGCGACATTTCCCTGCTTGGGAAGAACTTTATAACCCAGCACAAGCAGATAACAGAACAGTGGCCAGCAGGTTAAACACCTGGAGTGGGCAAAGGAGGATTGTGTGACCCAGGACCTTCTCAGACCAACAAAGAAGCTGCACGGCAAACCAGCCAATCCGTTCAACACCCAGCCTGAAAGGACACAAAACCCTGGATCAACACTTCTGTCTCAGAAAGTGTTGCTTCCTGAAACATTAACAACATATCTAAGCACTGCATTGGCAAGGGCTGTGAAGCTGTAACTGTTTCTCAATTTTACTTCGCACTGATGTTTTGATATTCCTTTTACTGAGCAAAGTTACCAAGTGTATCTATTCATCCTTCTGAGCAGAGAGCGCCCAGGGAAAGTGACGAGAACTGGACCCTGAATTTGCAGTTCAAAGTGAGTTCTGAGACTTGTGGAAGGGCTGTATGAATCACTGTACATACCCATCTAGTGCTGTCTTGGCCTGACTGGCTTCCTCTGACTTTGGAAAAGGCTGCGCCATTCTATTAAAACAGAACAAAACAAAACGAATGGGAAGAGGAGGGAGAAAGAAGAGAAAAAAACCCCAAAGTTCCAGTTGAATCCTTGTTTTCTTAACATGACATTCAGGGGCATTTATCCACTTTATGGTTATGGCTGGGGTTACGCCTCTGGTCACTCAGCTACAGCACTGAATGTGAAATCATAAACCACTGCTGTGTCTTAAGTATATTTAGAAGGACAACCCAAGCCTCAGGGACCTCCAGACACGTAGGGATTGAGTGGTGAGGCCTCGGGTTTCCAAGCCAATGTGCCAGCAAATGTAAAATAGGAGGATGACAAACCATGTCAGGCAAATACCACAGGGGCAAAGACAGCAGGACTGCCCCTCAGTCTTTCCAGGAGTAATCCTAGACAATTCAATTTTAAAGACAGCATATTCACGTGAGACAGTCAAGGCAGCTCGTGGCTCAGCTTTTGGCTTCTCAAAAGCACAAAGAATTTCTCAGTTGTTGTTTAAAAATCAGAAACAACGAGAAAGAAGCTGAAGGTTGCAGCAGCACCTGCCACTGACACTGCCTCCAATCAATAAGGAAAGAAAAGCCAGAAAACAAGTGAGGGCACTTTGAAACCCACACGGTTCTTCTGTAAAAATAAAAAGAGTTCCCTTGTTGAATCGGAGTTGCAACAATAAACTATGAAGCCACTAGAGGATTTAATTTGCAGTAACATTCACTTCTTTTGCTGCTGCAGAAAATCATTCGCCTGGACATTCCAGATCAGGTATAAAAAGACGTACAAACAGCATTCTAGGTATAAAAGTAGGATTTAAAGTGTGACATCCAGCACTTTAGGAGCTGAGTCACAAAGCTGTAAGACGACTGCAGAAAAAGTTGGGATTTCTCTCCGCCGCACCAGTGATGGAAATCCTGCACTCAGCAGGTGCTGCCTCCCTTCAGCAGAGCTCTGAGACAGCGCTCGGTGGCAACTTCAGTGTAATAAGTCACCGAGCAACGAGAGCTGAGGGTTAAGAGCCGTGGCGGCTCGAAGCTGGCGGGGGCATCGTTCCCTGCGGGAGAAATCGGATGGCCCTGGCTGACACAGTGACTTGGATGACAGGCTGGGAATTCAAATCCGACTGTACCCCTGCCACCGGACACCGGGCTGGGCTCCCTGCCCACCCTGCAGGCGCTCCGAGCCGCCCCAGGGAATTTCGGGGGCGGGATTAGCTTAACGCCCACACAGCGCTCCGCAGGGAAACGCGCTCCCCCTCTCACCTTCTGCGACAGGTAGAACTTGTAATAGCACAGCTGGAAGAGCAGGAAAACCAGGCTGGTCAGCGACAGGAGCGCCAGGACCACGTTCCTGTTGATTTTCTGCATCAGCCCCGGGGCGCTCCGGGAGCCACTGCCCGGCCGCCCTTACCGCGATGCGGCTTCAGGCCGGAAAGCGCCGCCGCAAAGCGCCGCCCGCCGTCGTAAAACGCCCCCCCCCGCTGTCGTAAACCCTCCTCACGGAGGTCTCTCACCCAACCCGAACCCCCAAACCCCCCACAATGGGGTGGCGGTAATAAAACGACACAGCGAGAGACACGCAGGGTTGCAGATTTCTGTATTAGTACAAAACATCGCGTCACACGCAGACGGCACACGCCCCCCTCCCCCCCGCCATGCCGGGGGCTCCGGGCAGGGACCCCGCGGTGCAGCCCAGAGATGTTCGGGATCACCGGGAACTGCTCCGAAGGGAACCCAGGGCCGGGCTGGGCCTGCCACAGGACACCCAAAAACAGCGACGCTGGGGCACGACATCAACACAAGTCACGGTCAGCGCCCATCCAACACCCCGCAGTTCTCAAAATAAAAACACCGACAAGCCCAACGCGCTCCCAGGTCGTTCCTCCGGTCTCCATCTGAAACGTGGGAGGGGTGAGGAAACAGGATTTGTACACTAGCCTCTGCTCTGCTTTTCCTGCATTTCTAAGAAATTAACCTGCTACCTCGGCCCTGCCTGTTTGGTATTTGCATAAGCATTTATATCCCCAGATGGTTTTTTTGTTTGTTGGTTTTTTGTTTCTTTTTTTGGTTCGTTTTTTTAACTTATCCTCTCTGACACTGACAGCCCTAGCTGCAGTTAACACAATTCTCCTTATTTTTCCACAGAACAATGGCAGCTACACTCATCGGATTTATTAATACCTCAAGGAAAACCTTTAGCTCCTCAAAAGTCAGGCTTTTGGAGTTAATGTTAACTTCACAATATCAGCAGTCAGTACTTTAAAATAAAAGAATATTAAGCATCTCCTTTTGGTCATAGAGCAGAAAACCCCTGTTTAGCCACAAGATGTATCATCTTCAGAATAACTAACAGTAAAGTAAATAAGCCTGCTGGATTGAACTACAGATCTTCAAAAAGATCTGCCAAAGAGTCACCCCTCTCCGAATCCTTGAAAGTGGATTCACAAAGGGAAAGGTAACTCCAAAGGGTCCAGGCATCTCTGTCCAGCTGCACACACAAACCCTGCACCAACTGCAACAAAAATCATCACTGGGAGCAGCATGGTGTCACTCATCTTCCTATGATGATGGGTGCTGGAGAAACACTAGTTCAGAAAAAACCAGTCTAAAAAAGAATAAATCTAAAGTGCTTAAGGCAATTCTTCATATCCCCATTTACTAAAAACAACTGGACTAGATGTTAGCAGCAAAAATTTGACATCTGTGCAAACTATTATACAACAAATCCATCCTTTTAAGGGTAAAAAGTCACATGTTAAGGTACACCTAGGACATCAGTTAAACCAGAACTTGCAAGTCACAAGTCACAGTATGAAACACTCTCAAGCTTTTCTCTAACTAACTGTTAAAAGAAAAATTACATTTTTACATCGGTGCATATCAAATTCACCTTGCAGGTTACACTACAACTGGCTAAAAGGGGGAAAAAAAAAACCAACCAAACAAAAAAACATGATTTAAATGCTCTTGTAGAGGGCTGGAAAATACTCATGGTTCTCACTACACATTAGCTGGTTGTAAACATCCCCTTTCTTTCCACAAAGGGAAATCTGAAGAGGAACTGCAGCTGAACACCCAAGATCAAGACAAGTGGATGGGTGGTGAGGAGGAGGTGCCAGTCTGTCCTGATGTCTGTGCACCACAGCCCTGGACTAGAACTGGCTGCAAAACTGAGTTTGTAGCAATTTATCCCCAAGAACTCCTAGTCAGGTGTCCATTGCAGTAAAATGGAAAGAGGAAATATTATACACAGAGTATTTGCATAACAGTAACATCCGCAGATAATGTGTGAAACAGATTCAGACACTGTTGACCAAGAACCACGTCACTTCTGAGTATCTTTGTCCCAAAGCCCAAGCAACAGAACAGGCAGAAGAAGGTACAGTTAAACTGGGAAATGTTTTGTACTTTCCTCTGCAAAAAGAGATTACAAGTTCACAATGCAAATAACTAAGAGATGCCCAAGTTCCAGATACAAAATAAATATTTAGGGCTCAGCCAACCTGTCAACTTCATGATTCCTCAAGAAAAATAACACTTTCCAGAACAGGTAATTACATGTCCTTGTTAATCTTAACTTTTCACTGAACATCAAAGCCAGTTTATTAGAATGTGCCTCAAGGAATTTCTCCTTCTCTTGAGAAATTGTGATGGACAGAAAGGAGCCATTGGTAATACTGAGGTTTAACATGATTAAATATTCATGGTTTTATGGGCTAAAACATACATGAAAGGAAAAAAACTGTACTGGCCCAGCAGCAAATGAGCTAAATCATGGGCCATGAATTTTTAACATTTTCAGGTGATACCAGAAAACAATCTTCAGTTAGGAAACACCTGATTCAAGAGTGTACCTGAAAACTATTTATAGGCTCCACAGCTTGATTAGAGGGAAGAAAGCAGATTAAAAAAAGCCTATAATAACCTGACAAGCTAGGATTTTCCACGAAGAATATAACATATTTTTTTTTTCTTTTTTTAGCTCTCCCATTACTATGAATCATTTGACTGCTGGTTTTTTACCAGGCTTGCAAATAGGAATCAAGGTACTGGAACCTTTAAACATAATTTTCTAATGTAATTAGAATGCAATTAATATAAAGGTGACAAATGGGAGCCAATATCAATATACATGGTTTCAAAAAGGAGTTACCCATGGAAAACAGGAAGATTTTATACTACTGGGGGAAATAATCACAGTCTGCTCTTACTGCTTCTTACTAGGCCTACACATTCTTATAATATCCTTCTAAAACCATGCTGCTGTGGTACTTTGGCAGACTAGGCCACAAAATCAGTCTGTTTTCAAAATGCATCTCAGAAATCACAACTTCTAATGGGAAGCCTAGTAATAATTAAATAATAGTTAAGTAATTTGCATTAGGAGAGCTAAAAATTGTATTTGCTATATTCTTCATAGAAGAATAGTATCTGTAACAAAACTAATATTCAACTCTGTAACAAAATGCTTGAATACAGTATTAGAAAAGTACATAGTTACAGCTCTTGCTTTATCTTTTTTTTTTTAATAGGCAACAGTTCAGCTTTCTGACATTTTTCTGGATTCCCAGAACTGGTTCTTAACACTTTAGCCCCAGACCTTTACACTCTCAGTACCCAGGCCCTAAACAGCAGAAGGTAGCAAATCCAATAAAATCCAATGCTGACAAGCTTCTGTGAGTAGTAGCTACACAGAAAAACAAAAACATTCAGCAGTAGAAGTGTTGAACAGACATTACTAGGCAACATTATTTAGGCTGCTTGTTGAACCACCCAATCCATTTTCACTCTTCTGAAGAGTTTTCACGGCACTTGGCACCTGCAATCCCGTACTCACTGTGAGCCCACCACACCAGATCTGCAGAGGAAAAGAAAAAAAAAATCTGCATTATGACCCAAACACATCTCTCTCCTCCCATCCCACAATTAACTAGCACAAGCACAGCTGCATGTCTTCTGTCACAGAACTCTGTAAAACGTTCTAATCACAGACATACTATTTTTTAAGTCCATGAAACCTAAGATACTTCACATACTATGCTTCATAACTAAGTTTATAACTAAGACGCAGTACTCAAATCACTTGTTCCTAACTAGAAAAATTCTTTGAAGGTCAACGTGCCAGCAGCAAGTAGAGTGGCAATGAAAAGCAACTCTCTCACTATGCTCCACTAACTGAAAGCAGTGCTTACTTTTGCCATGTCACACTAAAATTATGTCAGCATAAACATATTACCAAAAAAAATATTTGAGAAGCTTCAAGGGCACAGACGCCAGTGACTTCTATTCTACACGTGAAAGAATGCTGTATTTTCATGTTTATAAGTAAGTTTGAGAGCTGTAATTAAGTAGTTTGTCATTTTCACCTGTCCTGTTGAAACAGTAAGACTGCTGTCACTCTTTGAGGGGCTGGCTATGTGAGGTGCAGAGGGACATCCTGAATTTTGGCAAACAACTGTTTCCCCAGATGACTTGGGAACTGAATTTACATGAGTCAGTTTCTGCTATGCTAGGGAATGGCTAATACATGTATTCCAGTAGTTCTGAAGCTATTCTTTTCCACCCATGCTGAAAACGATCAGCAAGGCAAATGAACAGCCATGAAAAAATCTAGACCTGTTAAAATCCCAGGCCTAGACACCCTGCTCCCAAAGTGTTATGCACCTGATGGCACCTTACAACACATCTGAGGCCTCCAAATTTAGCTAAACAAACGACTTAAATCATTAAAGGAAAACTAATAGTAACTAATGCTTCTCCTGTGCATTTTGGGCAAGGTTTGAACCTTTAACACTACAGAAAGTTGTTGCCATTTACCTTAGAGCAACAAAAAAGGTTATGCAGGGTACTGCACTGACTGGCAAGAAAATCCCACTGAGCTTTTAAAGATGTGAAAGCTGGAGACTTTTTTTTCCACTGGAAAGCATTGGGGTGCTGTTCTGTCCCGTGACACCTGCTCTGACAGCTCAGAGCATCCTGGACTGCCATCAGTTTGGATCAGTTATTGCAGTAGGCTCATCAACCACTCCAATGTGCTATTAGTTTCCTATACACGAATTTAATTACTTCTGTTTACATAGCTGAGACATTCTGCTGGGATGCCACTATAAGTACCACACAAAATCCAAAAGGATAGAGTTGAACATTTTAAAAAATGACTAACCAGCCAAACCAAGTGCTTGCAGTTTCCTTCTTTAAAAAACAATTAAAACTGAATTCAGTGCTAGAAACTGCAAGATTTTATTGATACTGACCATGAAGCCTGGTAGCAATGGCTGGGTAAACTTTGTTCTGAAGGTGTGTAACAATGCCTTTGAGCTTGCATTATAAAACGAGAGCTGACCTAAGAGAGAGGCAGAGAGAGAGAACAAGTTGAAATTCAGCTTCAGCATAGTTTAAGCTAAGATGCTGTTGCTGTTAACTTGGACCAAAAAATGGCTTCTTTTCCAGGACACACTAAGAGCAATCCACAAGAGTGAAAATTTACTATTTTCATCGAATTTCAGTACTTCTGTCACACAGATGAACTCAGGTCATTTGACATGACAAGCACTTAGGGTCTGTGCTGTCATGCAAGACCAGATCAGTCTGGAAGTAATGCACTTCTTCAGCCTCAGACTGCTCTAGCTTAACAGAAATAGTAAGTAAATGTTCTTACTAAATCTCCTAAGGTGTAATTTACCTCCATCAAAGTCGCAGTATACTCCTATTCTGTCTGGGACAGGTATATCTAGAGTCTTTGCTTTATTGTTATGCTTTGCTGAGAATGTGGTTTGCAGCCAGTTGTTGACATGGATGCACCAACTGGAATTAGTCTTTCCCAGCTGGTCAAACTTCCCCGGGTTTCTGTACGTTACTCCCACGCTGTAGGATTTGCAGTCCTTCTGGGCTCTCACTTCCCAGTAATGCTGTCCACTTTCAACAGCAGTGTCTCCTACCAACAGAAATATATTTAATTAAAACTGAGTGCAGTTAATTACAACTGAGTGTACCTTGCAGTGCTGCCTTATTAATAGGCACCAGTGACGTATTCTCTGTTTTAAGGTGAAAAAATCTGAACTATAAGGAATAAGAAATTTATACAATATAAATATAAAACAGAATCATGAGACTGCATTTACATTACAACAAGATACATTTAACACCAATTTATGTTTAAAAGCAGTGCATGTGAGTCACTAAGAACTTTGTAATACAAAGCAAAGTCGAAGACACAAAATTCTGGTGTTATATGGGCAAACTGATCCGGGCAGGGCGATGTTGAGTACATAGCCTTGAACAATCACAGACTTTCCCTCTGATTCTTACCTGATCTGCCCTTTCCTAACAGAGCAAATAAGCTCAGCTCACCTAGCACTGTGTAGGATTCACCAGCAAAGCGATCCCGGCCACCCCTCGCCGAGGCTCTAGGGCTGTTAGTGGATCTCTTCGGAGATGCTGTGTTGCTTCTAAAGGAGAGATCAACCACTCAAAACTTGGACAGAGCCACAGAAATGCACACTCAGGTGTCCCCGAGTCCATCAGGTGCAAGACACACACACAAACACTCTTGAAACACATTAGTTGATGCCTCTAACAGCATGCATGCACAATGGCTGAGAGGCAAGAGGTGACAGAAGAAAACATACAGAATGTTGTAAAAAAAAGTCCAGAGGCAGCTGAGAACAGAAACGGGGGGGAAAAAAGCAGATGTGTGGCACATGGTTTGAATGAAACACTTCAGGATGGAGAATATTCTAATGAGCAATCAGTTGCATAAAAGAATTATTTTAACCTAATGAGGTTTTCAAACTTTTTTTAACCTCGGTTAGGCCCTCAGAAATAATTATCAATAATTTAACCGTTAAACTGAGTAAGGGCTACTTGCAATATTCCTCAGTAGACAGAGAATCACATCTGATTACTACTTTAAAGGCAATCACTAGCAAAGAATTCTAACTTCTCAGAAATAGCTGTAAGTTTACAGCTTAATTTGATAAAAACCAAAAGTACAAAGCCAGTCTCTGAAATACACTTGAGAAGTAATTTTCAATTTCTCATCCTCTGGAGTCTATGACATAATACCCTTGGAAGAAATTCCACCTATAGATGAGTTTTCTATCCAACTTCTTCAGTTATGTGGGAAAGCTACTTTTATGTCCATTAATACAGTAAATTGTTTTCTTTCCAATTAATTCATTCTTCTCAAAATCCATTCCAGAAAGGGTTAGGACATGTCCCTTTTTCCTAATACCATCATGAAAATGAAGTCACATGGGAATCAAAAGCTAAGTGATACTAAGCTGCCAGATGTAAAGATAATAAAATCTAGTTCATGACCAAGTTTGTTTTATTTTGTTTACAGAAGTCTACAAAAAAAAAAATTACTGATGAAAAAGCTGTTTACTTGAGCATCACTATTTAGCAGGTAACAGAAGACAAATATGCTTCCAAATTGCTCACAAGATATACATGAAGGGGGTAAGTGTATATTGTGCAGGTGCACCACATCAAGTGCTTTCGGATTTTGTAAATATGGAGGATGCTGCAATTTACTTACCAAAGGAAAAAGTTAGCAAGTGATAGCATGGAAAAAAAAAAAAAAAAAAAAAGAGCAAAGCCAAGAATTAAAGCATCATTTCAGAGGGAGGCACTCTGCAGATTCCATCCTGCTTCATGTGCATCAGACATCATCCACTCGCATTCTCAACAAATGCTGTTGAAGATTTTCTATTAAATCCAGTACAAATGGGCTATGCAGAAAGCAATGTAGCAATGTGGCCATTTAGAGAATCACACTAAGAAAAATGCAGCACTTTGCTAGAATTTTCTCAAGGTTAAGAAAGCATTAAAAGCTTCTTGGTATGATTTACTTTGTTCAAGTCTGTAAATGGCCACTGCGTGTGCTTTGTCCTCTCAAAATTTAATAGCCTTTATCAGTTCAGAAAATTACATTGACTATTTGACATAAAAGCTTCAAAAAACAGTTGCTCAGGCTTTTTTTCTTCCACAGTGCTTACATCTCCCTCTCAATGGAAGGCAGCAAATTCCACAGCAGAAAGTCAGTTTCCTGCCCGTTTTCCATTAGAGCACAGTCCTTATTAGCCAGCAACTGGCATATATCTTCCAATATTCAGTGGCCAGATATTCTTGTCTCATGGTTTAGGATTGTTGCCTACAGCAGTGCAATTAGTCCCGATTTCCTCATCCATTTCAGAATATACTCCACACAGAATACATCCACACAGGATGTATTCTCTTCTGAAGAAGAAAGGTCAAGGAAGGAGATCAAAAATCGAGATACTTTTTTCTGGTCTAACAAATGAAAGATAATTAAGGATTTAGTTGCCACTCTGTATTTCTGACTCTTAAAATTGCACATTTTTTGTTCAAAGTAACTATACTTCAATTATTTTTCCCCCATCTCCAAATTTCCCCTCTAACACAGACATCTCACAGACATTTTTAGGTGGGAAAAAAAGTCTCCTACAAGAGCAGAACTCACCTAAATCCCCTGCTAGAAAAGGTCAGTCTGAGATGCACAATTGAACATGTGACCGTGTCCTTCTACTAAAGCAGAGCCGAGAACTAGGAAGATCTCTACTGACAGCTACAAAGAGAGACCAGGAGTAACATCCCCTGAGCTGAGCAAGTAGGAGCATCTCCAAGACATTTTCATAAATTAGTTTGGCACAAGTTGTTATAATTTGTGTAGCAGACCAATTGAAACGGAATGGCTTTGAACGCTTATTTTGCTTTTTACGTAAGCTTTTCTTTACTTCTGATTTCAAATTAGAGACAGGTCCACCTGATAGATGAATCCAGGGGACTAAAACCCGTAAAAAATTAGGATCCTGGGTATTTCCTTTGGTCCCACAACTTCTAGATGAGCAAAACAGAGCAAGAGATCAAAAATGGGAAAAGTAATTTCTCAAAAAGGTGTTTCACTAGAAAAATAAGGAAAAAATGTGACACTAAAAAACTACAACTGCACAAAGAATAGGAGAATATTTTACCTACCTTTACATAGCTAAAAAAAAAAAAGAAAGGATTTCTCATTCAAACAATTGGTTCTGCAATTGGAATGGCCATGAAGCTTTTAACATATGCTTCATCCTCTTCAATCATGTAAAAACACTTCTTACCCTTTGTCTAGTAGCAGCTACAGCACAAGTTCAAAAGCAAAGAAGTTTTTGAGATGAAAATAATTTTTTGTTCTTATTTTTGAAAGTTTTCAAAAAGGAGATCTTTACCATATTTGTAAAAAATGTGCCAAAAGGTTAAGAAAGCATCAATATGTCTGTAAATAACAGGGACCTTTGGATAAATATTAAAATACATGATGCCCTTCCAACCACTGCAAATCAGGTTTCATACACAGAGTGAATCCTTCCAGAAAGACTCTTCCAGTCAGTAGAGAATATATACATAATCTCTATGAATCCGAATTAAACTGCAAAATAACTTCTAAATGCACATATGCACTGCCACTGATAAAGGCTATTAGATTTGTTTCTCATGACATCAAGCAAAGGAAAGTAGCACAGATTCCCAACAAAACTAGGTGCTAGATCCTAGAATTAAGAGGTATATTATCACCTTCTATTGCTCTTCAGCAGAGGATTCTGGCCACTGTCGACAGAAATAAGTAGTCATTAAAGAACTGTTCTATTACTACAGTAAACTATCCCCCATTTTTAAAAATGCTAATAGAAGTTATTCTATCATGCTTCTGGCAATATATGCCCGTGTAGAATGCATTTGTTCATAACTTATCTCAAATTGTGAATATGGAAAACCAATAAACCGTGGCTGAGGGAGTAGCCAGTTGTGTGTAGTCTTTCCCACAGAGTACCCCCAAAACCCAAGAGGTGAGGTACCCTTGGAGCAGGGCAATGGGTTCTGTACAGATCCAGCTGAACACCAGGCTAACAGCAATCCAGGTGAGAGAAATCCACACAGCAGGACAGGCTGAGGGACACTCAAGGGAAGAACAGCTCTGCGGAAAAGCCACTTAGAGTTTGGGAAGCAGAAGGTGACAACAACAGTGCCCTGTGCCCTCATGGCAGAGGTGGACAGCCACACCCAGCCTGTAGCCCCAAGACAGTGACCAGGAGTCCAAGGCAAGTGACTTCTCCTTTCCTTTTGGCAGCTGTCAGACTGACCCTGAAGCCCTCCTGTCCCCAGGTCTGGGCTCCTCAGATTTACACCCTGACATACCAGACATACCATCTCCAAGTCTGTGGAGAGCCAACATCACAGTTAAGGGTCTGGAGCACAGAAAGACAATTGGGTTTGCTTACTCTGAGGAAGACAAGAACCAACTGCTGTCTTTAATTAGGTAGCAGGAAAGGGAGCAGAGAAGATCAAACCAGGCTGTCCTCACAGGGACACTCCTCACTGATGGCTGAGAAACACCTGGAATTACTGCACCACAGGGAATTCTAGTCAGGTACCAGGATATTCCTCCCCTCCCATAACAGTGGCCTGAACAGAGGGCTAGCAAGTTAACACATTCTTCATCCTTGGATATATTCAAGGCTCAGAGCAGACAAAGATAAACATTCTTCCAACTGTGTTTATCCAGCGACTCAGAATAGCAGACATCTAACAATCTACCAAGAGCTCTGCTGAAGTTAAGTGCTTTTTCCAGATGAAAGCAGTATGTTTAGAGCTGCCACATCCACAATAGTTATGTTTCATTATCCATTACTTTTTGCTGTCTGTTTTGTTTTATTACTATCTTTTTCCCTCCAATGAGGGTTTGAGATAAATTCAGAGACCACCTATATATAGCACCAATTTTATTTAACCTTTTCTTTCTCAAAAAGGCAGCTCCTTCCTTATTTTTATAGTGGAAATGCTGCCTATTCACCAGAACTGACCTGCAACACCAGTAAACACAGAATTACATTGGCTGCCTGTTCACATTTACCTTATCTACAGTCCTGGCATTATGTGGCAAGGTTTTGGTACCAAGAGAAGGAGAAACTGTAGAGCAGGTGGGTGGGCACCTGGTGTGCTCCCAAGGTCAGTCCACCACACCTACAGTTTAGCTCAGTATACTAAACGATACCCTAAAAAAAATGCATTTTTAAAATAAACAAATGTTATTTAACAACTATGACATAATTCTTGCCTCTGCATCAGTGTGACAGAAGAAGGAAAATCAAAAAAATTAAACTTTTCCAGAGAAACATTTCTGAATGAAAATTCCTTTCATATCCCACTGTCCCTAAGTGCTTGAATTCCCCCTGCCCTCGTCCTTTAAGTGCCAGATGACATATGCCAGACACTTAAAAACAGAGTTCTTACCTGTTTTTATTTTCCTTCCCTTTTATCTTTTCTTGGCCTTTGCCTCCAGTGGGATCCCATTCAACATAAGTGTCTTCAACTTTCAAGTTCAGATGAGATGAAGTACTGTCCAAACTGAATACAAATGCTAGTCAAGACAAAACAGAAAACAGTGTAATGGTTACTCACAGGAAATGAGAGAAGCAGTAGTAAAATTGTCACAGTTTTACTGAGCATAATGGAAACACCAGCTTTTCAGTCGGACTTGGAATCAAAAACACTAGTACAACAGGCTGAATTTCCCAAATATATTGACAAACTGTTCTATAAATGTTCTAATACTATCAGATATTACAATCTGACCCTAAAAGAATGTATACTTGAGATTTTTAAGAGTTTGGAGCTCAAAAATGCACAAGCGTAAACAACAGTCAGGTTAAGCTGGAGGAAAATTTTCTGAGTTGATCATTAAAGAAGCTGAACTAAGTGCTCACCCAGGAATAATGAAAATAATATGGGAAGCATGGTAACTGCCCAGACAATCAAAACAAGAATTACATTTCTGGTACCAGAGTAGGGAATTATGTCGCTATTAAACAGATACCATATCTCTGACAATGACTATTGCTTAAAAGTATTAAAATAATTACAGAAAAGTTACCAGAATGCCTGTCAGCTCATTCAAATAGCATATAGCTTTATTCTTATGAAAAAACATGCAAAAGGAACAGAATTTAAACTTGTATACATTTATATAGTTAATACCAGTCATTTTGCCCTTTACACCAGACTTGGATGTACATCAAACCTCAGGATCACTCTCTCACCTTAATAGCTAAGATTTGTGTTCTGTCACAAAACATCCCTTCCAAGAAATTTCTCTTTCAGTACATTTACGAAATGAAGTTAGGAAGCCACTCTAACAGTTCTCAGATCAACTCACTTCTAACACCATGACTACACATCTTCAGCAATTTGAAGCTGCCAACTTTTTAAATGTTGACAGTGATTAGAAACTGCAGCTACAAAGTCAAGAAAACTCTTTCCAGCACCTTCCACCTTCTACTACAGAATGCTGTGTCTGCCACAAATAACAGGATAATCACACCAACTGTTTAGATGCCCAAAGAGTCATCCACAACATTCATCCATCTTCTTGCTGTATGTCGGCATCATGCAGCAGCACATGGGTCTGTCACTCTACAGTTCAAAGCAACCAATGCCAACCTTTTGGAGAAACTGAACATTAACTGCCCCATTTTTAAAGGTCTGAATGCCAAAAGGGCAGCTTTGTGCCAATAAGCTTCTTAATTCTTTACAGTTGCTTCCCTTTCCACTCAGGAAGTGTTTCAGCAGGGCTCATGCAGAAGCAGACTGAACATAACAGGTTCATGTATGAAGGCAGAGAAGTTTAAGGATTTTCACCACAGAGAAGGTTTAAGAGTTTTTAAAATTTTACCTTTGGTTTCCAGAGTCACAGGGTCGGAGTATTCACCTGCCACAGCTTTGTTGCAAGCTTGTACTCTAAGGTTCATGTATTTTGTATCAAATTTCAGACCTACAAAGTGAATGTTTACAAATTTGAAATTGTGTTGATTACTGACAACTCCTACACGACTAAGATCTATCCCCTTGCAGCTGTCTTTCATTTACCTCAATCTGCAAAAAAATGCTTGAATACTGGTGTGAACTTTATTTAACACACAATTTTGATAAAGCCTCAAAGTAATAATAAAAGACAGAACTACTATTGTACAAAGCACCCAAGACTGATGTGAAATAATGGCAGCTTCATTACATGCTGAAAAATGGGCATATTGCATAATTTCTTAGCATAAAGACTAATATCAATATTCTTGGGTTTGAAGTATAAAAAACCTTTACCTGATAATGTGTATTGAGTAGCTTTAATGTAGTCGACCACCTCCCAGTGCTGTTCCCCTTTTATTCGAGGGAGCCCATCAAAGTTGGTTTTCCTATACTCCAGCACAAAATGATCAATTCTACTGTCCTCCTCAGGCATTCTCCACGATATTGTTACACAGTTGTCAGCGACCAGACATGCTGCTACGTCTATCTCTGGAGCTTTAGGGACTACACAAAGACAAGCACACAGGTCAGTCTGAAGAAGAGAAGACTAGAGTAGAGTGGACTTGCAATTATGAACCTACATTTGGAATAAACACCACACAGGAAGAACATCAAGAAGCAAATTTCTGTTCCTATGTCTGTGGAAGGTAAGTTCAGCTGCACCCCTCAAACAGCATCACTTATATTTATTTCCATCACTAGACACTAATATTTTCCACGAGCTTCTCTTCAGTTACCCAGTTTTCTTTTCACCCCTTTGTCTTGAAAGGAAAGGGAAACAGTTCCTAAGGTCACTAAACACTGAAGTTTTGTTTATAGGCAATAGAATTCTACTTGCATGAGATCAAATGGCACTTCAATCTGTGGAAAAAAAAAAAATCTGAAAAAGAAGGCATTTACATACTATTTGAAGAGTGTAAAGGACATGCAAGGAAAACTTTTGCTGTGGGCAATTAGAAAGAAGTTTTTTGTTTTCTGTTTGAGCTTTTGGTGTCTGAGTAATTTGAAAGCATGGCACTACAGTATAAAAAGCAACACTGATACCCAGACAGTTTCCTGTTTACAAATCAGAGGCCCAATTTCAATTCCCATATATTTGACAAGGAAAAATGTATAAGAAGGATCATACAAAATAATACCTTTATCTAGAAGAAAAGCACTTACTGTTAGATCTTTGCACTCCCATTAAACAGGTGCACTGTGAAATGTAGTGCAGTGACTGACATCCAGAGTCCAAGACTAGAAGGTGAATTTCTGCCTGGACACTGCCAGCTGACCACTAGGAATAACACTGGTCATTTACTACACCTGCTACCACATACTGTATCTGCAACACACAGGGCAGAAATGAAAACTGATGCTGCCAAGTCCTTAACAGATTTGGATTCATGACCTAGAGATGAAACAACTTTACATCCCTGCCAGCAGCATTCTTGTCAATATATCCTCAGTAACAGCCAAGGGCAAAGTGTTTTAAATAGGAAAGCAAGAGCATTAAAAAGGCATGAAAGATACACACTGGTCTAATGCACCCAAGTTTACTGTCAAACAGACAGATTACAATAGATGGATTAATACATATTTTGTAATATGGCAGTATCACTGTACTAGTAGACTGTCCCTCTCCTGTATTTCAGACCATTTCACCACTCTTGTAAGCAATGCGTAAGTTTACAGTTCCACATGTAACACTCCTGCACATGAGCAGGACTATGGGGTGTCACTCAGGCTCAAGCTGGCATGGACAGTCTTAAGAAACCTCAGGTCAATTCACAGAGTACAGAGGAACTGACAACTCATGAAAAAACATGCTCCAGAAGACTCACTCTCACTTCTGAGATCAGTACTGTTTTCCAAAATGCTGTCTTGTGTTGAAATTAGCATGATAAAACTAGAAAACTCTCATCCCCAAGGTATTCAATTTAACATACAATGAGTAAGAATGAGTTTAGGCACTCTGAAAAATTTGCTTAATAGTGTCCACGAGGAACAATTTTCTTTAGTTTGGTCGGTTTCAATATAGCAAGCTGTTCAGGTAGCAACAGATTAAACTCGCTGGATACAGTTTTTACCTGGCAAAAACTTCACAGCTTGGAGCATGCGCTTTTCCAGGGCGAAGTCCACCATCATATGAGTCATACTGTCACTAACTTTTGGTTTCAGAGAGAGGCGGAATGCTGAAGCCACCGTGACACTAAAGCCAAAAAGCAGCATTAGCAAACGTATTTCACATTGTCAAGTCCTATATCCCATTTTCCAAAACAGCAATCAGACAATTTGTATCACTGACGTCAAACTACCGATCAAAGATTAGAACATTTTTCTAACACATAACTGTTTACCATTTAGCACACTCAAAATAAAAAGTTTTGCTAATGTGACTGTCTCAGAGAAATGGTGTGATCTACCAGCTGTTCCATATTACTAAGCAAATAAATACTAATGCAGTGACTACAGATGAGTTTAAGACTTTTTACTAGTGACAAAAAATCTGGATAAGAAACAAAATTTCCATCATTTGACATAAATTCAGCAAGTATGAAAAGTCTGAAGTAGTGTAGACTCAGGATCAGGTTTAACCATTTCTAAACAGCAATTAACAAGCTGACTATGCTAATTTTATATCTATCCTTATCAAAGGATGAAGAGTTTTTTCAAGCTGCAGATTAGAAGATGCAAGCACCAGGCCAGTTCTATAAGATATATTAAACACTAAAGAACACTAAGGAATGCAGAGTCCTGCAGCTGGGCAGCAATAACCACAAGCACCAGCACAGGCCAGGGTGATCTGCTGGCAAACAGCTCTGCAGAGAAGGTCCTGGAGGTCCTGGGGGACAAACAGCTGTCCCTGAGCCAGCAGAGTGTCCTGGGGACAAGAAGGCCAATGGGATCCTGGAGTGCACTGGGAAGGCCATTGCTGGGAGGTCAGGGAGGGATCCTGCCCCTCTGCCCAGCCCTGGAAGGCATCTCTGCAGTGTCCAGCTCTGGGCTTCTCAGGGGCAGGAGGGACACACAACCCCTGGAGCTGGTCCAGCAAAGGCTATGGAGGTGAGGAAGGGCCTGGAGCATCTCCCTCATGAGGAAAGGCTGAGGGAGCTGGGGCTGTCCAGCCTGGAGAGGAGCCCCAGCTGAGAGGGATCCTCATCCCTATCTGTCCCTGTGTGTCCCCGTGTGCAGGGAAGGTCAGGGCAGGGCCCAGGCTCTGCTCCGGGACCCAGCAATGGCACCAGAGCCACAGGCAGGGATTGAGCCCAGGGAGTTCCACCTGAACATGAGGAAGAACTTCTTCCTTGTGCAGTGACCATGTGTCCTGGTCCACCATGCACTGAACACATTGCCCAGAGAGGCTGGGGAGTTTCTCTTGCTGGAGATATTCCAGAACCTGGACACAATCCCGTGCCGTGTGCTCTGGGATGACCCTGCTGCAGCAGGGAGGTGGGACCAGATGATCCACTGAGCTCCCTTCCAACCTGGCCCATCCTGGGATTCTGTGAAGCACAGCTCCCATTTCCACTCCTGAAGTCTTAGCTGAATACTGTTATGAACACTCCCAAGCCATGTTTGTACTTCAACTACACCACCAAAAAAAAAAAATTCCAAGGCTCTCACGTAATTTTCTAACTCCCTCTAGGCAGGCCATGCAGCAGATTCTGAATAACATCGATTCAGACAGAGATCACAACAACTTCAAAAAGGGTTCTCAACTACGAAGTAATATATATGCCACAAAAGTCAGCTGCCAAGACCTGAATCCCTTTTACACCCATTGATGGGTGGCATTTTTAAAACACCTAATGCATATCCCTCCCTGCACTCCAGCAATATGTAAGAGATTGTATGCTAACCACAGATATATCAAAGAACACTGAAAAACAAAAAAATCCAGTAGTGGGGAAGGAGGAGGAAATGCAAAGTTTAATATTAAAGATATATGCAGGTCAGGAGTCATGAGCTTTGCAATTTTGGGATTACTGCTATTATGAGACTGAGCTGAACGCCATGAAGGACAATTCAGTTGATTTCCCAAGACAGAGCTCATGTTCTGAAATTCAGTATGGGCTGCCTAGCACATCAGTGCTCAGCCAGATGGGTAGAGAAAATCCCTCCTTAAGGAAGACTAATCCTCTGATTAGCAGCAAGAGAACACCAGGGAACAGTGGGCTTCAGACAGCTTTTTAACTTCTGCTCAGAAACCAGTCTTGGACAGAGAACCACGAAGGATGTGGTGATAATTTCAAGTAGCTAGAAAAGGATGCTTATTACTGACAGGAAGTATTAGAGTCCCATCACTGACACTATCCACTCTCCCTCTGACATGTTAAGGATACTAAATCTTTACCTTTGGAAAAGCACAGATTAATTTAAACTTTAACAATTACTCATTTTACACAGAAGTTCAGAGAATTTAGTAAATCAGAGCATTCACTGAAGGACTTGAAAATTGAAAGCCAACCTATTTCGTCCACAAAGGCAACAACATCCTTGAGCTGCTTCTCAAAATATTATGTACATCACAGAAGGTTTTCTGAACCAGAAGGCCATACTCTTGACATAGAGCTGACATTCTTCAAGTAATGAAAAATAGCCTTAGTACTGATTTTGAAACAGCAAAGTTTTGCTTTTTAAACAATTGTTCAATAAAAAGCTACCAGACATCGTAATTTCACGATCACAAGTGTCACCAGAAGTATTTAAACAGCTATGAGACTTTTTTATATTCTGCAGGAAAATTAGGTAGCAAAAGTCTTTAAATGCTTGAAAAACAAAAACCAACAAGATTCTCTCAACTCAAAGGGGCAGAGTCAGCTTGACACAGCATTAAATTTCAGCCATGAAGTATTAATAAGCTTATTAACAGTAATAATTATATACATATATATTCAAAGACATAATAATTACAGCAGCAGATGATGCAGAGCTCCACTTCCCTGCATCAAAAACATCTTTTTATTTAAAGTTATGAAAAGCCAGTAAAAACCCTACATGAGCAGCACAGAAATTTTTAGTTTCCTCTCGGAAGTTGGGATAACTAACATTTAGAAAGGAGTCCATGAATCTGATTAAAGCTGACTATGGCCCTTTCACAGTAAATGCATTTTCAAGGATAAGATTAATGCAAAGACACAAAAGTGATAGATTTTGTACTGTACCTATCTTTGATCTGTCTGGCAGCCTTGATGCATGTCAGGGAGAAGAGAAAGAAAGTAGTTAGTATTTCCATGCAAGTACCAATGGCAGCAACATGCAGGAAGGCCAAGAACAATCTCTACTGCATTGCTCAGATTTGAAGTTCAAAATGAGTTTAACATTTTCCTCAAAATAAACTGTCCTGTGAAGCATGTTAATAGCATGGGTTAGCACAGCAACACTGTAACATTTGGGGAAAAAAACCAACAAACCTGATTTCCAGAACCACACCAAACCAACTCCAAATTACTCAACTTTCTGAGTGTGACTTTGTACTTTCAGATTTTCCTGAATCAGTTAGAGTTACTCTCCATGGGTTTTTAAAAGAGCTACAGAACCAAGCCAACAACATTTAACTGCCATGGTATTTTCTGTGAAACTAAGAAGTGCTTATTAGTGGCATATAACCATGCCTGACTTGCTGAACACTACACACCACAGGATGAATGCCCTGATAAATAAGAAAAAAATAGTACTTATCCTAACTTTCAGAGGAAAAGTTAGAAAGTGTTGTTGGAAAAGTATAATAGAAGACTCTGTATCTCAGCATTCAAAAATGATAGCAAGTAGCTATTCTCAAATAGTAACGCTGGAGCAGATGTAGAAGTGATGACATTTAAAAGATAAACATCAACTGGTATGTGGAAAGAAAAGTCTCTCTCCTTCACCAAAAGGAGCTGCAAACCTAAGCCAAAATATTATTGTGGAAGTAGCGAGGGCTTGGTTGTGTGTATTGAAGTCTTGGTTCAACACTGCTCCTTGATCCAGCTGCTCATTCAGCTGAATTATTTTCCCTTTCAAAGAGAAAATAATCATCAGGCAGCTTCCCAGTTGAACTCAAAAGTGGAGAGCTCCCCAGTTTTTCACTAAATACAAATTACACTGAAAAAAATAAGTAAGAAATCAGGCTGTCCCTGCTATAAAACCGATTACATACTCCTTAAGTGGGAAGCAGAAAAAGACCCAAGCCAAGTGTTTAGAAGTAATTTAGCTTAAGAGGTAGCTTTGGTTTTCCTCAAAACAAAGTTATTGTAGGAACTACTGACTGATTTTCCTACATGACATAAAACAGAGATACTTCCCAACAAAATCCTTTAGTTTAATCTCCATGCCTTGTGAAATATGAGGTAGCCAGGACTCAACATCTTCTGAAGGACAGTCCCAGCTTAACTTCACTGACTTTAGTTTGTTTCCAGGACAGAGAAGGATCAGCCCATCCCAGAGGAGCTGCCTAGCAGTGTCTGATCACATCCTACCTAAACACTGAACCCTCCTGCAATTTTTCACTCGTGGTCTTTTGACTTCCAGGTAAAACAACTCTGAGAATAAACTCAAAAAAAATACGTAGGGAAGATAATTAAAATAATCTTAAGCTAGTTGCTCCTGAGCTGATTTACTGGAGTATCCAAAGAAAATTTATCAATATACAAGAGTCAGGGCTGGAGCTGCCCCTTCAGGACCACTTGCTATTCCTGCCTAACAGAATTAGCTGCCTTATAGCCAAGGCAATATTACCTTAAAATGTCATCCCCAAATGCACAAGTGTAATACCAGTATCAAATCCTATATATTACGGCTCACTGAATTGGATTTCAGTATCTTAATCTTCAGACTCCAAATCTGAAGACGTTTCCCCCAGCAAATGCTCAGACAGCTTTCCCTGGTGTATTTGATTGGGAAAAAAGCATTAGGGAGATCTGAAATAGAAAAACTTCCAAGAAAGTCAAAGCTGCATTTTGCAGAGTTCAAGAGCCAACTTAATTTTTTGCTACAAGGCAGAAAGCACAACTCCAGCTGAAGAAAAACACTGCTTCGGAATTGCTGCTCTTTGAGGCAAATAAATCAAAGCTGACACCCAGAAAACATGACAGCACACAAACATGCAGCCAAAGGTAAAACTGACACAGGAAGAGAGCCTTCCCTCTTGCTCTTTTAAACTGATTTGTGTCCTTCTCCTGTTAAAACGTGGAAAGAAAAAAAGTAATTTGGCCTTGGATTTGGTGTGGCTGATCCCACTCCTACCACCTGATTACTGTAGCAAGCATTAGTGTACTGATTCAGTGGATATGTGGAACTGTTTCCTTAATTTACAAGTATATTCTTCCAGTTAGATACATGTTACTTCACACTCCCTTTCTGGGGTCATCCATGCAAGTTTGATTAACAGTGACAGGTGTCCAGCAGAAGGCATTGTATTCCCTCCCCATCACCCTAAATAAGAAAAAGCCAACCTGTTTTATCAGAAATTGCATAAAAATTCAGGACTACAATGTTTAACTTGGCTTTTCAGCTGGGCAATAACTGCATTTTTAATATGCCTGTCTATCCTCACTCTAAGTACACCTGGTAAGGTTGCAATGTCCAGGAGAGTAATGCAAAGAGTATTTCAAATCGAGAGAGCTGTCAACACCTGCCTCACACACATCTAGTGAATGTTTTCTACCTCTAAGAGCTCCACAGGGTTCTTTATGTCCAGTGACTGCACAGCAAGTTCCAGCAGCTCTTCTGAGCCTTCCAGGGCACGGCTGCACTGGCTCAGCTGATCCTAGAGCAAAACCAGAAAGAATAATGTGATGTACTCCCATTAAAACAGAGCAGTTTGTGAGGCACCAGTCCTAGGAACTACATGGATTTGTTATGCACTTGTGACAACTTACTCCCTTATATAACCAAGGCCTCTGACAGTGCCCTAACTTCTCTGTGTTTGACAAGTGCACAGTGATACTTGGCACATCCCACAACTCCAAGGGGGGAAAAGCTGACGTCTGACTTAAAAGGCAGATTTAATTTCAACACCCTGCTTCCCCCAGATTCAGGGTTTCAGAAAGCAGAGAAATAAACACTTATATTCATGTGCACTACAATTTCTATTTACAGGACTGCACTTCATCACTGAATGACAGTGTGGCAATAGCCTTGAAAAAGGCAGTGACTTTACCAGCTCTGGAACTGTGACAAGACAATCCTGAAAATCAATACTGCTGTGTAACAAATAGGAATAGCATAACAGGAACAGAGGAAGTTTAAAATGCTTCTGTGCAGCTGCAAAATTTTTCTGGAGTTATTTACCTGCAGAGCTTGAATTTTACGAGCCTCTTCCTGCTGAATAGTGTTGGCCATGCTCCCCTTCATCTCATGCAGCACAGAATACAGACCATCAAACTCCTCATCTAGCTCGCTGATGGCATTAGAAGAGTTTACCTGAGAGGAGAATTGAAAATGCTGTTTACACTGGAAACAATGCAAAGAAGTTGAAAGTCACATAATTCCCCACACATGTTTTGCCATGACCACTGGGTACCTTGTGACTGTTTCTCAGCTTATCAAAAAAGGAAAAAATATTAGGAATGATCAAACAGTCTCCTAAGCAGACTCTACATCAAGACACTGAATGCTGCAATGTGTGAAAACTCCATGATACTCAAACTTGCACAAAACCAGCACACTTGGCAACTTTGGTCCTGCCAAAAGCCTTGATTTTCCTCACACAATTGTATATAGACTGCTAGATGTTTGGAAGGAGGAAGTTACTCAGTTCCAAATAAAAATATTTTATTTGATGCTAAAAACTGCACTCAAGAAGGCAATTTAAAGATCTGCTGGATAATCTCTATATCTGCAGCCAATCTGCTCAGCTTTGGGATGAAATTACTTGTGACTGATTGACAGGCAGAAGGAACCTAAACCTCATCCTCATGCAGATGCTCTAACAACATCATCTAAGCTTGAGCCCAACAATTTGAAACTGCTGAAAAGAGAAAGACTACAGAATTCTCTCAAGTATCGTTTTTCAGTCCACCAAACAGAGCAGCAGTCTGAAAATACAGACTATTTCCCACTAACTGGAGTCTCAGATACTGCATCAGATAAAGGTTCTTTCCAACACAAACAAAGTTCTACAAAACCTCTTCACACAAAATGCAAGACCACCGCACCTGTCATCTAGAGGCAGACCTAAAATATAAAACGATTTTCTATCTAGTTCCAGCATGATGTATTTTGAGCTGGATTCTTATAGCCCATGCTTTAAGACACTACTACTTTTTGTTTGAGACTAACAAAAGTGTCCCCCTCTCAGATTCAAGCCATGAACCTAAAATAAATACCTGAACATTTGATATTGTATGGTTCAGCATGTCAATGAAGTTGTGAATTTCATCATTTTTGTTCACTAGAGTACTGACAATCCTTTGCAGAGTCTCCTAGAATTACAAAAACAAGCAAGAGAAATTGTAAAAAATGATCTTGCAATTTGTTTTCAATCATCACCATGAAAATCCATCACAGACATTCCAGCTGCAGCAAATTCAGTTCTGACGGGATCAGGAAAAGCATTTTCCCAGGACAGAGAAAGAATATTAAACCTCTAGGAAGCATTCCACCAAATTAAAGATCTCCAGGTGTTAGCTTGAGAGAAATCAAGAACCTGCTTTAAGATACCCCACTGTTTCACACGTTTTTCTACATGAGTCACCTTCATCAAAATACCCAGTGGCACCACAGCTTCTCCAGATGATAAAGCTAGTGCTTGTGCAGCCAAACAGAGAACTAATAAAGGAAATTTTAAAAGCTGGTAAAAGGAAACCCAGAAGAAAAACTGAGATTTCCTCACATCAAAGGAAGCTAGTGAGAAATAGCCAAGCTGACAGTTTATTCTATATGCAGAATAAATCTGTAAAAGTGATTTGTAAACTTATTCCACAAGTGGGAAAATATTTGGGTGAGTAATTTCTATATTCCAATTAAAAGTGACCTCAAAGAGGAAAGCTTACTGACAATTGAGAACCAAGGTTATTCATGATATGCATCCCAGCTGCTCAAAAAGCAGTAGATTCAGCTTACAAAACACATACCAAGCCAGCAAAAGTATTAAAATACATCAAAACTTATTTCAAATTAAGTAAGACCATCAAGTCTAATTTTGTTCAGCAGCTAGTCACATAGTCTAAGAATGTGACAAACACACATTAATGTTTGATACTTAATTTTAAGTCAAGTTTTATTAATCAAGAATTTTAAGTAAAGACCTAGAGTTTCAATTGCTCATTCTAATATTGTTACTCGATAAAATTTAGGAAATCAAGGCAATGAGAGATAAGATACATCTTGGAAACAGCCAGACCACCAAAGTGATGTTGCAGAAGTCTCTCCCAGAAGCAATTTCTTAATAACCACCTACTACCTAGATCACATTTGTTTGCTAAAAAGCAAGAAAAATGTTTTTATCCTTTCACAACACCCACAGTGAACCTCAACACTAAACCAGATCTAAAGAACCTCTCCACTAGTCCCAAGCTGGGCTCCTTTCTTTTTCTTTTGACCCCTTCCCAGATAGTTTCCAACAAATCTGCAACGAGTTATTTAGGGGTACTCCAGCTCCCTGCCTGTTTAATAGTGTCATACTCGGGAAGCTAAACCATGAGTAGAAAGAACAAATTTTAGTGGTTTTACCACTTTTTACAGGTGTTGATGGTGTTCCATACAGAGGTAACACAGCAGACAGCAATGACTCAGGTCTGGACTCTGCAGGAACAGAAACAACACCTTGGTTTCTCTGAGAAACAGAGGAATACAAAATCTTGACCACTTCATTACTGAGCCTTCTCCTGGTGAAAAATGAGCACGTTTGAAGGCAATTCTGTACACATCAGAATGCCAGATGAATAGCCATTGTCCAGCCAGCTACTTCTGCATTCACCACTGACCAGAGGCAATTGTTTTCACAGGCCTGATAGTGTGGAGATAAGCCTTAGATCCTATGATCACAACTGTCAATTTGGATGAACATGGAAAACTCACAATCCTCTTTCAGCACGGATCTTAGGGCTTACTCAGCTGCAACACACGGGGGAAAAGTGTTCTTGTGTGCAGTGCTGAACAGTGCTGCTTGGTTTTATAGCTACATCCTGGTTAAAGCAAAATATCTACATGTGAGGAACATTTAAAAGGCCTTTACACAGCAACTGCAAGCCAGCTATAAAACAAGATTTTCACCTGAAGTTACATTTAACTGACTAAATGTGAGTGGGTATGGCTCTTTTTAAGTAAGCTACCAATTCCTCTGTTAAAAATTTCAACCAGCTTTAGTGAAATTTTAATGAGTTTGAACGCCCTTTAAAACAGTGTTTTTCTAAAACACCAATGCACAAGCAACCAGAACAAAAAAGGCAGCTTTTAGGAACCACTGTCTTATTCTACTTTCCAACAAGATTTTCTCATCACTAATATGCAATAAATAGATTTTCTTCCAGATATACCATACATGCCAAATTTAAAAACGTGCTGCCATGTTGCCATTTCTTCCTTTAAGGAGTATTTCTGGAAATTCAGTGCAATTTCACAGAACAAAGAGTTCTAGAAAAATTACCAATGTAAGCAGCAGATGAGGCCTACATTCTACATTTGCCTATAAAAGAATTTCAATAGCACTAAGCCCAGTAAAGTTTCTTGGTATTTCTGCACTAAAGAAAACGAATTCTACTGCCCACTGATGAATGCAATATTTCATGGAATTCTATTACAAGCAATTTTCTTTGACCTCTATGTGAGGTCAGTTTCAAATGGATTTTCAAAGCATTATGAAGTGTTTATTACAGAGGTAATTTTTGCTTCTTTCAGTGAGTGTCATGCTGCCCTTTCCTTCTGTGTCCTAATCTTACTCTCTGAATCTAATGCACTTTGCTGGGGAAAAAGAAGAAAAAAAACCAAACATGCCACTGGAAAAGCAAGAGTGTGGATGAGCGAAGGATGAAGAGTAAAAAAGGACAGGAAAAAGAAAGGGAAGCCCTACAACATGTAGTCTGTAGTCTTGCCACGTGGATAAAAACAGAATGCCCACCTTTGAACAGTAAGTAACTAACATGACTTGGCACCTCTTGAAGCAGACAGGCACCTCATAAAAACTAAATTTTAATAAATTAAACAATCATGGCACTTCTGCATAAGAAGCAAGTTACAAAGTTGCTCAAGATCATACTGAAGACTCATGAGCTGACTGCATGCAGAACGGTTTCTGAAGCAGCCCTAGGCCTAGGACAAAATCACAAGACATTATAACCTTCATATGCAGATCAAATTTCAAGGAGGACATGCTCACTTAGCTTCCATTAATTTAAACTCCTGCACTTGTCAACACAGTGAAGTTGCCAGAGTTTGAAGAACTTCGTACAGTACAGGTGACATTACCAAATCATTCTACTAAACATTACCAATTTCTACATTACCAATTTCTCTACCAAACTGGTAGAGAAAGTACTGTAAAATACAAGATCTACTGCAGTTTTACTGCCGTATTCAGAACCTCTGGAATTCAAATACAATCAGTGACCCCACTCAGAAACATCCACCTAGAGCACCCATAGCAGGGGCAGCCCCCATTTACTCCTCCTCCAGAGGGAAAAAAGCTCACATGGAGCAGGTAAAGACAGACTGACCCAAATTGACAGTTTCTTCCAGAAACACACTTCTTATAGCATTTCACATCTCATCTTCCAATGCACACTTTCAGAGATATTAGCTGCTTCTGCTATTAGCATAAATAATTTTAATGCAAAATAAGTTACATAGAATTACAGTGTTTTGTGATTTAGGATGTTTGCTTAGGATGAAGACCTGGGTTTGCTGAAGCCTTGGGCTGCCCACTGTTTACTCACAGCAAGGTCTGTTGTGGCTGGGATAGAGTTAATTTCCTCAGTAATTTCCCAGTAACTCCTACAGTGCTGGGGCCTGGCTTTAGCAAGAGAAAATTACACTGATCTGTATATTTCAAGCCATTATCAGCACCAAATTACTCAGGCCACACACACACAAAAGGAAAGCACAGTGTCCACAGAACACAGAAAGAGAAGCCCTTCAGCAACCATGACTGGAAGCCAAGAGTGTGGGTTACAACTTTTTGTAGGGGGTATCTGCTCGAGAACGCCCCAGCACTTGGGTGGGCACATCTTTGCCCTTCAGTGAGCTCCCCGAGGGGTTTGATGGGAAGCGAGGGAAGGAGGAAATTACAGGGCAGCAACCATAGGGGAAAAAAAAAACCAAACAACAAACCACAACCAAAAAAAAAAAAAAAAACCAGAAAAGCAAACCAGAAAAAAAAAAAAGCAGCGAAAAAAATCCCCAACAAAACCCTTTTATGCATTAGCTCCCTTCAACACTGGATTACATCAATGGCAAACAGAAGGGCTTATGGACGCACCATAATTACTTATGACAGGAATACACAGAGTGAAAGAGCTCTACAACCGCTAGAGCACTTCATTCCAGAACCACGGAATAGCCAGGGCTGGAAGGGATCAGTCCAACCCCCACGGCAGAGCAGGCTCACAAGGAGCAGGTGACACCGGAACGTCTCCAGAAAGAGACAGCCACATCCAGGAGGAAAGCGAACCCGGGATCCCCCAGAACTCCGCCAGCATCCCTTCCCCGCGCCGCCCCTCTTCCCAGGCCGAGCGCCGGGAATCTCCGGGGAAACGCCCCGCCATCCTCCCCGAGCGGCCCGCAGCCGCCGCCCCGCAGGGACTCACCCGCTCCTCGTCCATGCCTGCGGGCGCGGTGCGGCGGGGCCGCCGCGATGCGGGGCGCGGGGCGCGGGATGCGGGAAGCGCTCCCGGCGCCGCCGCTCCCGCGGGATAAGGGCCCGCGCCGCCCCGNCCCGCCCCGCGCGCACCGGGCCTGCGCGCGCCTGCGCGCCCGCCGCCGCTCCGCCGCCGCGGGTTCGAGTCCCGGTCCCGGCTCCGGCCCGGCCCGGGCCGTGGGCGGCGGGGGTCTTGCTGCTCCTTTCGCCCCGAGGCGGCATCTCATCGATCCATGTAAATACCTCCAATCCATATAAAAACCTCCAGACTCGTCTTGGTGGTGCCCAGTTGTCGCTGTTGCGGCGGACGCGGTACAACTCAGAAGGCTGATATCGGTTTATTACAACAGGCGGATGTCTGTTATACCCTCTACAAAGTTTACGTTTTAGTCATTGGTTGTAATAAATCAACATAACGTTCATTGGTGCAAAACTATCTCTGCCTCTGTTTTTCACAAAAGTTTTCTATAAACACTTGTCCCAGCTGCAGATTTTTTCTTGCTTATCTTCTTTTCTTCTCATCTCCATACCAACCTTGATAAAACTCCTTTCAAAAGTAAACGTCCATTAACTCTCTCTGGCTCCTTCCTTACCCAGTGACATAAACTTAACTCCAGGACTTCCACCTTAACTTTTCCACTGAAGGTGACAGGGCACTGACCAGCTCACCCACCAATATTCCTTTGAACTTTCTCTGGCAAGTTGGAGAAGCTGCTTTTGACCTGGGGTCTCGGTGACTGCTGTGTAACAGAACAATACTGAGAGTTTGTGGGCGTTTATTATTTTCATTACTTGTTATTTTCGGTTTAAAAGGAAATTTTAAAAGAGTGGCTGCATCCAACAGTGTATTCTTCATGCCCAAGTACAGCATGGATTTTAAGGGAATGACATAATTGTGCAACCAAAGGAATAATGATGCTTAAGTGCAGGGAATTATTTAGAGGTGAAAGAAGAGACCTAAAGATAATAACAGTGGCATGGAAAAGGCTGTCAAAATTGTGCTCCTGGAGTGATAGCTGTGTGAGAAATTACTGTGCAATGCAATTTACCTGTGCTCAGCACTTGAAACGCTCAAGCTCTAAGTGACCAAGAGCTTTGGAAGTTGCCTAGGAGATTCTCTGACATATTACATACCTATAATGTCATTTTTTCCAAACTTTTGTGGAGGGTGCTTCTCTGAAGACATCTAAACCCCATCTGGACATATTCCTGTGTCACCTGCTGTAGATGCCCCTGCATTGGATGGTCCAGTTGGACTTGGGAGCAGAGCCTGACTCCCCTGGCTGTCCCCTCCTGTCAGGGAGTTGTGCAGAGCCACAAGGGCCCCCCTGAACCTCCTTTTCTCCAGGCTGAGCCCCTTCCCAGCTCCCTCAGCCCCTCCTGGGGCTCCATACCCTTCCTCAACTCTGTTCCCTGCTCTGAACATTGTTCCATGATGTTTGTGTGAGGTCAGATGTTCTGTGAGGTAGCTCTGCTTTACATCACGACTCAATAATCCAATCTTAGGAGGTTTGGTTTTTGTTTTTTGTTTGCTTTTTTTCCAAAGCTGTGGCGTTGGAAAGGAATAGTAGCTTCGTGATGATGGCATTTGGCAGACCTGCAGCAACTGGGCTGAAGTGCAGTGTGCTCGTTTCCTGGCAGCTCTTAATGCTGTGCTGGAATTAAAATGCAGCACTTTTGGCATGGACATGGCAATAGGAGCCCACTTCCAGTGTGGAAATCCATCACCATGGGGAGATTTTGTCCCCTGCTAGTGAAGGTGGCAAAGGATGCCTCTCTAGAGTTACCTCTGCCTCTGTGAGTCCCTTCCCACCACAGCTGTGCCTTCTCTGTCAGCAGCACTGCACAAATCCAGGGCAAGAGGAAGCAGCAGCATTGCTCCAGTCTTTCCAGCTCCATCCAGAGACCTCCTGGGGTTCCATTCACTGGCACCAGGCTGGGCCTTGCTGCAGTTTGAATAATCATGTTATCTTCCAAGTACCTGATATCTTATTTTTTCCAATAAGTGCCTAAAACCTGGGCTGGCAGTTGTAGTTTCGATTTGCAACCAGTCAGAAGAGAAGGAGAGGAAATCATATCTGGTCATGCCACACCTCAGGCTGTCCAGAGGTAAGGACACTGAGCATGACCATGAGCCCACGAATCAAGATTTTCCCCAAAACTGTTTAGAAACAAAATACTAAAAGTCAAAGGGATTTTTCATCTCTTGGCCTGGGAGGCAGCTGGGTCAGAAATAGTGCCTGTGGTCAGACACCCAGGGGTACCAGAACACTGAAACCCTCTTCACTGTATTGGTTAAATTGATTTCTGCAGTTGTGGGTCCACTTCTTAATTCCTGATTGGATAATGTGGGAAGATTCACCCACAAATTCCTTTCTAAACTGCAAATGCAAGGGAAGTGTCGAGAAATATTTCCACAGTTTTGTGGGTTCCTTCAGTACTCGTGAGCACGAGTCCAGAGGAGGTGATCAGAGGGATGGGGCACATCTCATGCAAGGAAAGGCTGAGAGAATTGGGATTGTTCAGCCTGGAGAGGAGGAGGCTCTGGGAAGACCAAATCCCCACACCTGAAGTAGCCAACAAGAAAGATGGAGAGAGACAATTTACAAGGATTTAGAGTGACAGGGCAAGGGGGAATGGCTCCACACTGGCACAGAGCATGGTTAGATTATTTCCTCTGAGGGTGGTAAGGCCTTGGCACAGATGGTGGTGCTAGAGGGGATAAAGAATATCTTCAAAGTTAACATTCTTAGTGTATTTTGGGCCAAAAAAATAGTCACAGATAGAAGACTCAAAGAAAACAATGGCAAGAATTTGTAGGAGGAAGAAATACTTCAGGCCTCTAAAACAAGAATGGACCAACTTGGGCAACCACAGAATAATACAAGTAGAAGTTGTATTCAATCTGTCTCCATGCAGCGTGGTGAATTAGATGCATCTCTTTATAAACTTTTTCTTTGAAACAAAGGTTAGGATTTTAAGGAGGGATTTTTTCCCCAGAGCAGTTTTCTTCTGCCACCAAACATAGTGCTTCCTTACACTTAACACCTGAAGCATAAACTAAGAGCATCACCTGTCCACCTCCTAAAAGCACTTACTATCTTGAAATTCACAAGAAATAGAATATTGACATTCTGTTCTTGCTGCTGCAGACATAAGATAAGGCTGTGTTTATGTTTTCTTCATACAACAGCCGGACAGCAGCACTTAGGTTTATTTGCAGTACCAGATAAATCTCTGTAGTGTGAGAGGAGGAGGCAGCAGGTTGTTGCATTTCTGTATGGAAGAAGGCTTGGAAGTAGTTTAAAATGATACAAAAACTGTCTGAGGAACCAAATAACAAGGGAGGAAGAAGGCCTTGATGACACAGTAAATTTCCTTTGTGCTGGCTTACAAGCATGGCTGGACCCTGTGGCAGCTGCTGCAGACATTAGAGCTGCTTATATGCAACTCAGAGTGGCTGTGGCACCAACTAACCCCTCTCCTTGTGCAGCTCCAGGTCACTGTGACTTTGGAAAGGCCTTCTTTGGGAGTGGTTAAACCTACCCCACAACCATCGTCCTGGAGCCCTAATGTTTGTGGGCGTCTAAAAGTGGACAAATCAAGGAGTGAGTCACAGACAAACTGCCTCAGCAGGCTCTTCATTCGTGCAGGCTTTTCTTGATGCATCATTCTTTTCTTCTTTTTCTCGATTTTGTCCCTATTTTGGGAAGGCCAGGAGCCACCAGCACAACCAGCCAGCCAGAGGGAGGTCGGTGGAGCAGCAGAGAAGCCTCTGTGTTTAGGGCATGAAATAATCTGAGAACAATAAAGACTTCCCTCTCATCAAACTACCTGAAAATGACTGGGCTGCACAGCAGGGAGTCACTGTGGGTGGACTAAGAGATCATGACAATGCTTGTTTATCACTTCATTAACTTGAAGAACAACAAATCCTCAGAAGTCACTCTGCTGGTGGCTCGTTGTCTTTGGATGCAATTAATGCAGTGTTTCTATCATAACTCAAGAAAACAAGATTTGTAAAGTTCCCTGCTCCCCACTAACAGCTTCTGCTGCCTTTCTCAGAGGGTTCTGCTGCACAGCAAGAACAGAGGATTGTGCCCAGAGGAAAACAGGCTTTTCCTCAGCTCTCTGAATCCTTCTTTGCACTGAAGGAAACACTAAGGTTTTATTTATGTGCACGCAGAGAAGGCTGTGGCTATCAAATCTGCTTTATTGTTTGTACAGTAGGCCCTGAACCTATTTAAAATTGAAATCTGCACACAAGCACAGCTTTGTGATAAGAGTGTGTTATGTATGTATACTTAGGACAGTAGAGCTTTGATTCTTCATGGATTTTCTTAGTAGTCTTCCAGTTAGGAAGGGAGGAAAGTAAAATGTCTTCTGAGACTTGAGCAACTGATTTTTCTCCCCTGGAATTCCCATTAAAATCCACTGTCTTTCTAGTTTTATAGACATATTGTAATTTTAACTCCAGCTGGCAACCAGCCATCACACGGCCATGCACTCACTGCCCCACTAGCTGAATGGGAGAGAGAATCAGAAGCATAAAAGCGAGAAAACAAAAAAAAGCCAAAACAAACCCTGAGATTTTAGTTACTGTTCCCTTAGTGCTGCCTTCATGCCCAGTATAAATGTGGCGTCAAATGAGGGTTTGAATCTTTAAAAATAGTATTTTTATGATTTAAAGCACTGCAATTCAGTGGCAAAGCTGTCTCCAGTGGAACTGCAAGGAGGGAGGGAAAGAGTTTAGTGAGATTGATGTAAAATCCTCAGTCATCACTTAGTACATCATAAATCAGGATAGGTGGGATGAAATATTTTTCTCCTCAAGTCCAGGTTCATATGATCAATGTGACAGGAAAAATTGGAGTCAGAATCCTTTAAGGACACATCGTGTACCAGGTAGCAGAGTGTATGTGCTAGCTCTCTCCCCCTGCTCCCTGCAGCCTTGAGTTCAAACTTTGGCTATTTCTTCTGATGGGAAGCAAAAATAAGAAAAAAAAATGAATGTGGCATGGAGCACCTCCTTTGTCAGTCACAGCAACTTGGATTTGGAAGTTTTGCTGTTTGCCTGGTTAGAAACCTGATTCCTGTAAGCACAGATAGCTGGGAAGTCAATGGATGCAGGACAGGCTGCACCACAGGAGCCCTGTATCTGCTGGAGGAGAGTGTTTCTGACCTGGTGTTGAACCACAGCCTCTCCCAGAGGACATAAACATCCTGCCCCATGCAGATGAATTTTGTGGGTTTGTTGAAAACACCTGTACACACTCCCGGTACTCCCTGTATTCTTACCAAGGTTATTATCTGCATAAAAAATTTACAGAAGTGACAGAGCACCATATCTAAGCTAATGAGTTAGACACTTGGTGCCATGATTTAGTTGAGGTGTTAGGGCATGGGTTGGACTTAATAATCTTGGAGGTTTCTTCCAACCCAGTGATTCTGTGATTCTGTGATTCTGAAAACTTCTCAGCTCCCACTCCATGCCATGACCCCAGAGGTATCACAGAGACACTCAGAGCTGTGCCTGGTTTAGGGCAAATTTGGGGGAAAACCTCTGGAAGGAGCCCCCAGAAAGCAAACCCCCCCACGACTCCTCCACCCACCACCGGGTTCGGGAAGAATTTCCTCAGAGAGAAGTGGAAAAAAATCTGTTTATTTAACAAGCAAAACACTCCCAGCACGAAACAACAACACCAGATGACAAAAACTCTTTCACCGTTCTGAAGGGATGACAAACTCAGAGAGTCTCTCCTGTGTGTGGTCGCCCAGTTATCAGTCTCTGGCGCTGGGGAATGACTGCTGCAGGTGACAGAATGCAGACTCCCGGTGTTTCTTGGGGTTTCCCAGGTCCCCGTCCGGAACAGGTTCTGATGGTATTCAGGAAAGGGAGAGAAAAAAAAACAGTCCAGAGAAAAAATTGGACTGCCTAGCTGAACTAACTAAAAAGCAAGGACAAAAGCAAAAAAAAAAGTAGGAGCAAAAGCGAGCAAGCCTCTCCTAAACACAGACCATGGGGGAGGTGAGCCGGCTGATAACGAGACAAAACAAACCTTCACTTTCAGAGTCAGTCCTGAAAGCGCAGGACATAATACCAAACATAAACAGAGCACACAATTGGGGATACAAACACCATAACGTCACCCTAGGACAGTCACAGTCTTGTTCAGACCAGTAAAGTGATAATAAAAACTGCATGTGGCTGCAGGGGAAATAGGTGCTGCATATTTTGCAGAAAACAACCCTTCAGTGCCACAAGCTGATACAGAGCTCATGGTAGCAAGGACTGAAAGAAAATAGACGTTCTCCATCCTTGAAAATTGGCCTGGCATTAAATTACACGAGCTGTGGGAGTGATAAAAGGGAATATCCAAGCTCAGTGAAATCAATTCTGCTCATGCCATCCATTGCCCAGTGCTGCTCTGGTAACACAGCAGTGCCTTGACAAGGCTTGTGCCATGGCTGGGACACTGCCCTGCTGTGAATGTCATTTCCTACTACTGACTCTGTTGGGTAAGTTTCAAAAGAATCCTGTTCAGTTGAGTTTGGACTTTAATTTCACTTAACTACTATGAATTTATTTCTTTTCTGACCTCTCTCACTGTGTGCTGTGAAACGGCTTCAGTCCCCGCAGTTGAAGACTTGGGTAGTGGGAGTGTGACTCTCAGAGAGATCCTGACTGGTCACGCTGAAAAGTTGCCTCAACAACCCCTGAGAGAGAGAGAGAGAGATAAACTCGTCGGGAGAGAGGATATATTTGTATAAATAGGATATGCCCACATACATGGGCAGTTCATGCCAGCTGCTGGAAAGAAACCAAAAGACCCACCACATGTACATTGTTCAGGAGTCACCCACCCATGAAGTTGAAGCCTGAGTCCTTGAAATCACATCACTTTGTCAGTTTCTGAAGTTGCTCCTCTCATGCCAAAGCACCTATTGGAATAAGCTTTGACCCATGTCAGAGAGCAGGGAATAAGTACATTTTCTTAGCCACTGCCTGTGAAGGCTTGACCCAGAGCCACACAGTCCAGAAGTCACTTTACATTTTAAAACCAGGTTTGAGAAGCCCTGCAGCCTGCCAGTAAGAGAAAGAAGACAGGCAGTGAAGAGATAAACTGCAGAGAAGCAGAGGCAACAAAAAGAGGGGAAAAAAGGAGAAAGGGAGGTTTTTTCCACCTGGCATAATAGCAAGTGCACCTGGGCAAAAGGGTCTGCAGCTACCTGTTTTTTTCAGGAAGCAGAAGGTGAGAAGAGAAAATAAGACCTCTCCCCTTCAGGGAGGGATGTGCTGGTAAACTCCAGTGGAGAGGCCAGTTGTGATTTGGAAGAGAGGGAGCATAATTAACGAGGTTTTCAAGGCTGTCTGCACTTTTCTGGGCTGTACAGTCAGCTGCACTCCTCTGGCCATTAAAGACTAAGGAATTCTGTTTCTCCAGCTTGTCACGTGGACCTCCCATTACTTTTTAAGAGGTCCCAAAGCAAATTGTGGGCAGAAGCTTTTGCCTCTGCTGCTAGGGCCAGGGCCACCACCACTGATGTCACTGATTGAACCCCAGCCAGCAAGGAGCCCCATGCAACTGCTCACTAACTGTCCCTTCAACAGAACTGGGGAGAGAATTAGAGAAAACACATGGGGTGAGATAAATACAGTTTAATAAGGAAAGAAAAACCACACACACGAGGAAAGCAAAACAAGGAATTCATTCACTGTGGGCAGGCAGGTGTTCAGCCATCCCCAGGAAAGCTGGGCACCATCAAGGTGGTTTGGGAAGAAAAATACCATCACTCCAAACACACCCCTTTCCTCCTTCTCCCCCCAGCTCTGCGTGCTGACCCCGACACCATATGGTCTGGAATATCCCTCTGGTCTGTTGGGAACAGCTCTCGCAGCTGTGCCTCCTCCCAAATCCTTGTGCATCACCTCGCCGGCAGGGCAGTGTGAGAAGCAGGGAAGGACTTGGTGCTGTGCAAGTCCTCTTCAGCAATAAAAAAAGATCCCTGGGTTATCAACATTGTTTTCAGCGCAGAACTAAAACAGCCCTGTCCTTCTGTGAAGAAAATTCACTCTATCTCAGCCCAAATCAGAACATGTGCCAACCTCCAGGAAAAAAGTGCTGGTGGATGGTGGGGTGCACCTTGCAGGACATAAAATCCCTAAAGCTCCTCCGCAGCAAGGATTAGTTGCTGTCCTCTTAATGGGCTCAAGACCTCCTAATCCCGGTTTTGTGCTGCAGGCTGGCTTGCCCTCCCCACCTAGGGCAGGCACAGGCTCTGCGTGAGCTCTTGTCTGCCGCAATGAGCTTCTCCAGGGAAAAGATGCGGCTGTGTGGAGCCCCTGCCTGCGGCGGGGAGAGCGCTGGGCCGGTGGCTGCAGGTGCCCAGCTGATGGCACTGTGTCCCCGTCATTCTGCCCGGCCCCAGGAGAAGGCGATTCGCCCGTGCCTGGCTGGAAAAGCCTGCCTTTTGCTGGCCAAATGAGTCACTGGCTTTACTCCGGCGGGCGTTTATATTTAATAGCGTTTTTACCCCATCCTCCTGGGGGCACGTCCTCTTCTGAAGTAGCTGTGGTTTCGCTCAGGGCCATAGAAGTTGTTGGGCAACGTTGTCAAAGAAGAGCAAAGACAAGCTAGAGAGACGGAGGGTTTGAAATTGCAAGCGCTTTTGCTGGCTTTGACATGACCTGCACCATCCCAGGGCTTCTGCCCCATCACCACAAGACTTGAGTCCAGGTTTTGCCTCTGAATTGAATGTAGACAAATTGCTGCTTCTATTTATGCTTTTGTTGCCTTGTGGAGAATGTAGTGCTAACAAGTGACCCTGCATCTTCCATTTCCACCTTACTCGTATTTGAAGAGTGAAGCTCAAGCCCACCCTACATAAGAGTCCTTGCTCAAGTAGTTTTAAGGTGAGATGGTCAAAAGTATTTGAAAGTGCATTTCTGCCCTCCACTTTGCTTTCTGAGGGGGTCAGAGCCAAGAGCAATTGAAAATCCCACCATGACATTTTGTAGGGAGTGGTAGTACCACTGGTTTCCTCCACAGAGAGAGGAACTGCAGCACGGATGTGCAAGGAGGTGGCATCCTCTTTCACTGTTGCCAGCAGAAACCGAGGAGATTAAAGCTTAAAATAGCAGCAGAACTACGTGGCCATCTACTGATCTTGTAATGGGCAGGGCAGAGATTTCAATATATTTCACCACCTGCTATCAGGGCAAGCCAGAGTTGGAGAGAGCTTCCATTCTTCTTTTCCTTTTGCTCAGGTGATGTTTAATCTGCGAGACAGACAGATTTTATATCTGGCTTGACAAATGACAGAGAGAAAGAGAGAGATGTGGGAACTTTGTCCCGGGTTTCAGGAGCAGAGTTGGGATGTACAGCCCCAGGTCACCAGGTGTCACTTGAGGTGACACCTCAGGTGTGAGATGGAGGAGGAGTGACATGGAGGGAAGGTCTGGGTGAAGCAGAGGTGTGGATCATACACAGTGTGCAAGGCTGGGGCCATGGACCTGACCTTGGAGGATGATGGGACAGCAGAAAAGAGAAGAAGGCACAACCAGGCAAGGGTTAGGGGGGAGTGTGGAGGAGAGAAGGGACTTAAGGCAGATAATGGAGAAGGAAACTGTCAGCAGAAGCCCAGACTGAGTTTTATATGTGGCATGAAGACCTCCTGTGTGTTCAAAGGAAAGAAAAAATTAGGACTCCAGCGACTAAAGTAAGGTAAAAAGCAAAATTCAGAGTGTGTGAGCCTGGGGGATAAAAAGAGAATTACAAAAGGGTTGAAAGTCATATTTCTTCACCTCAGTCCCAAAAATCCAGGGACTGCTGAGTATCCCTGCATGCTATGGGAAGCAGCTTTACACTGCCAGGACTTTAAATTAGATTTCCTGATGAGCTCTGAGCTGTTAGTGAGATCCAGCAGTCCCAGAAAACTCAATTTGCAAGGATCTGCAGCAAAATGAGCAGGTCTGGTTTGGTTTCCTGATCATGTATAGGGTAAAGAGCAGACCAAAAGTGTCCCAGAAGAATAAGTATGTGTCAACGCACATAAAGCTGAAGCAAATGTAATTATTTATGGAGGATATTGCAGAGCTGAGCCTAACACTGGGTGCAGGTCCTTGAGGGGAGCTGTGGGCAGCCTAAAACCTTTTATATCTGTGCCTTCCCGGCTGTACTTGGCCAAGGGTACCACACAGAAAGCTTGCTCTTCAGCACTGGTCTGATCACAGCATCCTGCAGAGAAATCCCTCTTGCTGGCAGCCCACGGTGAAAATTGCTTCCTGGCTTCTTTGTGACACTGCTCGAATAAGCACACTGAGTTTCAGGGTATATGCATTTACTCTCATGCTGTTTTCGTGTCAAAATTACTCAGTCAGCAGCGTGTTTAAAACGGGGTTATGATAAAGCATTATCATACTCATTGATTTTACTTGCTATTTGTGGCAGCCATGGCCGGCCTATGGCTGCACAGATAATTTGGCCATGACAAAACCCCTATTTAAGAGAACACACATCAATAAACTCCAGCTATCACTGCATAAACTCAGCGTGTGTGTGTTATGTATTTCACAGCCACCTCACAACAGGCTGCAGTGTTATATTGGTTGTATTACCCATTTCTTGTGGTGCTACATGCTTCTCTGTAATGAAAAATTACTTAGTGATACAATATTGTCATTATTATTTTATGGCAGCAGAGTATGTAGCTGGGGAGCACAAAAGCATTTCAAGGGAAATGTTAAAGAAATTAACAATTAAATACATAGTCCTTCATAATTACAAGTGAGGGAATGTATTGTGTGACAGCAAAACTGTTGTGGCAACACTTACTTTATTGAAATTTAATTTGCTTTGATATTATCCTTTTTTCCCCCCACCATATCTTAACAGGTCACAGGATATTTTGTAATAACTTAATGTTTAACCCATGCTTTCAGATTGTGAACAAACAGCAGGTTTTCTTCTACGTGCACCTTGTATATAACATCAAATACTTCCAGCTTTTAGAGGGTGAAAGAGCACTGTGGGAAAGACTTTTCCAAAGATTAGAGCACATTAATGGAAAACAACCATTAGCACATCTAAAATGTTCCTCTACATCCTACTAATGCATCATAATTTAATATAATTAAGTTGTACAAGCTGAAAACGCTCTATTTCATAACAAACATCCATTTTAGGAGGCTGCTCAGCAGCTGAAATTGGGGTGCTGGGGCATTGCTGGCAGATGAATGTACCCAAAACCCACGTGCTGGAACCTGGAGGAAAGTTCTGAACTGGAGCCCTGGTTCCCATCCGTGCTGTGATGAGAAGGGTGACAGAAGAGGGAGGTGTCAGAGAGGAATTTGCCTTTGTGTGCCCAAGGCTTGGAACCGTGGCTCCTCTGTTTCTCACAAAATGGCTCCAGGTGTGGGAAGCCTTTTCCTCGAGTTTTCCAGTGCATGAGGGAATTTGGATAATTCTGGATGAGAAAACAGACCAGGCAGGTCAGTTTCATTGACCTTATGCTTTAAGCAGGTACTATTAAAAATTGTTTTTGAAGTATATGAAGTATATTATTTTTTAAGTATAATGACAGCCAAAATAATTGTGTGAAATAACAGTATTATTTTCCTGTGGCTTTACAATTACAATAATAGCTCCTTTCAGTAAATGTGAAGGCTGCTGTAAAGAAAGCACTTTATGGCTTGGGAGGGTTTGTTGGCTGCTTTTCCTGAAAAAGGGCCTTTTCTGGGCTTTGAGCACCTGGCTGGCACAAAAACCATTCAAACTAATCCAAAAACCAGTATCACATGTGTTTTCATGGTATATAAATCAGGACACATGGCTTTTGTATTTTCCCCTGTGAATATGAAAACTGATGTCATTTGTTTCTGTATTGTCAGAGAGGCTGCTTATTGCCTGACCATTTTGTATTTCCTCTCTGTGAAATTAAATCTAAAAGTAGTTGAGTTTTATTTGAATCGTTGTTGTTGTTGTTGTTGTTATCAATATAGATAATCTAGTTCCTTGATTGGGGTTTGTTTCTTATTTGGGAGGTTTATTTTGATCATTTTTTTGTTTATTTTTTAGCATTAATTAATTAAAGTGCTTCTCTTAAAAAAATATATATATTTCAATCTGGAAGCATGCAACTAAGAGTGAAGTCTGGTTGAAATCAGCAAGATTTAACTATAAAATATTACTTCCTCTGCTACTGAGGGGGAGAAACGTATCTTCTTCAGCTGAAAAAGTAATCAATAATTTTGAAAAAGAAACTTCTCATGCCGTCTGCATCTATTGCATATGCAGTAAAAGCAAAGTTTCTAATGTTTTCCATGGCTGTCCCATGAGAAGCAGTAGCAAATGTCTTTTCGAGGAGGAAAAAATAAAAATAAATCACCATTGAAATTATTTATATCCAATCTGCCAGAGACATTTTCCTCTCAAGGTATGGCCTTAGTGGTGCATTAAGGTGACCTTTATGACATTAAGGAACACAGCTTTCTACAAGAGAAATAAAGAAAAAGAAAAAAACAAAAAAACAAAAACAAAAAAACCCAAAACCAAAACAAAAATAAACTCCCCACCACTTATTTTGCAACTCCATTGAACAGTTTTCTGTGAAGTGTTGCCTCAAGAGGTCAATGTAGCCTAAAACTTGTAGGGGTGATCACTTAATGATTTCCCTACAGCTGATGGGGGGAAAACCCGAAAACTTCTATATCCACATTTTTTGCACCTCTCTGGGAAATGGTGAAACACAATTACTGTATTGAGGTTAAAGTGCTTGACAATTAATGAAATAACACACTGTTTATTAAGTTCTCTGTAGATGAATTATATATGAAATAACCTAGTTCAGGAATATTCTATGCAGTTCATTGAATATAGTGGGAATTCCTTCCTTCCTTCCTTCCTTCCTTCCTTCCTTCCTTCCTTCCTTCCTTCCTTCCTTCCTTCCTTCCTTCCTTCCTTCCTTCCTTCCTTCCTTCCTTCCTTCCTTCCTTCCTTCCTTCCTTCCTTCCTTCCTTCCTTCCTTCCTTCCTTCCTTCCTTCCTTCCTTCCTTCCTTCCTTCCTTCCTTCCTTCCTTCCTTCCTCCACTTTTTGCCTTTTTGAGATGGTTTAGTGGTCAAAAAACAGGAGAAATTACAAAGTAAAATTCCCATCTGAGACTGCAGCTGTGCAGTAATTCATGTGCATTACCATGGCATCAGCTGTGTCATTTTATATGGAAAAATTGTTTGGGTGGTTTTGCAAAACAATTTCCTGGAAAAGCTCCATAACTATTTATAAATATATATATAGGTTCTCTTTGTTCAGTGATAAGAAAGTTAAATTTAGCACAGCACCCCTATCCAGCATCACAGGTCATACAGAGATGTCAGCAGGCAGAACACACCTGATGTATTTCAAAACAAGCAAGTTTTGCAAATTGCTCTTATGGATGCACTTCTTACAAAGTAATAATAAAGATAAATATTCCATGCCCATTAACGGTTATTGTGTCTTATTTTAGCTTTCCTGTGTGTTTCAATATTTAGCAAGGTTTTTCTTTGAAAACATGAATCATATGCAGCATGAATTATTTCTGAGCACTGTATTTGCCCAGGGATGCAGCCTCTCAGGGCTTCAAGGATACAGGGAATGGAGATTATTTCTCAGAGGAGATGCTAGGTATGGCCAAAGCTGAATTACTAAATCTCTGGTCTGCAGAAATTAAGAATTCCAGAAGTTTGCTTCAGGCTCATCCAGTATTTTCCTTATGTAATTGAAGGCATTACTACATCATAGCAAGCTTTTGGTTTGGAGCTTTGTACCACTAATTTTAATTTTTCAAATTGTTCATCATCTCTAGAAAAATAAATTTAATGTACTGTGTATACCCTTCAAATTGGAAACCTTTTAAGCTCCAGGTGGGTGAGCAGCTTGGCCAGTCTTCAGTACAATTTGGAAATGGGCATCAAGTAAATGTGCAGTCCCACCCTGGGTGCAGAAGTGCTCAGCATCCTTGGTAACACTCTGATAACAGATTTCTGGCCTCCTTTTAAAATAGGATTGTCCACGAGCAGCTTGGGAGGGAGAAGGACATGGGTGTGGGGACCAGGAGGCACAAATGGGGAGCCAGGGGGGCTTTTTGGATTTGGGGTATTTTTGGATTCTCTCATGGGGCAAAACCGAAGCAAAGGTGAGGTCCAACACCAATAACCAGGTCATTGTCACCCAGCTGGGGAAGGAGGCACATGGAAAAGCCCCCCTGGAGCATCTTGGAACTCATCAGGAATGTGGGGAAGTGGAGGGGAGGACAGGTGCCCCAAGGGTGACTAAAGCACTTGGCACTGGGTGGCCACTTGCCAGGGACAGAATGGGAGACCCTCATGTTAAGGACGCCCACCCCTCCAAGATCCCACAGCCATGGGGATCCCACCAAGCCCTGTCCCCCAAAAAATGATTGTCACAGCCCTGGGGGGTCCTGCAAAGGCCAGAACCACCCCCCCCCTACGAGGAGGGTGACTTTGGGGGTCCCAGGCAGAGGGATGAGGGGGTTAATGCCCTGGAGGTTCTGATGAGCCCAGCCCAACTCAGAAGTGGTGTCATTACTTGGGGGATCCCGTGGAGAGGGGGTGTAATCACTACAGGAGGGTCTCAAATTTTGAGGGGTTAATGCTCCTGAGTGTCTTGATGAGCCCTGACCCCCAAACTGGGGCTGCCACATTTCTGGGAGTCCAACTGAGCCCAGGCTCCCCTCGGGAATGTCCCAGCCCTGAGGGGAGTGCTGCAAAGTTCAGGAGAGCTCCTGAGAAAAGAGAGCTGTGGGGGTCCCACAGCCACCCCAAGCGTCCCAGGGGTCCTGCCAAGCTCAGCATGCCCAGGAAAAAGGGTCCCATGGGGGTCCAGGGCCATCCTGCTGCCACCCCACCATGCAGGAGCAGCAGCCAAGGGGCCAACACTCGCCCCTGCCCCACCCACCTTGTCCCTGGGGAAGCCACCACACCCCAGGGAAGCTCCAGCCCTGTCCCCTGCCAGCAGCTGTCCCTGTCCCCAATGCCCCAGAGCCCTCCAGCCGTCCCCCGACCCCTGCAGCGCCCTGGTGTGGGCAGTGAGAGCTCAGGAGACGGGTTTGTCCTGCAACAGGAGTTTATTAACATAGATTGTAATCAACAAAAGATTCTAACAACAGACAAACACAAAAATATTAATAAAAATAAACGCAAAAATATTTATGACAATAAACCAAAAAAAGTATAACAATAAACACAAAAATACTTATGACAACAAAAAAGTATTTATAACGATGAACAAAAAAGTGTACGACAATAAATAAAAAATACTTATAAGACAAAAAAATATTTATAACAGTAAACAAACACAAAACCAATCTTAATACTAAATACCATCTCAAACACATCCTAACATATCAGAGCAAGCCTTGGCGCATCCGCGGCCAAGGGAACCCTTCCTACAATCGCAGCTCCAGCGCTCCCCGGTCCCAGGGATGCTCACAGGTCCCGCCCGCGGATGAAGAGCGCCCGCCGGCCGCGCCGGCTCTGCCCGCGGAACTTGCGCAGCTCCTCCTTGAACGCCGGGTGCTCCATGGGCCGATAGTCCCGGGGCTCGCAGTGGCCCTGCAACCCAGGGCTCCGTCAGCCCCCATCCCGGGCCGAACCCAGCGCCCTCGGCCCTGGAGATCCCCTCCCATGGCAGGGAAGGTGCCCAGCGCCAGAGGTGCCCCTCCCCACCGCCCTGTGCCCCCTCAGCTCCTGCCCTCCTGCCACCCAGGGGCCACCGGGCGGGGCTCACCGGGCACTGCAAGAAGAAGTCGCGGTACCCCCCCTTCAAGACGTAGAGCTCGGGGTAGTGCAGCCGCGGGTACTCGTTGTAGGACCGATCCCTCTCCCGCAGGAACTTGCACCTGTGCCACAGGGAAAGACGCCGGGATCAGCCCCGTGCGGAGATCCGGGTGTATCCGGGGGGCTGGCAGACCCCAATGTGGCCTCCTCCCCCACCCCCCCCGCCATCCCATCGCTTACATTTTGGGGCCCCGCTCAACAGAGAACTCGCAGTGGAAGATTATGATCACCCTCTTGCTGGCGTCTAGGGGCACGATGGGCTGCTCCAGCAGGAATTCCTCCACGTCCCGCTGCAGCGGCAGGTTGACAGCGCCCTGCGGAGGGACAGGAGGCACCTTTTCCCCATCTGCCTCCCATTTCATTTTCTGCAGGGACCCAAGGATGCTGCCCCCCAGCCTCCCCCATCATCATGCTCCTCTTTTCAGCTGGGAATCAGCCCTTTAGGGGGTGACTTGGCACTTTTCATGGGGCTGGTCTATCCCTCTGGGCAGCTCTGTACCCTTCATGGGGGGCTGCTCAAGCCCTCTGGGGGCTCAGAGTACCTCTGGGGGAGCTGCTTTACTTCTCTCCGGGAGCTCTGTATCTTTGCTTTACCTCTCAGAGGATACTCAACAAATCCTGGGGGATCCTGAATCCCGGTTGTCTCAGCCCCCTCCTGGGGAAATGCTCAACCCCTCGTGGAGGGCTCAGCACCTCTGAGGGTGGGTGGCGTTCGGACCCCCCCGTTCCTCCCAGCCCCAGGAGCACGGGGTGGGGGGGGGCTTCTGACCTTGACGTGGCCCCCCTCGTACTCGTAGGGGTACCGGCAGTCCACCACGATGCTGCTCTCGATGAAGCTGCTGAAGTGCCCCGTCAGCACCGCCGCCAGCTGCGGGGGGAGCATGTCACCAAAGGGCGACACATGGGGGCGGGGGGGGGGACAGGCAGGCAGCCCCTCGGAGGGCTGGGGAAGGGTCGCTGTCCCCTTACCGTGCCAGGGGAGATATACTTCAGGCCCTGGTCCTTCCCCTCCACTGTTGGCAACAGGTGAGGCTGGAGGAGACAGGTTGTGGGGTCATCCCCGTCCCAGGGTCACCTCCCGGGGGTGGCACCTGTCCCCCCAGCCCAGAAGCCCCCAGTGGTCTGGAGGCTCAGTTCTGCACCCACGGGAGGGGAAGGGGCAGATACACGCGGCTGTGGCACGGACATGGACCAGAGGAGCAGTGATGGGGCTCTTCATGCACTGCAGGGGCTGCAGGCTGGGAAGTCACAGCCCCGTGTCCCCAGCCAAGTGCAACCAGCTGGCTTTGGGCTCTTGCAGGGCTCCAGTGATGGTCCCTGTTCAGAGTAATGCAGACAGCACCCCCAGACCTGCCCCATCCTCATGGCCCTACCTTGGAGAAATCCCCAATGAGCTCCTGGTCATCGTTGGCCAGCAGGTTCTCGATCTCCTCAAGCTGAGCAGACCTGGAAGGCTCCAGCTCCACTCCCTGTGGAAGCACCAACCAGAGACATCCCCAGATGTGTCAGCAGAGGCTCTGGCACAGACAAGGCCCAGTCCTGCCAGGGACAAGGCTGGGTCTCACCCCACACCTTCCCCATCACCCACCAGCTCCACCGATGCCTCCTGCTCGGGGCTACCAGCCACTCTCCTCTGCTGCTTGGCCTTGAGAGGGGCGTCCCTGTCCGGGGGCTGTCCCCGCTTGACGGCGGGTCTGGGGACACTGCCGGGCACCGAGGGCGAGCGGAAGAGCTGTCGGCACTGGCTGTGCTTCCCCGGACGCTGTGGGGACAGCCCGTGCTGCTGCCTGGGGGTCTGCAAGCCCCCATCACCAGGGCTGGTGCTGCTCACCAGCCAGCCCCACCCCACGGACCTTCGGCCCCAGATCCCCCTTTGGAGACCCCCAGTGGGGACTGCAGGGCTCCATCCTCTGCCAAAGGCTGCAACGTACCAGCTTTGTCTCCTCCTCCTTCATCACTGGCATGGTCACCACGTTCTCCGACCCCTTGGGCACGCTGGCATCGCTCTGCCAGGGCAGCAGCTGGGGGGACTTGGAGGAGAGGGAGAAGAGATCGTGAAAGGGACAAGTCCCGCCAGGTGCTTCCCACCCCCAGCGGGGATGGATCCCGTACCCAAGGTCCATCCACCCCCCAGCGCCTTCCAGGTTTGGAGTCAGGGCGTCCCCATGACCCCCCCAGCCCGCCCATTTCCCACATCCACAGGACTCCAGGGCACTCGGGGAGGCTGTGGCGGCAGCTCCCACGTGTCCAGCCCCAGGATCACCCATCCTTGGTGCCCTCCCGAGCCTCTCTCACCAGCAGCTTTACTGTGCGGGAAGGGCTCTTGGCAAGGGGGTCTCTCCTGGCAGCCCCATGGCCAGCGGGCAGCCGGCTCCGCTGGCCCAGCCTCTGCAGCTTCTTGGGGCCAAAGCCTTCCTGCGGCGGGGGGTGAACACAGGCTCAGCACCCCTGTGCCCCCTCCCTGACCCCCCAGGTCTCGCTGCCCCCTCACCTCATCCTCGGGCTCCCTCTGCCGCAGCCGCACTCTGTCCCTGCGCACCTGGAGCTGGGAGATATCCTTCAGGACCGGGCTGGCTTCCAGCTGCCACTGCTGCGGGACAGCCAGGGGGTGAGAGGTGCTGCACAGCCCTGCCCCCTCTCCTAGCTCCATCCTCCTCGTCCCAGCTCGGCCAGGGACTCGGCAGGATCCTGCACAGCCTCCAGCACCTACCGGCAAGGAGTGGATGCCCTGGCGAAGGAGCTTCCTGCTGCAAGAGCCGGGAAAGGAAAGGATCGAATGAAAGCAGTCCTGGACCGCTGTGTCCCACCCCTCTGCCATTGTCACCTCCGTCCCCTATGTACTCAGGGTAGGGCAAGAGCTCCCCAGGGTGTCACGGCCCCCCAGAGGGACCTGGGGCAGGCACTGAGAGAACAGCAACGGCCTGAGCGGGACCCCAGGAGGGGCGCGGGGACAGCCTGGCTCTTGGGTCTGGGACAGGGACAGCCTGGGCACGGGGGCACCCCAGCATCCATGTCCTGCCGCAAGGACAGAGCCCCTTCACTTACTCTTTGAGAGCTCTGCCAAACTGCGGGATCGTCTTCTGGAAGCTGTGGGGAGAGTAGAGATGGGGTTTAGCGGGGGTGGCACCCGCGTCCCTCCCCAAGCAGCCCAGGTTGTCACCGCCCAGACACAGACTGGGGGCCACAGGCAGGCTGAGAGCGGGAGCTTCTGCTCGGGAGAGGCAGGGACAGGGACAGGGACAGGGACAGGGACAGGGACAGGGGGAGTCCCCGGGGGTACACGGGAATGGGGCCACTCACCCTTCCTGCGCGGCTGCGGAGTTCTGCTGTGTGTGGCAGTCCGGCCCCAGCGCTGCGGGAACAAGGGACAAGGGTAGCCCCGGTGTGGGAATCGGGATGCTGGCCCCAGCCCAGGACACCGGGCAGGATGGGGCCGGGCAAGGAGCTCCCCGGCAGGCGGGTGGCAGCGCCGTTGGCAGCAGCGGTCCCGCATGGAATGCCGCGTGTCACCCTGAGCAGGGTCCCCAGCGGGGCGGCTCCGAGCTGAGCCCCAGGGACTGCAGGCACCGGCTCATCACCCCCCAGTAGCCTTCAGCCCCTCGGCAAAGCCCTCCCGAGACATCCCCGACCCTTCTTCAACATCCTCGGCACCACCCCAGCGCCAGGGGCGGTTGGGGGCTGCAGTGGGGCGGAGCTGCCCCATCCCTCACCTGCATCCGTGGGCTGCGAGGACACCGAGCCCCGAGAACAGTCCGAGGCCAGCGGCTCCGGGGACAGCGTGTGCCATAGCCATGGGAAGGGCAGCGCCCCGCGCCCCCTCCTTGGGGTGTCCCGGTACCTGCGGGCGGTCAAATGTCAGCGCCCCCGGTGCCCCTTCTGGCCCCGGCGGGGCGAGGGCAGGAGCTGAAGGAGAGGATCCCAAAATCGTCTTTGGGCACAGCCCCGGGACAGAGCCAGCCCGGCTACCCCCTCACCTGTCCGGGCCCGCCGGCTCAGCCCTGCCCAGCCCCAGCGGCGTGAGCGCCGCCGTGACCGGGGAGGGCAGAGGGGAGGCGGCCGCCAGGCCGCGGCCACCGCGCAGTGACATGGCCCGGGCAGGCACCGAGCGAGCTCCGGCAATGACCGGGGACAGGGGACAAGAGGGGACAGGTAAAACGTGCAAAGAGATGGCAGTGAGATGTGAGAGGTGATACGGGGCGGTAAGGGACGATAAGAGGCGATGAAAGGTGATAAAAGGTGATAAGAGGTGATAAAAGGCGACCGAAGCCGGCCAGAAGCAGCAGGCAGCGATAAGCGCCACCGGCCCCGCTCCTGTTTGCAGCAATAACAGGAGTAACAACAACAGCGGCACCCGCAGCCAATGGGAGGCCGCGGTGCGCGCGAGGCGACGCCGCCGACCAATGAGAGGCGCGCGAGGCGCTTGGGGGCGGAGCCGCAGCGCAGGGGGCGGTTTCGGAGCGGGAAAGGGGCGTGGCCAACTGGAAAAGGGGCGTGGCCAGCGCTGTCCCCTCACGTGCCGTGGCCGGGCCTTGTCAGTGCAGGGGACGCTCGGTCACCGCCGGAGGCCCTCATGTGTCACCTGCAGGGCAATAAACTGCCCTAACCCACCCTGACAGCCCTGAGTGCAACATGCAGACGCAAGAAAACAAGGTGGGAATTTTGGGAGGTTTTTATTGCTGGAGTTTCTTTTAAAGGCAGTTGTGAATGGCCTGCTCTGTTTAGCGGCTGGAAACTCGTATTTCTGTATTAAACTTAACAGAATCAGCTAATTAATTGTCTTATGGCCACTTGATTTCTTTGCTCGTGCAAGCACGCCCTTGACATTGAGTCCCTGGTGTTTATTTCCCCTGTGCTTCCAGCCTGTCTCAGTTTCCTCATGGAGGCACCAAAACACCTGGAACTTTAACAGAGGTAAAGACTGAGAGGGGGGAAAAAATCATAATCTAGAACTAATCTCCCTTTTCTCTCACTTGGAGATCAAACCTGCCCAGGTTTGATTACCCATGGGTGTTTGGAAGGCATCCTGTTCCACTGCTGAGAGATAAGAGCTCTGACCAAGCCCTGCAGAAAGCACCATTTGCTCCTGCTCACGGCAAATTCTATGTATTTTTTATATATACACATACATATAAATCAGGAATTCTGAGAAAGCTGTTGTGTCACACTAGTGGCATTTTAAGCTATTCAAGCACTGCCAACTGCTGCTTTTAAGAGCTGAAAGGGGAATCTGACAGAAATTCAAATTGCAGGTGATTTCAGATAAATGTGATTTTTTTTGTCCCCTTTTGTGCAGTCGTTTCTTTTGGGAGCAGTAAATAGCATTTCTGCTTTTTGGTTTTAACTGCTCTGAGGGAAAAATTACGTGGCCTTCCTGGTAGCCCAGAGTCCCCTTATTACTCTGTCCCCACCCTTCAATTTCGGATGTGCCATTCTTCCAGATGCAGCCCTTCTACAGAAGACATGACCTCACACGCAGGAATTTCTGGACCTGTCAATTCACTCTGCCTTTATCTGGACACAATAAATTTCAGTGACTTACATCTTGCTCCTCCCAGCACAGCGGCAGCCTGCAAGTTAGATTTGGTCAGCTGTGATGCAGCTTTGAAATCCAAAGGAAAAGGGGGAAAAAGTCTGTAGTAGGGTCTTGATGAGCTTGTGAAGGCCTTTGTGGAGTGTCACCAACATGCAAAGAAAGAGGGAGTGGGCACGGGAAGGGGATGGCCAGGGAGGTGGTGGAGTCACTGTTGCAGAAGGTGTTTAAGAAAATTCTAGATGTGGCACCAAGTGCCATGGTCTGGTTCACAAGGTGGTGTTCATTCACAGCTTGGACCTGGTGACCTCAAAGCTCTTTCCCAACCTGGTTGATTCTGCAATTCTGTATTTTAAGGGTGTTTATGAATATTAGATTCAATTTTAATATGCCAACGTTTGTGGATTTTTAAAAAAATTATTATTATTTCTAGGCTTTCTTCTGCGTGACAGCAGTGGTGATAAATGAAAAGCCAGGAAGGGCACAGTGCATCCTTAAAAACTTTATTGGAGTGGCACGGTGCAGACTGAAAGTACAGTCACGAGTCTAAATATCCCCAACTTCAGTCCCTGCACCGTCCCTGCCTGCAGACCCTGGGCTCTGCTGCCAGTGTCCTCCCTCTGCCAGCCCAAGGCAGAGCTGTGCACATGCCAGGATGTGCAGAAGGACGTTCTGCAGGGCAGGGAGGCAAAGGAAAACCCACGGAGGTGCCCAGGGCTGCAGCAGCCGACCCATGAGAGGCACCTGGCCGTGCCTGTCCTGTCAGGGAACAGGAGAAACGGGGCTTTGTTCTCTGCAGCATCACCTTCAGCCCCATCCCTGTGTTCCCTGCAGGAACAGGAGGACTAGAAACAGTGCAAAATAAGACAAAAAGGAGCCCACCCCTGGACCTGAGCTTTGATCGCTGCTGAGGCTTCTGCCCCTCCTTTCCTTCCCCACCCTCGTTGCATGTTGGTAGCTGTTACATTTGTTATTTGTCCAGTCCATAAGACTCCTGAAATTATGAGATAACAGTACAGATACAATTGGAATTAATGGTAATAATTAAAAAAAAAAGTCCTGCCCTAGTGTGTTTTAACTGCGGCTAAAGGCAGCATCCCAAATACCTGCTTGATGTCCAGACGTGCTGGAAGAAGAGGCTCATCCCCAGTTTCTCATTCTTTAGTCACCCCACAGCTGGCCTACAGCTTCCCATCAGGAACTGCCTGAGCAGAATGCTGCACAGCCCAGTTGAGGGTAACTAAAGCTCACCATATTCCAGAATACTTAATGCATTCACTGCAAAGTTAAAAAAACGCTAGCACATATGAAGTCCTCAGAGATTTACAGGCACTATGTGGAGATTATGTGCAAAAGTCTGCAGATTTTTTTTTTCTTTTCTTTTTTTTTTTTTGGCATAGCTCTTCATTGATGCAATACATTTCCTGCAAATAGAAAGCATTCTTTCCCCCTGAATGCTGAAGGAAATTACAATAACGTCAGATTATATGAGTCTTAATAAACTGAATTGCTGGGGGAAAGAAACAAACCACCTGAGTCTACTACTGGGAAAAAAGAAAAGATGAGAAGAAGTCCAGCAAGTATCACTGTACAAAAACCACCCAGAATAACTATGTGCTTTTGGCATCAGCTTTTGTTCTTCAAGAATAATCATCCATCCAGAGAAAGAAGACATTTTACATGATGCAGCAGGATCCTGGGGAGGAGAAAACAGAAGAATGAAATAGTCAGAGTGCTCATTTTCTGTTAATTGGAAATATAACTCACGGCATAAATCTGGGAAGAATTATGGGAACTAGGCCTCCAGATGGGTCCAGAGCAGAGGTAATGACACAAGGTCAATATCCTAAAAATCAAAACTCCCAGCTGAGATGTGCTTGGTCCTCATTACTCTGAGAAAATGTCTTAGGGAAGCAGAACTTGACATCTTGGAATGCTTGGAATTACAACAGCCTAAAGGAGTTTAGCTACATGAAGTAGTTCTGTAACAAACTGAGCGGATAAAGGGTGTGAAAAAACTTTCATGCCTGGGAACCCTGAAGTGAAAAGTCATCCCAAGCATTTTGCTTCAGCAGCAGTTTTAACCATGTCTTGGCTTTGTTCAAGGACTGCTAGCAACGCTCAGCTTTAATTCACAAGCATGAAATTGTCTTTGTGGTAGCCCAGGGAACAGGGAAGAAGAAATCTCACCTGATAAGGTTAACGTTTAGCTTGTTTTCTGCTTCTCAGATTTGCTGCTGGAGGACTGTCCCTTTGCCTAAAGAGAGCATGAAACAATGAGAAACTGAACCAAGCTAAAACCTGAAATCAGGCAGTGACAAGACACTTGTTGGAATCACAGCTCAGACATAAATACAATCTGCACTTGAAATACAGATAGTTTAGCCAGAGTGTTTGTGACTCCTGCTGTGTGCAAATATTTTCACCTTTTCACCATCAATTGCATTTCTTTCAGACAGAGTGGGTTGTGCCTGACCTTGTAATTCCCTGTTCCTAAACACCCTTTTACCCACACCAGTGATTAGGTCACAGCTCAGAACATCCTCCTGAAGAGGAGATAAAGACACCTCTCAGTTTTACACTGAGAACTGCAAGCCAGTCCTGTGGTCACACAAAAGACACCTGTGGTGATTCAATAACAACAACAACCAGAAATCCCATCACTGACATGTGAAATGTAAAATTTCCAGAGCAGATGTAATAATCTGATTCAAGCATCTGCTGCACATATCGTCTGTGAGAACAACATGATGGAACAAGCTTCAGCTTCACCCTGACCTGAATCAATTTTCTGTACTTACGGATAAAAAAAGCCAAGCAACTGTACTTATCTTCCCCTTCTCCCCCCACTTTTTTTCCTCCTTTGTTTGAATATAGAAACAGCTGTCTGTACTTCCACACTATGTTAATTCATACTAATTTATGAAAGTATGTAGGTCTTCATTCATTAAAAAGAATAATTTATGATAATAACTTGAGAACCTGGCAATGGTTGTTGGAGTACTTTTTAATCACTCTTCGGATGCTGTTAATCAAAACTGTCAAGACATGAGAGAAATTGCTGGGATCCTGCTCAAGGCAGCCATAGGCATGCAAAATGGGATTCTTAGATCAACAGATCTGGGAGGGAGAAGGCTGTAGAGCATGCACTTAAGACTCCCTCAGAAGACCACTCTTTGTCTGAAAGATACGTATTTTTTTGCTCCTGTTTATTGCCAATTTCCCTTGAAATAGAGAGGGGCCTTTCTCCTATGTGCATGTTTACAAAAACGGATCAAGTTCAACCTATTGATGCAACACTTCACCCAAAATAACAACCCTGAAATGCAATTCCAAAATCCAACCGCCCCTCTGGTATGACTGTCCATACTATAATAAACATATTTATACCGTTTTAGGGTCTCTGGGCTTTCCTTTGTCCTTTGAGCTTGGTTTAGTGGTCGTAGCTTCCTTTCCACTTTTGTCCTACACTCCAAAGAAAAAAAAAATAATTACAGTTACAAGGAGAATAGAGGACTGATAGCACCTGCTTTCTTTGATATCTGCCAAAACACAATCTTTTTAATAGGGTTTGCAGCAACACAGGCCATGCTGACAGAAGACTGCATCAGAGAAACTTGGTAGAGATGGGCAGATTTTGTATTTAGTGCTGAGCAATAACGCTGCAGCAGCTGATTTACCCATGGATTTCACGAGCAGGTGAAGCAGCACTAGAAACACATCTGCCTGAGAATTCTGTTTGCAAACAGCTCTTTCCTCCCAGGAACACAGCTGATTGGAACATCACTTTCAACCTTTTCTTAGTTGCAGGACCTCTCCAGTCCATTCTTTCTGCTTTCTTATTGTCAACTCTACTGTTTTCCCTAACATATCTAAAAGTCTTTGCTGTTCCCTGCTTTTTTCTCTACAAAACCATCTCGAACTGTGTCTCAGTCCAGCCAACAACCATTGCTGCACAGTGTCTCCTATCATTGAGCAAAGGCTTCTCTGCCTCTCTGCAGTTTTTGAACACTCTTAAAAAGCTGCTGCCACGTTTCTCTGCTAAACTTACTTCTACAAGCCTGTCTAAAAGGCTCCAATTACCACAAACCTTCCTTTGTCCAAATATTTAGTACACAGCAAAATATATCCAACTTCCACTGCAGAAGCTTCCTGTAAAACCTTTACAGGCTTCCTGTAAACCTAAACCAAGCTACTGCAAAGAAAAGTGAGGGGTGAAAAACCATATATTTTGCAAGTTATTAGCAGAAAATGTCCTACCTTTGAGTGCTGGGGTGTAGCAGGAGCCTTTGCACAAGTATCAAAGTCACCTGATAAGGCATCAATAGCTGCACTGTCATCCGTAGGTTTCTGCAATAATTTTAATTTTGAAGTCACAAAATGTGCAACCCAGCTTCCCACAGTCAAATTAGTGGTTGAGGAATTTATGTCTGCTTTAATTATCTCTTTTCTTAAAGAAAAACACACCTGAACTCCACATGTTATAGAGATCTGTTGGAAGTTCTTCAGAGGCATGATTTATTGAACATTCATAATGCAGTTGTACATAAAAACTGCATTTATTTTGAAGAGTTACTCCTCACAAAAATTTTACTGTCCACTGCTGTTCCTACAACCTCCTACATTTATGAGTATTTGCAATGAATCACCCTTTAAGGCTACAGTGACACAACTTTGAAACAAAATGAGAGCCCACAGAAGGAAAAAAAACATAGAATAAATATCATTAGTATGAAAGAAAACAACAATAATAATAAACATTACCTTCTTTCCTTTGTGTTTCATGTCATCCTTTGCTGTTGGCTTTGCTGGTTTACTCTTGGGAAGAAAAAAAGCAGATCCTCATTTTAAACTGGTCAAATTAGTTTTAAAAAAACATTTATATATGACACTACTGTGGGTGTTCACAGATTGCCAATGAACCTGCAGTGTTCTGAACAGGTTCTTTAGTAGTTCAAAGTTATTTATTTGTTCATACTGCCCAGTTGGAAAAAAACCCCAAAATACCAAGAACAAAACTTCTTTTTTCCCTCCCTTCCTTTTGTTTTTTGACTTACAAGCACACGTGGATAGAGTTGTTCTCACTGAAGAACGTTTTCTCACCATGTTTTACCCCAATATATAAGCACAATACAGACACTCATTTATTCTAATTTCTCATTCCAGAGGGGACAGACTGGCTTAGGCAGACTCAAATTTCCACAGCTGCAAATAAAAACTAGGGAAGTTTTTCCTTACCTGCTCACCTGACTCCAAAAGTTTTCGATAGTCAGGTGGGATTGTTTCATCTCTCTCTCCAAGTTTGTCTCTGTGTTCAGATTTAGCCTTTTCCTGAAAGTATTTAATTATTTAACAACTTTAATACCCATGTTAGAAATATTAGCAATGAACAAGTCAAAGGACATATCGGACCTAGGACAAATATCCTTTTTCACTTTAAAATTTTAAAACTACTGAGAAAAGCCACTTACACTCATTTCATTATGAAGTGTGTTTCATGCCTGAAAGTTTTAAAAACTACATTTATTTTTCTTTTGGCAGCATACCAGGAACATGCCACACAGAACACCACAAGGAGGTTTTTAAGCAGACTGCTGAAAAACATTTTTGTCTTTCTATAATGCAGGCATTTTAGGGCTCTCTTTTTCCTTTTTCATCTAGCTAAGATTCCAGCCTAAACCTATTGATAGGCAGCATATGGTGGTTTTTCTTTTCCCCAGTAATTTACTTTACCTTGGCTATTTCAAATTAGAATTTATTACTACTATTACACAGAAATTTGTTTTACTGTTAGCAGAAGGGCTTTTACAGATTTTATGAAAGACTAAATGAAGACAAAACCAACAGAAACAAGGAAGTTTAAAAATGTGCCTGATTAAGTGAACTTGATACTTGTGGTTATAGAAGTCAAAGCTTGATAAAAAGAGGGCCAGAAAATCAGTTTTAGAAACTGAGGCCCAAGGAGAAACCTGAAAAATGATGAGAATAATGATGGCAATGAAAGGCACTGAACTAAAATGATTTCAAATCTCCTGTAACATTTCAACACTTACCTCCAAATGGCTAAGATATAGTAACCAGATCATATTTTTTTATAGAACACACAAGTAATCCAGATTCCTGAAAAGTGGTTGATATACCTATATGTATGAGCATGGATTTTTTTTTTTCTCCAATAACCTTACTCTTACATTTAAAATCCCAATTGCACATACTCCTATGAGTAGCTGAGAACCATTGCAGATTTTGGCGGTTTTGGAGTTTTTTTTTTTTGTTGGATTGGTTTGTTCCCTCCCACCCCTCCCTCTCCCCCAGTTGCTCAAGTTTCAGAATGTCTTTTGTTACCTTCACTTTATCCACAACTGGTTTGTTCTCATCAGGGTCAGGTTCCCTCTGTCCCAGGGAATCAGACAGGAGATCCAAGGCTTCATCCATCTCTTTTCCTCCCTAACAAAGCAGAAACACATTTGCAAAAGCACATCTGCTAACAAAATGATGTAATTCATCAATCTACTTTAAGTACTGGCTAATGAACTGTAGAACTTGAGTGAACAAAGAGCACTCCCTTTGTACTTGCAGTGTAGCACAATAGCTGGGGAAAAATACAGAATATTTCTGACCTACAGAAAACAAAATTTCAAGAAGGGCTTATGGAATTTACTCGAATGGTTTTCTTTTTTTATAGATAAGCCTAGCTGCTGTAATGAAAACAGATCTGTGAAATGATTGGCAATTGTTTGGCAACTATTGTTTAGAAATTGCCATTCATTTTGCAATTTTATCCAGAACCTGGATGGAAAAAAAGTCCTTAAAACCAACACAGACCAGGAGGAGCTTTATATTCCCCTTCCAAGCCAGGCTGGGAGCACCAGGGGAAAATCCCTCTGCATAGATCAAAATGTGAGAGCAACATTACAATAAACACCAGGAAGGAAAGTTCCCCTGGTATTCAGAAGTGGTCATGATACTGCCTATGGGACTCTGTTGAAAATGGAGTATCCAATCATTCTTTTTTCTTTCTTTCTTTTTTTTTTTCCCCCAGAGAAACATTCTCCTTTTCCACAATAGCCGCTTTTAGCAATAAATTATTAAATTTTGCAACAGTCCACACTGAGCAAACTGTATGGATTATGCTGCTGCCTCTCCTCACTGCTCAGCCCCTCTTTTAGGGGTACAGGACCTACAGGAGAGGTTTCTTACAGAGGTAGAAGGTGCAGGAGCTGCTGAGTGCACTGAGGAAACCGTAGCAGCAGAGATCACATCCGAGGAACTCGCAGGCTTGACACCATCCTTGGCTTTCTGGAAGAACAAGGCACACAGGGGACCCAGAGAAAAACACTCATCAGATCCAAAAAACACATCCAAAACACAGCATGCACACAGCTGATTTTTAGGATTTAATTTTCCTGAGGAGCTTTGCTTATTTCAGATAAGCCACATGCTGTGCAACTGCTCATCTCAGTTTGTTCTTTCATCTCAACCACTGGGTTAAACCTCGCCACAGCTGAAGTTCAAACAGGTTTAACATGACTCTAGAAGAACTAAGATTTCACCAAGCCATCTAATATTTCCAAAAAAACTCTTAAAAATCCTCAGCTGCAAAGCACTACTTATGCAAGCAACTGGTAAAAAGGTAGGTCACATAACTAGTTTATTTTTATTTGTTTTTTAAAGTCCTGGTCTTCTATTAACTTACTGCAAGGAGTATTTTTAGTTCTTGGATTTTATTTAAGGAACTTGATAAAGGAAACACAGAAAATGTCATGATTATTCAAACAACTTGAAAATAAAACCAGATTTCAGAAATCTAATACACTCACCTTTGGTACAGTTGATGCAGGTAGTGGTGCAGGTGGTGATGGAGAACAGGAAAACCCTTCTGTCAAACCCTCTAAAAGCTCATTTTCACTCATAGGCTGCCATTGGCAAGAAAAAAAAAAGGAAGATTATAAGTCTCTTCATCTCTTAAAAAGTAAGAAGGTAACATAGCCCATTTTTAAAATGAACACTAGGTAAACCCTGCTGACATTTGGTAAGTAAGTCATGAATGAAACAATTATTTGAAATTATCACTTTTTTTTACCTGTGACTTCTCTTCTGGTTTTGGTAGGAGTGGTTTTCCATCTTTATCCTATAAAGACAAAAACCCCTTGCATTAAACCTTAAACGGCCAAGCAATACAAACACTTTGGGAGCACTCTCTGAGCAACAGAAAGTGTTACACAGGACAGGGACCTAACCAGCAGCCTCTACAGCATCTACTGCTGATACTCAAGGTGCCACTTAAAACATCCAGGTCCTTGGGGTTTTCTTAACAGCTTTAACCAATCACAATTTATTTATTTCTAAAATATCAGAAGCTGCTGAAAGACTCTGGTGGACTAATCTCAGACAGAACTGGTAATCTGCAGGTACCTGCATCTAAACCACTTCCATGCCCATGCATGCATCCAATGATAGATGACAGATATTTGTGGGAACTGAAAACAAGAATTTCTAGATATTTCTAGATATTATAAAACCAATATTTGGCTGAACCAAAACATCAGTGTTTCAAAATAAAACTGGAGTCTCAGTTTCATCCACACATTTTGAGGAATGGAAGGGAATTAAGATTAAGCACATTAAATAAATTACTTTGGCTTCTGTTAATCGGTACTCTGGAGGAATTGTTTCTTCTTCTTCACCCAGTTTTTTGTGTTGTTTCTTTTTGGTTTTCTCCTGTGAAGGCAAAATAGGAATCACAGTGAGAAAAACAGCTACTCACAGAAATGCACCTGAGCAAGCTTCCAGCCCTCAGTCTTCTGATTCCAATTGGTCTTTCTCATTCAATCCAGCCACCAGATACAAATGTCATGGGAGTTAAAATAAAACATTTTCTCTTGAGAAAGCCTTCATTCCCCTGTCTGTTTCTTCCTCTGTGTATCAGAAGTGGCTCTACCTATTTCAGTGAAGCTATCAGAGCTAAGTGAATAGACAAGGGTGGATCAAAATAAAAAATACCTCTGAGTCTGAATTCTTTACATTTTTGGAAATCCACTCAACAGCTGTCTGGACTGCACACAAAGGAAGGCTGAAGGGAGAAATCAGTGGTCCACTTGAAAAATTATTACCCCCATAGAAGTTATGCTGGGAAAATGCCAACTAAGGAAAGGGACTAAAGCCAACTTTGGGAACTTTTGCCTGACAGAATTCCAGCCACCGGAAGGGCTGGTTTCTGACTCCAGCCAATTCAATCTGGTATATCAATGTGGTTTAGGGTGGCACATGGGGGTATTCAGACTGTGCCTATGAACAGCATTCCCTTGGACAGGATTTCAGTGACTTACTTATGGCTGGCTCCCTATTTAAAGCCCCAAAGTTTTGTGCATAATTTAAATAATTTCCTAATAATAATTTCCTAATTTAAACCCCTCATCATAAATTTGGTTCCTTCAGGAAAAGGAGCACACTAAGTGCTACTCCTGATGTGCATCTTCATTCTGCTTCAGTTCAGCAGGACACAACAAAACACAGTTTTCAGACACTGAGGGAACTACTGCACTGCAATAGTCAGAATTATTAGGGAAGTGTACTCATTGTGTTGAAATCCTACTAGTACTTCCTAAGCAGAACAGAACGGGTTTCAACAGTACATTCTGTTTGTAAAAAAGTTAAAACATACTATCTACTTTCTTTGTGCGACCTGAGGAAATGGAGTAACACTGAAGGCGAATACATCAACAGTCTATTTTTTGAGGTCTGATTTTTTTCTCTACCTTAACTTTGTCCACAGCAGGCTTCTTCTCCTCTGGATCAGGCTCCCTCTTTCCTAGGCTACTGGACAAGGCTTCCAGTGCTTCATCTGACACAGGAGCAACCTGCATGGGTATTGATACAGGAAAAAGCAATTTTTAGTTTGAAGAAACCTGCTTTTGTCTTTTCCTGCAGTCCCTATTAGGTTCACAAACAGCCTCCCCTTTAGGGCAGTAAGAGCTGGAGGACACCACAAGAACCATCAGTTTGTCTTCCTCTTTGAGGAAGGTCACTGACCATTCAGTTTGTGCTTGACTTGGCACTTTTTTTTGTTTTGTTTTTTGCTGTTGTTGTTTGTTGGGTTTTTTTTTTGTTGTCTGCTTGTCTTTTGTGGTTTTTTTTTTGTTGTTGTTGTTCTTTTTGTTTTTTGAGGTTTTTTTTTGGAACCACTCAGCCTTTGTGGGTTACCACTATGGAGGAAGAACATGCAATACTAAAATGAGCATCCTGGTGGCATCCTCTACCATCCCATAAATGAAACACTGAGTTTTGCTTCAGCTCCAGCTGAAGGGGCTCCACTACTTACTGAGGACACAGGAGCTGCAGACTGCACAGTGCAAGCTGTGGCACGAGGGACCACTTGATCCTCAGTGGCCTTTGCAGTCACAGAACCTGATGGCTTCTGAAATAGAACAATTTACACTATATTTTAGTGGATATGCTTGGAAAACACAACATGTGCCCATTAAATGGCTTTTTCCCCCTCTAAATACAATATTAAACGAGAAAGAAAAGTCTAAATTTAAAGGCAGAAGATGTTTAATGAAGACTGCCAATACTGCATGTTTTGCTAAAGCTGTTTTGCAGCCTCACTTCCTAATTTCTGTATTTTCATTGTAACAGCTCCTAGAGCATTATAGACCCCAAAGGGTAGAAAGGTAGAACAGAAAGAGAAATGTGTTTTTTGAAAGAACAGCAGCACAACCCAGTCTTAGCAAAACTGTCAGTGTCAGCTTCTCCAGTGAACCAGAAAGACATACTTTGGATGTGTTGCTAGCCTTTGGTACTTTGGGTTGAACTGCAGGCTGTGCAGGGCAGGCGAAGTCCTTTGAAAATTCATCAACAAGATCAGATTCATTCAAAGGCTGCAACAAACAAACAAAAAAAACAATCAAGCAATCAAACAAAAAAACCCATATGTGCACAGGTGACTCACTGTCTCTTTTTAATTTACTTTTTCAAGAGCTGTTATTTCAGCTACTCATAAAACAGGAAAATATCTCTATCTTACACTGAAATAACCTTTCACAATTGTGTGCAACAGAACAGAATTAATTTTGCAGTGCATAAAATTAAGAAAAATACACTTCAGAATAAGTTTCTTTTTTATCATAAGTCAATATAATGTAGAGAACTGTACATATAATATAAAATATAATATAGAGAACCAGATATAGAATGCTCAAGACAGGGCTAGTGAAAAGGAAAACACAAACTCTTAATTAGGAAGAAAAATGCTAATATTTACTAGCAGAACTACAGTTCCCTGAAAGTCCCCTAGCCTGTCCACTGACTGCTGACACTCACTGGTTTCCACAGTGCGTGTTTTGGTGAATAAAAATGCAGTTTTAGTTTCCTGCTGTGTGTGATATATTACAATCTACTGACACTATGTGAACTAGGCCTCTGCAATCCATAGATCCCTACATCTATAAACCTGAAGCTCCTGGAATCCTCCAAATTACTGTTCAAATGTTACTCCTCCGAAATGTAAATCCTCCAAATTACTGTACTAAATGTTTAAATCTTTGCTAGCAGTGATGGCCATTCACCTACTGCATGGAACTTAACAACTTAGAGTCAGGCTCATAATGCATAAAAAATGACATTTCTGAGAGAGAAATTCCCTCATTCCCTTCCCCTAAAAGGCACTTAGGTAGTAACTTTTATTCACTGAGAGTAATGTTACTGCATGTGCTCAATGCTAAGCAGAGTGGAGGCAAACACTAGGTGAAATCCTGGAGGAAGGACTTCACCAGAAATCATGGAAGAACAGCAAGTGGCTGATGGTTTCCAGCTGTTAACTTAGCTTTTCCCATTTGAGTGATTTTGGTTTCTGATATATAAATATGTATAAAAATATAGAATAGAATTAATAGAATTAATATAATATTTCTTATATATAATATTATAGATACTATTATAGATAATATTATATCTATATATCTATATCTATCTATATATATATATATCTATATAAATATCAGTGGTGATTCCACAGGGTTCTCTCCTGGCAGCAGGTCCTATTCCTCCAGAACAGAGCTGTTCCCTTTTTCTCCTCATGACAGGAGTTCCCTTCTGTGCAGCTCTCAAACATCCACCACTCAAGACAACCACCCATGTCAGCCCTGATGTAAAAATTTTTAAGAGACCAAAAGTCTTTTTTTTCCAGTACTTTGCATTCCTTCCCTCCACCCTCTAACACTGAATAATATGAATTATTTCAGATTTCTGCTCAGAGGGCACTCAAACTGGTCCTGACCTTCACACTTATTTCAGGAGAGCAGAGATTGCCTGTGCTGTTCCAATTTCTGGCAGCACTCCTCAGCTCACAGTATTTCCAAAGTGGAGCCCTCAGTTTCTCTAGTGCTTTGCTACAGTTCCTTTAATTTTCCCGTGCCTTTAAAATAGTATCTGCTACTGTCTCTTTCAGAATTTTAATCCTCTCTTGTGGTTTCTAGGCCACAATGGATAGTCATTGCAAAGTCCAGGTTGTTCTTTGTGATTAGGAAAATGTCCACAGCAGCTTTTTTTCCCTCTTTCCAGACAAATTTCTTTATATTTGATCACTAGCAAGAGGAAACTGTCAAGAAAACAAAAGATTTTCCTGCTTCACCTCTCTCTACCCTTAACAACTTCAACAGACCTCTACAGAATACTTTTCACTAACTCCCCACACAGCTTTTCTTTGAGTTAGCAGTAATTTACGTAACTCTCTCCTGCCTTGAACTCTCTAAACCTTTTCCTCATATATGTTCTTCATTCAGAGATAAGTGAATTTCAATAAAACTAACTTCCACTTGATGCTTCTGACCAGCAGGTTTTGTGCAAGGAAGTAAAACTCACAAGCAGACCAAGAGACTTACATCGTGGCACAGAGAGAAGTGATGACAGAGAGGGAGAAAACAGGATAGCTAGCCACACTCCTACAATATTGTCAGTTTTCTAACCTTTGGTTTTTCTTCAGGCTTCGGCAATACTGGTTTTCCATCTTTATCCTGGAAGGAAATGAAATGTTATTAACATTTTTCTGTTGTTACAAGAAGTGCCATACTCAGTAATCATCAGCAAAATCATGTAAAGTAAATTGCATACTCAAGAATTAATCAGTGACAGGAATTCCCCTAAATGGAGAATTTTTACATGGCCATATAAGTAGATCAAAAAAGCAAATGGGATGTCAGCACACTACAAGAGACCAAAACGTGTTCTGCTGTTGTTTTGGTTAACTTTGATTCAATCTCCATCACTTTGGGTGACAATCCAGGAAAAAAAAATATAGAGTGCAATTTTCCCACCATTTTACATCAGTGCTTCAGGGTTATATTACAAAGGGATACCAAAGAGCCCTCCTGCAAAGGGAAGGATTTTACAAGGCTGAGATTTAATGTCAGAAACAAGAAATGTCACTCTTGGAGAAGGAATGGGTGACTCTGCCATTCGAGATGACTCACCCATCTCGTGGGTGAAATGAAATTTTTGCCCAGAGTGCCTGGAAAAAACAGTGATTCCCACAGAGGAAGAGAAGGAAATAAGAGATACAGAAATCACCAAGAAGAAAGCCATTGATTAAATACTAGTTTAGTTTGTTTTCCCCATGTTCTTTCCCTCTCTGTAATGAAATAAAAGTGTCAGGCACAGTGCCCTGCCTACATAGCAATGGAGACGTGAAAAACTTACCAGCTCTGGTGTTAACCTGTACTCTGGAGGTATCGTATCATCACGTTCTCCAGCTTTTTGTTCCTTTTTCTCTTTGGCTTTTGCCTTAAAAAAGAAACAACATTAAAAGAAGAACACTTAAAGAAATTAAAATAAAAGCTCCAAGTACACAACTTCTCTATCAGGATTCTTCTGCATACCATGTACATAAAGACTAGCATCAGATGAAATTACTCTATATATCAAGATACTAAAACTCCTCAATTTATTCCTGCCAAATATCTGTGGTAAAATCACCATTTTTTAAGATTAAACGCCATATGTGAATATGGCTGAATTATTTTAAATCCTAAAAACCTCTAGACAGTATTCAGAGCTCTGTCTTTGTGGCAGACACGTCTAGAATTTTTGTGTGTACAAAATCATCAGGTTTTCTTGCATTTCAGTACTCTGATTACACAAGGCATAATTCTGTGTCTTTTCCCATCACGGGCACCAATACAAAGTTTTTAATTCTTAGGGCCAACTTCACGAAGAAATACATCCACTAAGTTATCTAAAAGCCCAGACTGACTAAATCTGCAATACAAGAAGCTCTTTTTTCGTCAAAATTTAGCTCACCAACAGAAGATTTTTACTGTTTCCCTGTAATTTGTTTTCTCTGAGCTATAAGTGAAGACAGGAAAAACTTGTTCTAACGATGGTTACAGATAGAGTTTGCAAAACTAAACCTAAAAGTTAAAGCTTAACATGCAAACACAGGGTAACTTCTTAAATTCTACCTGTTGGGGAAAAACAAAACTCTCAAAAGATAGTGAAAGACTCAAATCAGAAAGATAATGGAATTTGATTGAGAAAAGGAGCACACACACAGGAAGTAAAAAAATCAAACAGCAAATATGTGCAAAATGAAAGCTTACTATAAATTGTATAGAGTGCTGGAGGGAAAAAAACTCCAAAACAGAGCTGGATCTACCCGTGAATGTATGTATGCATGTATGTTTGCTTGTAGAAGCAAACAAATCACATGGTCACAGTTTTCCAGACCAACTTACTATTGGTAACTTACTCCTACTCTACCTGTATCCACTTGGGATTCTTAATGTTTTTTATTTCCTTAATCACTGGAGACTCACACATTCCTTAGGTCTTTGATATCAAAGTCACTTTCTTCTTATTTTACACATTTTTCCAGTGTCTAACAAGGAGAACTTGGGATTCCACAGCCAGAGTCTGGAAGCCAGGGTAAAAAAGGAGTGAGGTGTTACCTCTGACACTTCTGCAACAGGCGTAGGATCTTCTTCAGGTTCAGGTTCAGGTCCTCCAAGAGTATCAAGAAGAGCATCCATTGCATCATCTTTCATTTCCTGTATTTTAATAAAACGTGCAAACTATTTTGTTATTTCTTTAAATTGACACGGGTTTTTACCTTAATGTATTTTTATACTGTATATGAAGGATACAGCCAGCACCAGATTGGCCATTTTGGTTTGGCTTTACCCAATTACCTTAACACCAAGTTACATGACAGAATTAGCACAGCTTTAGTCAGACATGGGGCTTTTCTTAAGGAGAGAAGGAAACAAAAAGGAAGTGAAAACCCCCCCAAAACCCAGTGTCACAATGCCATCTAACACAATTCTCATATGCTTTGACATGGCAAACTGAAAAAGTGTAAGGTCACACTTTCTCTATTCAGAGGAAAAAAAACAGAAGGTCCAAAAAACATGAGAAAATTGTATCATATCAAAGTTGTAAACACAGATTACAAAGCTACGAAAATTTTCCTACTAATATTGCTACTCTGCTTCCTCTAGTGAGAAGAATCACAGTTATTCCCCAGAATCCAGAAGGAAACTCATCTGATACACTAAAGTGTATCAGATCTTCAAGGCACAATGGAATCTGGGCAATGGCATTTCTTGTTATTCCTGTATTTTCTATAATAAAGAGGATTTACAGTTGAAAATGAGAATGATGAGCATCTTTAGGAGAACAAAACACATAACAGCAGCATATGCCTGTAAATTTTAATTATAAAGTAACCAGTGAAAGAATGACTATGTGTACCTCTTTTGATTTTGTTTTCTTCTCCTTAGGAGGAACTGAGGTCTTAACTGAACTTGCTGCTTGTGCTTGCACAATTTCTCCTTCTTTATTTGGTTCCTACGAGCAAGATGAAATAACAGGCAAATTCGCAAAAATAGAAAAGAAGCAGGAAATTTTATCTACTGTAATATTAAATATTATGATAACAGCATCAATTTTTCCACATAAAAAAATGCATGCAATGGCAAGGAAAGTGTCAATACCTCTGTCACACTTGTCTTCTCCTGAGCAGAAGCAGCACTGCAGGTGAACTCAGATGACAGGGCCTCTGCAAGCTCCTCATCTGTCATTGGCTTCTGAGCAAGGAATTGCAAACCAAGTTATAACCATGAGAAAATTCAAGTATCATCACGGGTCAAACTCAGTTTACAGCCTGAGTATTACAATAATTACTCACACAGTGACTTCACTGGCACAAGTTCCTGACACAACAAAAAATAAAGGTGCTTGCTCCCACTGGCTGATTCATGTCTCATATAAGCTTTTCTTTTTAAAGCTTTTAAAAAAAGCTTTTAAAGAAGTATGTCAAACTTCCAAACCAGCAAAATTACACTGGCTGACAGAAATCTCTGGCCAAATGTAGAAATACAAGTAGGCTTTGCTGAAGGCATTACAAAGAGACTCCTGCTTGCACAGTATTTCTTCCCTTTGTTATTCGTATGCCGAATATTTCTGTAAGCATTTCTTTGACTCATTTCAGCTTCAGCATCGTGAAAATTCCTACAGCTTTATTAAAAACATCTGTGCCAAGCTCTATTTAGTTTTATCAGTAGCTAGGTTATTTGGTACCTACATTCCCTTCCCATTGCCTGAGACTTCGGGAGAGCAGGCAACATTTATATTTTCCTATTAATCCAGTGATAACTGGGTTACTTTCACCTTCCAGTATATTAAAAAAAAAAAAGTCTTACTTCATCTTGCTCATTTGATTTCGGTGGGACATCTTTGCCATATCCTTTGCTCTAAAATGAGAATTAATTTTGTAGTAAATGGGAAGCAGAAACATCCAATATTGCAGAAAACACACATGAAGGATGTGTTTTTTAACTCACCTTCAACAGTTTAACATACTCTGGAGGGAGACTACCTTCCCGTTTGCCCATTTCTTCCAAGTATCTTGAATATATATCTTCCTGTGAAAATAATGCACACATTAATGTTTGTGTACCATTCTTTACTGAAATAAATTTCTGATAAGAGTTACCTACAGTGATATTGCCAGAAAGAAAATGCAAATATTGACTAGGACACTCTATAGTGCCTTTCAGTACCTATTGTCTCCCCACCTGCTTCAACAGTGCTCATTATCCAGCAGAACATTCCCAGATTTCCTAATTAAAGCCATTTCACTGTCTCAGACCATAGGATGTATTGCTGAACCTAGACTGCTTTTTAAATAGTTATCAATTCCAAAATTTTTGTCATGTTTTGCTGAGCCACTAAGCTTGTAAACTAATCCTTCTTACATGACTCTCCCATTCAGACTCAGAAAGACCTGAATTCTTCAACAAATTCCCAAAACTGTGTCATTTCCATATTAACAAAACCAACTTTAAAATGTAACTGTGCACACTCTGTTTTCACTCTTCAGAGATCCCAGTCCCACATCAACGCAGTAATGAGCAACTACAGATGTAATTTAGGAATGAATCTTCTAAGAAATAAGAATGTGAAGCGTAAAATACCGTAATTTCCGGGCCAGTATAAACAGGAGAAGTAGGCATATCTTCCTCAGGTCCACCAAGGGTATCTATTAAGCTGTCAAGTGCTGACTCATCCATACCAGGCTAAAAAAATAAGCAAACCATTAGAGAAGTTACCAGCATGCACACATGGGGGAAAAAAATTCTTAATCATCTGGTGAATCTGTAGAATACTCCTAGAAACCAACCTAAAATCTTTCTTTCAGCAGGACATGTATTTGCCAGATTCTTCAGTGAGAACGGTTATAAACTCAATTCTCCAGTGTCATTAACAAGGTATTTTGAATTTGTGCATCAGTGGATACACATACATATTCAAATATAACTAAAGACAGAGAGCAACTGATTTTAGGCTTGTGTAATTTTAAGCTAGCTTCTAAAGAAGTCCTATTTGACAAAACACAAATGACACACCACTTGTTTTCTTACCTCTTCCTCCACCATCATACATACATTGAGGATGTATCAGTACTTAAGCAGTTACCCATTCTTTTTTTTTTTTTCCTGAAACCGAAGTATTTCAGAGAGAGAAGCATCCTCTGAGACATTATTACAAGGAAAGCCTTTGTCTAAGAGCTACGTTTACTAACCTCAGTACTTGATTTGTCAGCAGCAGCAACCACAATTGCACCAGCTGTGCCTGTTCCAGCAGCTGCACCAGCCACTGTGGACATTTCCTTGGACTTTTGCTGGAGAAGAAAAAGAGAAGAATTAAGAGATAGCTTATCGCAATGTTAAAAAATGAGATAAAACGAAGTAAAACATCCAACGCTGAGGCTGTGCAGAGTTTTTTGGACTCAGCAACTGGCTGGTACAAATGCACAGCACCCAGATGCTTGGGCAGAGTGAGCTACCACCACAAAAGCTCTGTTTCCAGTGGGATTCTGCCGTGGGAAAGAAAGCGTTCTATCTTAAGCACTCCACCTCCTTCTTTCATTCTGCCAGTGAAAGAAATCTGTGGGGCAAAAAGGACATTGAGGCCTCTTCCAAGTCTCTTTGGAAAGCTGCCATTTACTCCTGGAAGCTCTCAATGCACCATTAAGTTCCAGCTGCAAAAGGTGCTGAAGCAGATGGGGTGGAAACTGCTGCAGGCAGAGAGGTGGAGGGGCAACATCACTGCAAAAAAATGCAGACTTCTGCACTGCTGACACTCCCATCTACTGCCAAAAATCAGTGTGTTGTAGCAGAGCTGCAGGAGCCCTTCGTGTTACCCCAGCCTTGTCACCAGACATGAGCACACCAGCAGCCCAAAACAGCCACATCCTGATGCCACCATATGCTTTTCCTTCACATTTTTTCTCCATTTGCCATGCGGAAATGCCTCTCTCCAGTCTTTTTTCCCCAAACCTTTCTCACTTTAGTTTTTTTTGGAGTCTTGTTCAGGGCTGACCTCCTACATTTGGAGCCAACGCTGCAGTGAGCCTTAAGAGAAGAGCCTGATAAAGAACCAGTAACAGCTGTGTAGCTACAAAGAACTTTAAAAAAACTGAGAGAAAAACAAAAGAGCCCCAAACACAAAGGAAGAGGCTTAAAACTGTGATGATGTTATTCATGTTGTTTGCTTGGCCAACAGCTTATCTACACTGTGATTTCTGGGGGCCCAAAAGCCCAGCTTTTCAGCTAAAGAAGCTATCTTGATGTGCATTCCTAACATCCCCTCAATAAAAAAGCAAAAATTGGCTTAAATAATAAAAACTCGTTGCTATTTCTACGATACCTTTGCTGTCTCTGTGGAGGTTGCAGGTGGAGGCTGGTCAGCCTGAGTTGTAGTTACTTTTCCTGTGTCATTTGGTTTAGAAGCTGTTGTCACAGTAGGTGTGGTTTGTTTTTTTCCCTGTGTAGAGATAAACTGTTATGACTAGATATGGAGGGCTGGCTTTTTGGGTTTTTTTCAAACTATTATTTTAAGCGAAAGACAAAAGTAAAATACCAGAAGGAACTCTCATAGAAGTTAAAAAGTTCAAAGACAGCTAGAGAGAGAAAGGGGTAGAAATTATACAACTTACATCACTGGGTTCCTTTTGCTTCTCTTCAGACAGCTGTTCGTTTTGAGAGTCTGTTGGCTGTCATAAAATAAAAAATTGAGATAATTTACCATTTCCACCACTTAGTGCTACAGAACATGATCCATGCTAGTCCAAACAAGCACAAGACAGATCTAAAGATGGTTCACAGGACACTTCGAAGGCTGTCCTGAAGTTTATGCACAGCTATGCCACCAGTTTCATGTGACACAGAAACAGCCAAGAGTTCAGCCTCTTTTTTCAAAGTTAGTAAAAGACCAAAGTGCAGCAACTCTGCAAAGGTGAAAGGGAAGTATTTACCTTGTCTGATTGCGTGTTTTTTTCAGATCCTGCTTTGGTTGTTGGTGCAGACTGAAATATAAACAACATTTATGCAGAGATTAAAATGCATGATTATTTGCAGAGGATGAGATTATGTAAAGCAGAATATCAGACAGGTTCACAGTTGTCAGCACACACGCTGCCTAACCACTACACACTAATCTTGCAGTTCACAACATCCTGGCAGTGATTTAAGAGCTTTAAATGTGTGCAAACATCCACACACAGACACACTCATTCCTCATGTGGGGAATTGAGAGGGAGTGATGTTAAAATACAGTAACCAGCTTGATACCAAATCCAAATTGCCACTAGCAATTTCTGAAATAGCCTCAAGTATTATTTAATGAATTATTTTTCACTAATTTATCAATAAAATAATTATAATTGTAAAGTAAGTAATTATAAAAAATACACGTAGTCCTAATGGAAAAGATATTAATTGCTTAGATTCAACAGCAGATACACAGGGCGGGAAATGTTCAGTTAATATCCTTATACAACACACAAATTGAAATTTTGTGGTTTTCCTCTCTGTAATCTCCTAATGCTTATTTTACACCAGAGGAGGACAACCTGGCTAGGATAGTATTACATGACTGCACTTCCAGGGTTTACACCTGAAAATCTTCTGCAGCCATGCCATAAAATCAAGCCCTGCGATTCATTCAGTCAAAGTACAGTAAGCAATAAATTACAACAGCAAGAACTAAAACTGAAAAATTAAAGAATTGTTATGTCTGTTAAGAAGAGAGAAACCCAGACTCCTCACCATCTTTTTCTTCCTATTTTTTCCTTGCTACTTCAGCTGCACTATGAGCAACACAAAAAGAGCCTTTCATCTGCCAAACACTCATTACCATTTAGAATCACCCAGCTTCCGTTTTCTGGCTGACCACACAGAGAAATTTGCTAAGTTTGTTTACATTTTGTTACGCAAGTATCCACAACCTCACACTGAACTGCCGACACCTGGCTGGGAAATCCTGAGCACACATTAAATGCAGATGCCTGGGCATAATCCTGGCAAAGGTCTCCAAGCTTTGAGGGACACACCTCCACACATAAGTGGAGAAATAGTGATGGAGAGTGAGAAGCAAAAAATCCTCAAAGTGAGAAAAAGGTATTAAAAGTAAATACTAAAAAAAAAAAAAAAAAAATCACTTAAGGTCACAGATTCCCACCCTCTCCCCAAATTCCCTGCTTTATATTTTGTCTTGATGCTTAAAACCTGATTAAAGCACAGGAACTGTCAGGTTCAGTCGTGCTTTATGTGCTCCCACTTTTGTGTCCTTTTTACGTGACTACTCAAAGACATATATCCATTTTTGTACCTGTATGCTAAATAATCCTGTAATGAAAGGTTAATCCGAAATTTTCCTAGTTTTTAACAAAAATTAAGGTTGAGTGTTTCTGTACCATCTATAGCAAAGAGTCAATCAGACATGAGGTGTCCTTCTGCAGCAAAATGCAAAAAATGTAACAGAAGTGCAAAGATGAAGCACAAAAAATACAGAGTTTGGCTATTCTTGTTCTGGGATTACTGCCTGCTCAGGATTCTGAGTAACCTTCTGTCAGAGCACAAATTCAGGGGTTTTTTTACCTGCCTTTCAGAAGAAGACTAAACATACCTTATTTTTGCAGGATCATAAAATATATCTACTTGCACTTCTGCCCACACCCAACAATACCTGTACAGAACACTGAATACAAATTCTCAACCTGCCAAACCAGTTATGAACAACTGTAAGTCTTCTTTCTTATACTGTAAGTATGATTTTACTGTCTACTTTATGCACCTTCTGTGTGAGGCATGCCATTCACTATCCTTTGGAAATGTTTGAAATACACAGAATTGCCATACTATAAATTTATGTTTGGTGATGCTGAAGAATAAATGGACCCATATGGGCAAGGATTTCATTGAAGACTTGCACACAAAAGCATGCTGAGGCCACAATAAAACACATGATTATAAACACCTGCTCAAGAGACACAAATATTTAGACACACTTCTAGCAATTACAAAGTTCAAATCTAATTAAAAAAAAAAAATCAAACAAAAAAAACCCGGGTAACCAAACCAACAATTTTAGTATGAGACTATCCATTCAGAGGAATTGTTCAGCCATCCTTTGAACAGAGTCAGGTGTGAGCAGCCACAGACTGAAGCCATGGCATCAGCTGACAGTGTGCACTGAATTCCTATGGAGAAAAAAGATGTTCCACTTCCCTTTCAACTGCACTGTGCCAGGATCTGAGAGGACACATTTTAAACTGACTGAAAAACGGTCTGGAAATGGACAGTAACATTTTTCACTGGTTCCCTGGTTCACAAACGAGTGCAAAAGGAAGGCAGCTGAAGGGGATGTGTTTGTGGCCGTGGTGGAGGCAGAACCCTGGTTCCTCCAAACCTGCAAAAAAAACCCCACAGGGCGCTGGCTCTACACCCTGGTCGTCCAAATTGTCCACCTACCCCAGGCTTTGCCCACAGAACAAGAAATTCCACATTCCTCCTTCTGCCACAGTGAACTCAGGGCTTTCTCAGAGAGGCACAACGCTGAGGGTTCACTAGAGGCAAAGGACTCACTCAGAGCACTGAAGGTTAAGGAGGGGAGCAGTGGCACACCAGAGAGACTTCAGAAAGGACAAATGAGATGTGGTTAGAGCAGACAATTGGGAAAGACTTGTTAATCTGCAAGAAATTTAGGACTAGAAATTAAAGTGACTCATCAACCTTGCTTCTTTTCAAAGAAGTCTACTGTCAAAAACGCAAGTGAGTTGTTTAATCCAGCAGGAGAAAGACATTAATAATGCAACAGACATTAAAAGAAAACATTAATTATGTTACACATGCAAATGCAGGCCACTGTCTCAAAGGGATTCACATTTACCAGTCTTACAGTGCTGAAGCATGCCTCTGCTACTCTATTTTTGGCTCATTTACTACATTCTTCTGAGAGTTGTTTTAAATTTCAAGTAGGGAAAGACCATAGCTCTCTGGATTAGACCATATGGAGAACCACACATTTTAATGAACATGACACAAATGAGTTTGCCCACAAACACAACAGGCAGGAAAAACCAGAGGCTGGCAGATGCCTTCATTTGTGAGTAATGATGATGGTGCACAAATGGAAAATTTGTTTAATTGCCATTCAGCTCTTAAGATGCACGTGTGCATGGAGGAAAAGGGTTTCAAAAGGCTGAAGGGGACGTAATGGCCAAGCTCAAATGCAGAAGTGGGGATCCAGGCCAGAATGACCAGAGACAAGAGGAAAAAGGTCACAAAAAACCTTCCCATTTGATAAATGGAAGACAAAAAATATATAAATATATATTTAAATATATATATAATATATATAAATATAAATTTATATATTATACATTATATTATATTCCATTCCATTATATTTTTCATGAATACAAATATATAAAACACACATTAAATATAAAAATAAATACATATACGATATTATATTTAAATAAATATATAATATATATAAAAATATATACATTTATAAATATATGTAACAAAATATATATAAAATACTGTGAAGCAACCAAACCTCAGCTCTGACTGTGCCAACAGGCTGTAGGTGCTCAAAAGCTTCCTGGCAGGGCCTCCAGCAGTGCCATTTACCTGCACCAGAGCACCTGCAGGGACCTCTCCCACCCTCACCCCTGTACTGCCATCTACACAAGATGCAGGCAGCCCAAACCTTCACCAACACACAAGTCCCATCTGGCCTGCTCTGGCATCCAGCTTTTGTTGGTTTTGCTGTTGTGGTGGTGGAAAATGGAAGAGCTGGGGGGGGAGAACCATAAATCATTTGTTTGAACAGCACACGTAGCTCCTGTTAGGCAAGGTGAGGATGATGATTCCCTCTCAACAAGCAAAGGACAGGAGCGATGACACAGCCCCGATGCTGAGGAAGCCCCAGCCATAAAACAAGACAGAACAAGCGTGAAGGGCAAAGGCAGAGGAGCTGCCAGACATAGAAACACAAGAGATTAACAAGAAGATGCAACTGTACACACAGAGAAAGCTGAAAGCTCATCCTGAATTTGTTGAGGATGAGAAAAATCATCACCAGGTAAAACAACCCTGCAGCTACACCGGGGGGAGCTATACACATGTCACAAAACGTGAGCTAAAATTAAACATTGCAATTAATGTTCTTTTTATTGCTGTTGTTAAAACCTCTCGTTGCTTTGAATAGCACTTTTTTAGATTTTTTTTTTTTTTTCAGAGGAAACTAAGTTACAGATAAGAAATACGGGTAAAGTTACTCAGTATCAACGTGTTAAAAAGGAAACTCCAAGGCTTCATACATGTGCCACGTGCAAGCATGATTTTTCTTCTGAAATTCTTACCCTAGTTTCAGATGGCTTCATGACTTGAGGTTTTGATGCATCCACAGGAGACTGCTTCTAAAAAAAACCAAAAAACAAAAAACTTTACTTTTGTAATAAATACTTGTATTAAGCATAAAGAATCTGAATTCACTCGTTATCCAGATGAAAATTAAGAATAAATTATTTCTGAAAATTAGAGTTACTATTTCAGATCTTTTACCTGGCTTGTATTTCTACCATACATACATGTAGAATTTTGACAGTTTGAGGATGCCCCATGACCTTCTTTAAACATTATTTTTTCTCCTCTGACATGCACTGACCATAAATTTTCCATCAAGTACCAAGACAAACTCAAATCCTGCTCTCACACTGAAGCACATATACTTACTTTGCAGGATTCATCCACACTTCTTTTTAAATTTTTTAAACAAAAACTGTGCCTTTGTATTTACTGGTTTGTTACAGAAAATACTTAATGCTAAAGTATCAACTTCAAATATGTCGAGATAAAAAGGAGTAGTTATTATGTAAGCAACACAAGTCCCTCCACAGTGTTCTTATATATCATCCAACTCCACAAAGGACATGGTCTGTTCTCCTGGCTTCAGGAATGTCAATCCAAAAACACCACGGTGTGTTTCTGTTGTGGCTGTATCAAACTTCAAAGCCCAGAACATCCCAGCTGTCTCATCAATAGTTCATAAAGAAGTAATACTATTCCTCTATTCCTGCCTCACACCCTTCTGCTTAAAGGTGTATTTTGTATTTTTGCATATGCTTAAAGCTGTATTCTGTGATAGTGTGATTTGCTATCTCTATCATAGTAATGCATTCATAGGTCACATTTAAATTTACACCAGAGTTTATCAATTATTTTACTTTTTCTGTTCTCCTCCATTTTTTTACATTGTTTACATTTTTACATCTCTGTTTATCATGCTACTGGAAGTATGAAATCACACACACAGAGTTTGAATGAACAGAAGCCATATTACTACTCTGCACCCCAGGGTGGCTTCTTACTTGCAAAAATATTTAATTTCCCTAACTTTTCGCAGCACAAGCATTTCTAATCAGTAAAAGAAAAGCTGTATAGAATTTAAAATGCACACTATGACAACAACAGCGTGGTCTCCCCACCTTAGTTGGTGTCTCACACACCTCAGGGAGAGGTTTGACTAAATATGTATTGTAAATACATAAATACTAAATATGTATATGTAAATATGTATTATAGAGAATTTGCAGTTGTCACACTGCAGGAAAGTAAACAAGTAATACATGCTTCCATATACCTACAGATTGACTACTTAATAGATGGGAGATTTTGCATGGGTGGAGACACACATGGAAATGTACAGAGCCTCCTACATCAGGGCAGAGAACTAAAGATTTTAATAAGCTTTTAACCTGTTTCCATTACCACCATCAGGTAACCTGCTGGCAACATGGTATTTTTCTTAATTTCCTCTTTAACTATTTTTCCTCTCCTTTTCTTTCTTCTGCAAGAACTTAACCTGAATTCCTTCTGCATGACTAACAAGCAGGTATCTATTCTACACCTTCGCATTAGTCACCATAGTCCCTGTCTGTTTAATAATAAAAACATTTATCTGAGCCCTTCTCCCTTCCAGCCCTCAGAGAACTCCTACCAAGCCACTGTCTTAAAATGAATTGAAAAGTTATTTTTTCCCACGTCCCAGCACAGCAGCACCACCACAACCTGCAGGGATGAATGAAAACCTCCCAAAACCCCAGCTGCTTCTTCTGGCCCTGTCCAGCTGGAGGGCAGTGACCAGCAGAAGCAAAAAGATGAAGAATGGAGGAAGAGGAGCAGTTTGGAAACAGAAAACAGCTCAATGTATGGCTGCTGACCAGTGGCTGTGGAGGACACCAAGCCATCCTCCCTGGGGACACTCCGGGGAACAAAGCCCTGAGGAGAAAAGCAGGACAGCTGGGAAGAGCACAGGGATCACCAGGGAGTGCCTTGCTCCGCTTCCACCCACGTTCCACAACAGCCCACAATTTCCCACTCTTTCCCCAAAAAGACCCACTCCAGGGAAGAAGCAGGCTCCTTGTTCTCCCTGCCCTTCAGCCAGCAGGCTGACAACACCAAGAGCCTGCTGAGCTCCAACCCCTCTGGCTGGTGTGGTCACACTGTCACCACCTTGTCCCCACCAGCCCGGCTCCTGGATCAGCCTCTCACCGCACGATGCTCTGGTGCTCCCGTCCCCTGGACCCTGCCCTGCTGTGCCCAGCTGTGCCCAGATGTTCCTGCCACAGCTCCACGGAGGGACTGCAGAAGGCGTGAAGCAACACAGGGACGTGTGTCAGGCGCGGAGGTAAATACTGAAGTGCTGCCTGGCAACCTGGCAACAAAATCCTCCTGACGCAAAGCTGCCGTGAGGCTGTGGCACACCCTGCCTGCACCCCGGCGTGGTCAGCCCCAACAGAATGCACAGAATCACAGAATCACTGGGTTGGAAGAGACCTTCAAGATCATCGAGTCCAACCCCTGCCCTAACACCTCAACTAAACCATGTCACCGAGTGCCACATCCAGTCTTTTTTTAAACACATTCAGGGATGGTGACTCCACCACCTCCCCGGGCAGACCATTCCAGTACTTTATCACCTTTTCCTTAATAACTTTTTCCTAATATCCGACCTGTATTTCCCTTGGTGCAGCTTGAGACTGTCCTCTGATTCAGTCAGTTGCTGCTGGTGTAAGAGACCAAGCCCACCTGACTGCAGCCACCTTTCAGGGAGCTGTAGACAGTGATAAGGTCACCCCTGAGTCTCCTTTTCTCCAGGCTGAACAACCCCAGCTCCCTCAGCCGTTCCTCACAGGGTTTGTGTTCCAAGCCCCTCCCCAGCCTCGTTGCCTCCTCTGGATGTGCTCAAGAGAACAGCTCTCTCTGCAAGGCTGGGGTGTCAAACAAAGAGAGCTGAAGCAGCCTAGGAGACAGGGGCAGAGAAAGTCAGGAGATGCTGCAAAGGGAGAGTGGGGTGTCTTCTGAGCTGTCAGGGACCCCTGGAGGGCAGAGCCAGATGGGAGACCCAGCAGCATCAGTGCTGGTTCCTCTTTTCGTGCAGCTACATCCCTGTGGGTCCTGCCTGAAAGCAGGTATGGGTTCTGGAGGGTGCTGTGCCAGCCCCGGTGCCCTGTGAGTGAGGTGCAAGAGGGATCCCAGCCTGGGAGATGAAGAACACACAGCTCTTGTGTGAGCAGAGAGGCAAATCCACAGCATGGCATCCAGGACCACTGATAGCCCACCAGGAGCTGCTCCCTGCCTAAGACTCCTGAGACCACCACAGCAGAGACTAGACACACAGGGAAGAGGTTACAGCACAGCACTGATTAAGCAAAGACTGATCCCTGTTAATTATAGCAGAGCTGCTGGGTGACCTGCAGTGTGGGGTAATGAACAGGGATCAGTCTTTGCACAGGAGCTGACCAAAGGGCCTTGGTGCTCTGGAGTTAGAGGGCAGCTTTCCATCCATCCTCTTCCAGGAAGAGCTGATGAAGAGATCTGGGATCTAATTTGATAGAATTAAGAGAAGAAATACCCTTGGAAATTCATTTGTCAAGTTATAAGGGTGGCATTCACGCTATGCTGGAAAGAGAACTGTCACAGATGCCAAACAAAGCAAAACAATCAAAAACTGGTTATCTCGTCTCACTATGAGTATTACAGAAATCTGCACGAAAAATGGGAAGTGTAACAGGAGAAGAAGAAAATAATGGTGAAAACATGAAAATAAAAAAATTGAACAACTCAGAGAACTGGATGAAGATGCCTTCTGGAAAAATAAAACAGGCGAAGAAATCAGTGAGTGCTCTTGGTTTCACCGAACTAAAATTCATTGAAACTACCCCAAGTGTAGCGAGAGCTGGCATCAACTAAAATGATAAACTCTGGAAATTCATGTGGAAGATGCATAAGGCTGAGGAAGGTCATTGCCCAACCTCAGAAAGCGGCACAGTGCACCAGGTGGAGACCTTCAAAACCAGAAGAGATGCTGCAAATATTTATCAAGCAACCCATACAGAAATGCTGAGATGACCACAAGTGCAAAAATAAGAATCAACAAGAATAAAGCAACAAACCTCCAGAGAAGGACGCACTGTCACTGCAACTTTTCACTTTATTTGAGGTGACATTTTCTCGACTAAAATGGGGAAATTGGTCTGTGATATTGGATTACAATCTTGCTTTCAGACAGCTGAATAAAAAAGACCCCCTGATCTCTGACGCTGGTGGTAGGTTGAAGGCAACAACACAAAAACCCAAAACAACACCAAACCCTTCTAGGCAGGCAGCAATACTGACAAAAACATGCAAAGGCCATAATGTCACAGATTGAGATTCTCCTAGCAAAAACAAACAAGGGAAGAGGAATCTGGGGAAAAGTAATCTGTTGCTGTGACAACGTAAACACAAATGCAAAATATAACTTCCAACATCTTTGGCTTGAGCTTCTCTACATCAAGTGCTAGCACAATTTTTGCCATCACACTGCAGCAGAGATGAATATCGAAAGATATGAAGACAGGTTTAAGGGGGAAAAGTTAAGAAAAAGTATGTATGAGGGACTTAGTGGCAGCAAAAGGCGAGTCAGAACCTGATGCTTTGTACTCGGGTCAAGGCCCCAAGAAAATGGGAACCGAACAAGGAAGTGACTTAGCCTTTGATAATGAATCTCTCAAGTCTGTGCTCAAACATCTTCCTCCTGGAGAGAAGAGTCACTCTGAGGCAAAGGTTACCCGAAAAATCGGGCACCTCCAGCTCTAGCAACCTTTTGGGGGAGCTTGTATAAACATTTTTAGAGTGACCTAGCTGAAATCAGTCTAGAACCGAGGACTGAAGAGCTACGGACCAACACCCCTTGGGTATGACTGAACTGGGACTGCTTCTCAGGCTGAGAGCTCACAACACCTATGATTTCACAATTACTAACTCACAGGGTGTGTAATGCAAAGGAAAACCTAATTTACCTGACCAGGAGTGGCTGCTCCTTCCCATGAATGGCCCTGATATTGAGCTTTAATTAATGTAAGAAGTGGGCAGCAAAAGCTCTTCAGAGAACCATAGTGAAAAATAATGGGTTGTTTCACTCCAATGTGAAATACCACTCGAGCTGATAAGAGGTTAAACCTCTCACTTGCTTTGATGGTGTGTGGCAAGGGCTGTGCAGCCCTCCCATCCTTGGACACACACAGGAGACAGAAAGTGGGACAGGGAAAGCACCAAGGAGGTGTGTGTGCACATTTACAAACAAATACATGCATCTGTAAACATGTACATTTAAAGCTACACAGCATCTCAGACATGCAGTGACTGAAAGGGGAAAAACATTACCAAGAATTAACTCTTTATGTATCTTTTATGGTTACAATATCTATAATAGCTGAGTTAAAAAATTACAACTTTTGAGTGCTCCTGCGTCGTTTTCCATCCCAAGCGATTTTGGAAATATCCTACTATTTTACAACTGCTGCTCTTATATGCAGTTCTGCTATTATATTTCTAAGAAAAACAACAGCTTTTTAAGAGAAAGATAAAAATTCTCACAACAAACACGAAAACATTATTCTTCTCTAGATTTCAAGCTGTTAATTTTGTGGAGACTTAATATTAAGAACCCAATGAAATGGAAGAGCAGGATGCAGGTTTCTAGTTAGTACCTGTGTATTACTCAGACACCGGTTTACTTGTGCTGTCCTGTCATGAAGGATTTCTTTGCAGAAGTGATGAAACCATTTCCAAATGATTTATGCTGGAATTTCTGACGGCAGACTTTGCCCACCTCTAAGTCTCCTTTCATTCCTAAAGCCCACTCTCATCCCTGAAACTCACCAACACTGCATGTTACAAACAAAACCTCCTGCCCCTGCCAGCCACTGAGGGCAGGTGGGGGGAAAAAAATCGTTGGAGGGCAGCTCTAGTTACTTTATGTAGTTCTAGTCTAACTCAATCTAAAACTCTTTGCCAAAGGTGTTATTTCGGCTGGTTTTTAAATTCATGCTACTGTAGTTCAATTCATCAATATACCTGGTTTTAAGTACCTGTCTTTGAAAAAAAAAACAAAAAAACCCAACAAGAAGAAACCTTGTCTCCAGAGATGCTTCCTTGTGCTTTCAGCATTCATAAACTCAGCTGGCGTGAATACAACCGAAAAATATGTACAATCTATTTCTATCATTATAGTTCAGATTTCTGCAACTACTATTGTGGAAAAGAATAACCCTAAAATTTCATTATTCTGCCATTTTCTCACCACGCAGAACAAGTATTTGCAGCAATTATTAATCTATACCCAGAAGCCTGATCAACCACCATTTAGAGATGGTAAAAGACAGAGGAAATACAGCCACTTCCTCATGAAACAAAAACATGACAATTTTTTAAAGAAACAGGCTTGAACCAGGAGATTGAGATCCTGATTATCTTGTAAAGAGTTTTACAGCCTCAGGTGCTGCTAAATTTATTGATGATCATGGAACATTGAGCCAGACAACTTCCATTACACACTCACTGCTTTCTTCTATTGGAATACTAGAATAAAATTTCTGTCATTCTGGCACAGAGATGAAACTCTTCAATACTTCACTACTGCATTTTATGCATCAGCTAAAGCTGGTTGACCACACTACTCAAATTCAATGCAACAGGTTTTTAAGCAGTGTTTTTAGAGGCAACCTACTTGCATTCGAATTTGGTCACACTAAATGAAATGTTATCAGGGAAATCAGTGGGTAAGATCAGTATTATATTTACCACAGTTTAGAACAAGGCGTCACACCTCCTAGAAACTGCCAAACCACCTTCAGGTGAGATGTCTGTTTTAAGATGCCTGGATTGTAGCAATCTAATTCAGGCTTAAGGCTTTACAGGCAAGGCTTAATAGTGGCATGTTTGTTTTTCTATATTTTAGCAACAGTTAAGACTCTGAAACAGCTTTATACTGGAACAAAACACAACTGAGGCCAGTGAATGACAGTTCACTTTAAGTAATTTTTGTACTATTAAGTACTATTTGAGTCTTCCTTTAACTTCCAACACCTCAGTTTATATGCAGGAAGTTAGGACTGTCAAAAAATTGTAAGTATCCCATAGATGATGGCAAGGAGCATTGTGCCTGTTTGCTTCTTTTTGAAGCAGAAGGAAAGAGTTTGATCACAGGTCATGCACAGTATCTATACAGCAAGAACTTTATATACTCACAGTTCAATTTGTGGCCATGAGGAATTACTTAGATTCCAGTATTCAGCTTGGCTTACTTCTTTAAAGGCCTTACTAGATGCAAAAGCAATTTCTATTTAATGTCCTTCCATGATATTGGATGTAATCTGGAAACAAAGTCAGTACATTCCAGGAAGGGTAACAGACTTCATCTGCTGCCTTCACAGACTGTGTGCCTGCAAAGAGATCACTCCAGTACCTTAGCCTGCACAATCCTTGTTTCTTTTAAATTAATCAACAATCAGCTTTAGATTCCCCATTCTTATTTCTCCTTAGAGTGTGCTCTTCAATTACCTCCTCCTGGAAACTTCCTGTTTCTGTGACAGTAAATTCTACAAGCTGGCACACGCTGAAATTTCACTTTCATTCAGTCATAATCAGATATTAGAAGCTCTGCCCCAGTCCTGCCAAGCCTCTTCTCAGGTTCCCACTCTGCACAAGAGAGGATTACAGTAATATGTGAGCCGGTCAGTGCAGATGAGCTCTCCTGTTTTCATGAGCAGCTCAAAAATCCTCTTTTCACTTTTCCCTCACGTGAGTGTTTGGCTGCAGCTTCTCCAGCCAACTGTCCCCATTCTCAGCACGCTGTTTCAAACAGCAGAACGTTCCACAGCTGCAAACTGCAGGCTGACAAATAAACACCAGGAAAACAGGAGATTAGGTGCCAGCCACGTGCCACACGGTGCTGCTGAGCTCAGCTATAGGATTTGTGTCACTTGGTCTGCAGTGTCACTCTGCTCTGCAGAGCTGGGATGCAAAGGGGAATTACAAACAGAACCAGAGAGTCACAAGCAGAACTAGTGCTCTCTAAAGGTGGGGGGGGGGGGGTTGAAAAAAGACACTGAAGTTACATAAAAGACGATTTCATCTTGAGGCTAAAGGTCTCTGAGGTTATGAACTCAATTATTTCTACTGCAACAATCAAGCCAGGCAACACCCAATATGAGAGCAGCACTCAGAACAGGAAATATTTTTTTACTCCCAGAATGCAGAGAAAATGGAAAGAAAAAATTATTCATGAATAGCTGTATGGACTGACACACACATGGCTAACAACATGAACGGAGAACACAGGAGAATAAATAAAAAAAACACCAAGTCAAGGAATTTAATACAACTTGGCTGTTAAAGTATCATCTAAAGGGCAATGCTGCATAATCAGAGTGGTGGTGGTGTGTAGCTGGGGTTTGTTCTTCAACCATTTTAGAAAATTCCAACATTGTTTTATTATTCCCACATAAAAGGGGCAGATTGAGGAACTTTTTGCTTCCACATTGGCTTCAACTCAGAATCACTTCAGAAGGGCCTTCAGCATGCTCTGGAGGAATAACTGCATTATGGTTCAGTTAAAAAATATGAAATCTCCACCTTGGTGAGGTTTTATCCTGCCTCACAGCACTCTTCCCTCCTGGGGAACAAAAATGTTCATTTTCAAGTTGGTTCCAGCACTTTGCGCTGAGCATGGCAAAAAGGCAGGCACAGACCTGACCTCTTCCATAAATCCAGCAGGGTTTCTGAGCCTTAAGGAGCTCCCAAAGAGTGCTGAAAGCCACCATCCTCCCTGCAGGTTCTCCTTTTGGCAGAAGAGACTCTGGACAAAGCCCCAAAGTGTTAATGAGCACAAGCATCCTCCTCTCAGGGAAACAAATGGCAGAAATGGTGACAGTGGACAGGCTGGAGACCAACTCAGTGAAAAAACAGTTCCTTTGCTTTCTGGAGATAAAGGTTCCTTCTCTACCCCCATTCCCAGTCCTCCAAGAGCCACCAGGGCAGCACAGCCTGGCCCAGAATTCAAACTGAGAGCATCTCCCTCATGTGTCAAGCTCTATAACCAGAGCCAGTGAGGAAAAACTGGTCATGGAGCTCATTTCTGCAACTCCAAGGTCAGAAACAGAATCTTCTGCAAGCTCTATATACCATGTATCTAACCACTGAAAGGAAACAAAAAACCCCAAACCAAAAAAGCACTATGTTATATAAAAGACTGAGTATGACAAATGTTAGTCTAGAAAAGATAATGTCTAATGCAGAAGAAGCTATTAGAAATTGTTTTATGTAAATCTAAAAAAATACAACGTTGAGGAAACTAGTTACAAATAAAAAAAAAAATTAAAAAAGGAGATCAAGAACTCAGTAGGGGTGTCTGCAATGTTTAAAAAATTCTGGGCTATTTCATGCACTACTTTAACTTTTTCCTAAGGAGAGACAATATTGCCAACAATAATGAAACAGTGGCATAACTTAGGCATTGCCTACCTACCTAATTTTCACTACTGCAGGAACAATACAGTTTATCGAGAATATTATTTTTTCCCAGATGTTTTAGCATCTTTTAGATCATATATTTTTAAAGTGCAATAAACTACTGACAGCTCAGCACAGTTCAAACATGAAGCTGCTCTTGCAGATCACCACACCCTGACTATGCAATACCCTGTCCAGGCATACAGGCTCTGCATTAGCATGCCAGAAAAAAAAAAACAAAAAAACCACACAGGTCTTGGGAGCCAGAACAGCATGGGCCGTGAGCAAGGAAAAAATACCAACCCCACCCCAAAACAAAAATATAAAAACAGAACAACTTAGACACTGCTTTTAAAGCTTGTTCTTCCTTGTCCCTCCCTTCTCTGAACTGCCATGTCACGTGGCGTCTGAAAAGGCTGTTTCCAGTATACTACAATAAATTCAAAAGCTTATTAAGTGCACACTGCTCTGGAATGCCTCGAGCCTGCTGACAGGGGAGGCACGCCAGAAAACCCCAGAGCTGGCAGCTCGTGTTATCACAGCCCACAGAATTCCCAGAAGAGGGGGAGAAAGGGGAGAAAACAAACAAACAAACAAACAAAAAAATATCAAAAGATAAAGAAAAGGACCTACAGCACGAACACAGCCACAAAGGAAAGCAAAGCAGCACTCACTTGGTGGACGTGTGGCTCCTGTTTCCTGCAGGGACGCGGCTGCTCCTGGCTCCGGGGCTGTGGCTGTGGCTTCCGGGAGCTGCTGGCCAAGCCAAGCCCTTGGCAAGCCCGAGCGCTGAGTCCCCACCCAGCACAGCATGGGGAGGGCACCCAGAGCAGCAGGTTGGGGCTCCCACAGCGAGCAAACCCTTCCTGCTCCTCCTGGGGTGGAATCTGCAGCTGGCCAGGCCAGGGTGCCCCAACAGGGACAGCTGTCACTGAGCTGTCACTGAGAGCCACACAGCAAAGCCAAGGAGTGAAGCAAAATCCACCATCCAAAAAGCAGTGCTTGCCTTCCACCTTTTGGTTTCTCAGCCCCAGTGCCAAGGGAAGGAATCTGTTCATTTCCCCTCAGCAGAGTAATAGCCCTATTACAAGTTTACAGTCTCTAAATTTGGACTGATCACCCAGACTCTGAGCACAAGGACGTCACTAATTGAAAGTGATTGAGATGGTTTAAGCCACTTAAGACCTAAACTTGACCGACTAGGGCTGTTTTTAAGCATAAATCCAAATAATCTCTACTAGCTCAGCAATTAACAGGTGCTGCTTGAAATACCAATAGTGATGTCCTCTTGAATTTCTTTTTGCCATTTAATCACATTTCCAACACCTGTAGTAGTATGGGAGAATTGTTTTTTTTAAAGAAAAAGCCCCTGTGCCACTAACAAAACCTTCAGCCACTTTTTCATACAGCTCTGTATTGCCCTTTATCTTGAGCAAATAATAAGAAATAAATCAGCCCTGGAAGGGAATTAAAAAGGGATAAACATCTGCAGACTGATGAAGAAAATAACCCATTTCTGAGTGAAGTATAGATTTTTTTTTTTGTGAAAGGATTGTGCTATTTTGACCACTGCACAGCTCTACAAATTGCAAATCCTGTATCTTTACACAAAGCCAGCTCTTCCAGGCAGGAGGCACCTTCTGTACCCCAGCAGCTTCCAATTTTTAATGTTTAGGTCTATTTTTAGCATGCTTCTGTCACCAAGAAGGCCAGCACTGTTCTCCACACAGGCACAGCCCTCCTGATTTTCACGTGCTGCCAAGAGCTCTGAGGGCAACTTCCAGAAAGAGCCCCATGATTTGCCACAGTCCTGCTGCAGAACACCTAAAAATTGTGAATCTGTGTCATGGCACACACCTACCCTGGATAGAACATGGAAAGGAAGTCCTGAGATTATCAGAATTGTTATTTTTCTGAATAATCTTGAATTTTAGAGATAGCCTTTCCAACCTTAACAACATGACTAGGAATGTAAGAATAAATTTACGCATTTCTGTGGACATTCCCAAGCAATTCTGTGACTTCAGATGCCCTCTACTTCAAAAATTCCTTCCTTCACAATAAGGTGCCTCTGCAAATCTCACAAAATAAAAATTTAGTGAAGTTAGCAAGTTGTGTAGCAACTTACTAAAAGCAAAGAAGTTAATTTAAGCAAAGTTAATAAGGTGTGTAGCAGAAAAAAAACCATGACCATAGATGTTTATCATCACTTTTGATGACCAAGCAGATAAACTTGTCTGCTGCAAAAATAGTAGGGATTTCACTCAAAGATACTTAGAAACTGCTCTTCTTTTTTCTTGTTTTCTTGTTTGTTGCATGAGAAAGCAGAGAGAATTCCCCTTTAAAACAGTGTCAATTTGTGTGCCAGGTAAAAGTAATTAACCTTAAATTTCTTAAATCATTAAGGTCAAGAAGATCCCTCTGAAAATCGGGAATAAAAGTAATTCTTACTGCATTTCCGCAACTGTTATTCAGCTCTCTGAGCACTGCTTCTATAGTCCATGAAAGTAATACAAAGATTCTCACTTCTCTAAGCTACAGCAGCCAGCCAGAAAAAGAAGATAATTACTTATTACGAGCAATGCAAAAAATCTGCTACATAAAAAGCAGCAAAACTTCATCTGTTACCAACAGAAATACCATATAAGAACACAAAGATCCAGGAAGAGTGGCTGGATCCAGCTGTGTTCAAGCATTGGTGCCTTCTATTAATAGATATGATTGAACACTGAGGTGGAAATTGGCTTTCCTGATAGCTGTGGAACTGGCAAAATCTTCATTAAAGGCTGTAAAAGGAAACACAGCAGCACTGGCAGGAGACCTTTTGCAGAGGAAAGAGGTTAGTTCAGTTTTTCCTCCCTGCTAATCCTGGCAGCCACCTGGTTTGTGCACCTTGGCAGACAGTGTGTACATGGAAGAGGCTGCTCTTAGGGTTTACTCAACCCAGTAAACATCCCTGATGATGCCAGCCTTACCTGAACCTCCCTTTTCACTCCATTCACCTGGCAAAACCCCTCTGGCACAAACCAACAGCCGAACAGCACTCCCCCATCACAGAGGAAATAAAGGCACAGAAAAACAAAGGAGTCAGAACACCTGCTTCAGTGAAGCCTCTCCAAATTACTCATTTAGATTTGAGTCACACAAAAACTGGGCACATCCAGGCTGCTGACTGAGCCTCCTGAGTGCAGAGGAGGAGGCAGGAGAGGCAGCACTTCTTGCACCACAGGGACACTCAGGCAGCAAATTAACACCCCTGTAAGAGCACACAGGCAGTGAGTAAATAGTGGCTGCAATTCCAGGAACTGAGGAGTGACACAACAGAGAGCACAGGGGTGAAATGAAGGCACAGAGAGTTGCATTTCTGAGGGACAGTGTAAGGAAAACAAAGCCAGGCAGCTGAGTGCTTTCCCCTGGAGCATCCCCTTCACCTTTCCTGCATCTGAAAGCCAGAAACCCCAGAAGAAACTAGCCATTACTGCTTACTAGCTGAAGGAAAAATTACCCAGGGCTGATGTGGACGCAGCAAACCCCCTCCTGGCTCCTCAGTTTAATTAATTTCACCATAAGGTAGGAACAGGTTAAAAAAACAAAAAGTGTGAGCTGGAGCAACTCAACTATCCCACCTCCCTTGCCTCGGGTAAGGATTTAGAAATTTATCTAGGATAAGTAATGACAAGTAAGAACTACTGACCAACAGAATTATTAAAGCTACTTCAGGGAGAAATAAGTAATAGAAGAAACAGAAGTCCCAAAATTGGCTGAGTATTTCTGATTGCACTAAAAGATTTGATCTGGTTTTGCAGGAAAACAGAAAGGGCTGTGTTGCCTTTTCAAGAAATACTTCCCTTCCTGTAAAATTATCATTAAAAAAACCTAAAACACTGCAAAATTTTAATTTTCAGTAGATATTTTCACAAACACAAATAAAGGCAGAAAAGAAAACCAGCCAGAAAAATGGCTTGAAAAAATGTTTGAGTGGCACAATCTACAGTACATATCTGAGTTTCCCTCTATTTTAAATAACATTAGAGGATCACAGGAGATTGTTGAGAGTAAAGGTTACAATTAACAGAAGATTTAGCCTAAGTGAGAAAAGGTGGAAATGGCTGAGTGGGAACCTAAAAGGATGAACTTAAATTAGCTATTAATTAAAAGTCGATATTAGATAGTATGAGGTATTTTCTTAGTACATAATCTTTACCAGTAAGTATGCTGGAATGTCACAGAAACTGAAGAAACACCAATTTAGGTTGCTAAAATATGCAACCTAAGCTGCCATAACCTAATACACAGCAATTCCTGGCAATTCCATTGCATTATTTTCATGACACTACCTTCCAGTTCTTAGGCTTAACAGCATGTATGAATTGTGCCTTCCACACTTAAAAGTTCTTTCTACTTACCATAGAAAGAACATATACTGAAAAAAAATACTCAGAGATGTGTTAGTCAGCAAATTAGATGCAAGCATCCCTGGGACTATGCAGCTGGTGACATCCAGGTTGACTGGGAGGAGAAAACCTTGGCAAAGGGCAAGGAATGGAAAGGAAAGAAAAAAACATTAAAAATGCTGGGCTGTCTGTAGTGATAGACAGAAACATTGAAAGAAAGGGACAACAGGATTTATATCTTTCTCTCGTCCTTCATTAGGTAAAAAGGAAAAATTAATTACTTAGGAAGTATGCAGATATCTTTAGGTGTATTATTTTACAAAAGCACTGATTAAGAAAATAAAAAACCTCATTCAAAAGCAGAAACACTTCCTGCTGTTAGGATTTTTCAGACAATAGGCTCTCCCCAGACATGGAACAGTGCTGTGGATCTGTGGACTCCTCTCAGCTTGACTTAGGAGCAGCCAGCCTCACACCCTGGGGGTGAACTGAGGAGCTGGAAAGCCCCTGGCTCACACATAGGAGTGAAGGTGGTTTGAGAAATGTCAAAAGCTGCTGCTGAAACCCAGAATTTCAAGGTAACTAAAGTACAGAGCATGGTCTCAGAACTAAACAAAGACACTCCACTGCTGACTAGCTCCCAGCTGCCTCACTCTTGAATGCTGCCATCCAAAGGGGCTCAATCGGGGCTCTCCCTGAACTCTAGCTGGAGCTAAACTTTACTGTCAAACCTCACTGAATTCCATCAAAAATATTTATTTACCTCAATAAAACTTACTTCTCTTTTAAGTGATCTGACTTTTACTCACCTGTGACAATTATACCTAACAATGGCTGCCAGGTGCACCATCAGTAAATGTATTTTCAACACCCCCTTTCAATACCCTGGAAGTCCTGAGCACACTGTTTCCCCTCAGAGTATGTCAGCTGCAGTCCTTTGCTGCTCAGCTTTAACATCCTTCTTGAATGATCAGATTAACTGCTCTGGGGGGCAATGAAAGCCCAGACAAGCTGCAAGTTATTCAACTCACCAAGTTCCACCAAGTAAAAAGAACCCAAAAAATACAAACACTTCCAAGTAAAAAAGGAAACACAAAAGTCAAATGAAGGTGCCCACACTGACATCAACAGGGCCAGGATTCTTGAAAATAAATGGGAGACTAAGTGTGAAAAGGGAGAATGTTACCATTTATTTCCTCACTATGTTAACATTGGCATACTGCTGACTTGTGCTCCCCTTTCATTTCCTAGAAAGTCATGAAGAGCATCCTTGTGGTGTTGAATGTTGGCAAACAAATAGTTTTTTTTTTCCCACTGCAGGAGTCACACCACATCCTCTTCACTTGTAAATAAAGATAATTTTCCTTAAGTACACATTACCTTAGCAGAAGCAGCTGCTCCACTTGCCTCTGTTTTGGGCGGCTGGCTGACATTAGCACTTGTTTGTTTCTTCTAGGAAAAAAAAGATAAATAAAGGTCAGAAATGCCAATGAAGGAAAAGGCAAGTAAAACTATAAAACAAACAAAAACAACAACAAAAAACCAAACAACTGAACCCAAAGCGTTAAAAAAAAAGAAAAAGCACACTTCAGAATGTCTATTAGAACATTTTTGCAAGGCGAGTCACCAAGAAATGAATTCTCCTATGTAGCTTTAATTCACACAGGCACATTTGAGAGCCCAGAAATGTGCACACCCAGAACAGCCCGAGTACTCTTGCAGTGTTTCATGGACTACATATAAATCTGTGCTATTTCCTGTGGCACAGCAATTTTAAGCTGACATTTTAAGCTAGCAGTCAAAGCAACACTATCTACATATAAAAAGTATCACAAAAACAAGAGGGGCAAGCTATTGCTTTTCAGACAGAATGTGAATGACTACCCCGAAGGCAATATCCTCAGGCAGGGACGTGAAGATATAAAGTTAAGGGCAAAATTATGTTTTTTCCAAGAAGCACAGGATTCACAATGCAATTAGAGATTTCACATTTCAACAGCTCTCCTCAACCAGGGCAGGCTGCAGAAGCACTAGAGACTCAACCAGCAAACTCAGAAGCACCAATTTCCAACGGATGGGACACCAGGTTTGTAAAAATCTGGGGGATCCAGAGACCTCTGCCTTTCAGGTAATTCCACCTCCTCTTTCTGATTTAGTTTGAAAACCTGGAGATCAGCTAGAGCAAACATGCAAGATACACATTCAGCAGTCACCTCCAGAGCTGGGGCAGTAGGCCATGTACACAAGGTTAACACGACCAAAACATGTCCCAAATCTGATACCAAGTGAAACTAAGAGGGATCTTACATCAAGGAAAAAATGACATCTCAATAAGGCTCCGCAGGATGCTGCAAAACACTGATTTTTGCCTGTTAAAGAATGTTGGGAGTGTTCCAGGTCAGGACCTCTCTGTAATAAGCATTACTCACAAACCTTCAACTTTTAATTAAGTTGTCCAAGTAGCTCAAAATCTGAAGTGCTAGCCTCACCTTTCAAAGAGAAAAGTAAAAAAAAACCAAAAAAAAAGTCACCATGAAAGAATAACCAAAAAAAAAAAAAAAAAGGAGCAAAACTCTGAAGTGCAATCAGAGTTGTGGGCACACCTTCAGCACCACAGATCTTGACTGCCACCTCATGCTCAGGGTTTATAGTGTTCAAGATTTCCCTTTGGTACCAAAAATTATGTCTAACAGAAACGTGATGCCCTGAAAATATCACAGAATTCCACAAATCCATAAAGTACTTTTAGAGAAGGGAGTTTTATGATACCAACATATCAAAAAAAATTTTAAGCACAAGGAGAGCTTCTCCCACCCCCTAACAAGTCTGAGCTACATAACAAAAACAAAACAAAACAAAAAAAAACCCAAAAAAACCCCCAAAACCAAAAAACCAAACCAAAATAAGAATTAAAAACAATCAAACAAAATCCCTCAAAAAAACCCCAAAATATACATCAAAAAGAAACCTCAAAACCAAAAAAACCCAACCAAAAATAAAAAGGAGCAAAAACCAGAAACAAAAAATCCCACCTCTCAAACGAATAAAAAAAAAAAAAAGGAATAAAACCAATGTGCCCCCCCAAAACAACCAAAGAGAAAAGCCCCCCTCCAAAAATCAGAACCAGCTAACAGAGTGAAATAAATTCTTGTTCAGAGTATGAAGTTATGTAAATCAACTAAACAGAATACAGAAAAAAATGTTAATGACAATATTTGTTTGGTGGTAAACTAAACAGCAATAAAAGATAGAGAGAGAAGAAAAATTAACAACTAAATTCTTCTCTGGAACAGAGAAAGACTACCTGGAGATAAGCCATGTGGAAATTTAAGCCACCATATCAAATGAGTATCACTTAGTGAGTACTGATCACAGCACATGGAGTAATATACATTTTAGCTCTCAGGGCCATCTTTCAACAGCATTGTCTTTGGTATCCAGGTATTCCTTAATACATTTGTAAAAGTAGAAGGACTGGCCACATCATTCAATTAGGTTTATCCTTCTTTCATCCTTATTAAAATACGGATGTTAGGGTGTTTCCCAAGATATTCCCTCCATGCCAACCAGCTCAGATACCCTTTACTGACAAATATGTCAGAGCTGTTCTCATCTTCTCCCTGTCCAAGAACCAGAAGAGTATTTTTCTTCTGTGACAATCTCGGACACAAACAACTGAAGAATTACCTTGCAGCTGCACTCACACCTGGCTTCCCAGCCTGATATTAACAGAAACAATGAATTATCAAAGCACAGCTTCTTTCGAAAGGAATTAAATGAATTATGGGCCTGTAAAGAATTGTGTGTGAAGGAACAAAAGCTGTGGCACACAGGTACTTATAATCAACTCGTCATTATTAGTAGGCTTCAAAAAGACAGGACTCTGTTTCTGAGTGGAATATTAATTCTGTAGGCTTAATAAAGGGGAGATGAAATACACATTCTTCTAATAAATGGATTTTGCAAAGGAAGATATGGGATAAGACTGGTGTCCAGAAATGTGGACTTAATGTTCATTTTGGACTAGAAATTCAAGTGCTCATTGTATGATTGCAGTAAGAATCTTACAGTACACTTGTCTTAAGGAAAAAAAAAAAACCACAAGAGGGAAGGATGTGCAGTCTCTGTTCTGCAAATGCTTTTGACAACCATCAGCAGCATTTCAGCCTCCCCCTATCAATCTTTCATTCAAGAACAGCTCAAGCAGCAATCACCCTACATTCCTTCTGAAGGCAGAGACTTACATTGCAGCAGCTCTCAGCAAGTACCAGAATTTAATGAAATAATGTTATTTTTCAACTACCTTTGGCATTTTAGCCAAAAGAAGCACCAAAAACAGAAAAGGGAGTCAGATAAAGAAGCTGCTGCTGTGCTTCTCAGAACCCTCTCACTCCTCTACTGAAGATGGATTAAGGCCACAATCCCCTCTGCCAGGGCCAAGGTGCTGTGAGGCACAAGGGGGAAAGAAAACAAACAAACAGTGCAGATATAAATTCATAATTTGGTACCAAAGTAAAAAGAAACCTCACAAACACTGCAGGTAAAAACTACCCATGCACTTCCACCACTCAAACCAGCAGTGGGCATCCCAACAAGACTGTCACCAGTCATAATGCCTTTACTCACCATTAATGCTCTTCCTGGACAAGGAATCCTAAGTGGCAAGCCTCGGGATTAAAAAGTATCACAGACACACTGATTTCAGAGCAAAGAATCAATTCTAAAGGGATAGAGATGCTTTAGCACCAATCATCACTGTCATCCTTTCCAAGTAAAGAATATATTTCCTCATAAGTAAAGTGCAATGAGCTGAGCAAGCAGAACAGGTTCTGGCTGCCCACAGTCCTGTAAAGAACAACTCAAAATGCCAGGACACATTAGAGAGGGTCCTGTTTCACACCATACCTGGTGAAATATGGCCTCACTCCTAGCTGGGGCTTCCAATTCCTAGAATATATGACTCTGTCTTCCTTTTTAATATCACATTTTCACATCCAGACAGCAGCCATGCACAGGCTGGGCTTTTACACAGATGCAGAATCTCTCTTTGCTATTTCCCTCAGCCACAGTAAAAAGAGAACAGGTCTTTTTCCATATTATTAACATGGGTAGACCCAGAGCAGAGGGATTTCAGGGTACAGCCACACACAATATGAGCACTTGTTCTGCATTATTCTTACAAATTTCATGTGGTTGTGTAGCAGAACACACTGAGCCCCAAGGGCAGCCCTCGGACAGGCAGCACTGACTGGATGTGCAAGATTAGGACAGCAGGACCATGCACCTCATCACAGTGCCAGACTTGCCTCCCTCAGTTTGGATAAGCCTCACTTTTATCATTCCCCAGTCTCCAGCAGTGGCCAGCAGCAGATAGGAAAGAAAACAAAACCAGTGACATAAAAACAGTTCAGGTCCATGTTGATGTTTCTTCTAAATACTCTTCCAGACTCACTTTGTGGGCCAGGGATTTCTTAAGTTCAGTGCATTTTATAAACCACCCTAGGTTTTTCTTCAGTGATTTTGTGCCATCTGCCCTTGAAAGCATTTATATATTAGCATCCATAGAGCACTAGTGTCCCAATGGCCTCAAAAGTGGAAGTGATCTGAAATTGGTAGAAAGGCACACACACAAGCTGAAGACAAGGTCCAAGTGGGGGATAAAATAAAACCACACCAGCTGTCCATCACACGCTGACAAATTGCTAAAAGCCTAGGAACACCAGGAAGCAAGGGGAAGAAAGGAAATTTATTATTTCATACATTTTGCAGTGGCATACTGCAAACACGTTGGCTGAGGTCCACCATGCCACATCACAGTGAGAGAACAGAGGGACAGATATGGGAAACCTGTGGCACATCACTCACTTTTACTGGGTGGCATCCCAGCTGCAACAATATGCTGCAGCTTCATGTGCAGGAGCAACCAGCAATTCCAACAACCACTATTTCTTTTCTGTTAACACCCCTCCATACACACACACCCACAAGGAATGGAAACATTTTATTAGACCTGATTGAGATTTTCAACCAAGACACAAAGATTTTAAGACAGATCCTTGTGACTTGAGCCTTTGTCCTGGGGCAATGCCTAATACAACATAGCACACACACCTTTGACATTGACACTGATGAAGAACTGCCTTTATTTTTTATTTTTTTAAAATTACATATTCTAACACATTGGAACTCCCAGCACATCTTTTGCCTGTTTCTACAAGGCTCCATGCACAGATGCACACTCAGCTGCTCATCACTGGACTGACAGATTGTGTCAAACTAAAGATTAAGATGCCTGTTCTACACCCTAACAGTATTAATGGGGAATTCCTCTTGATGCTGTGGCTGATTGGCATCTCCCACTCAAAACAATGTCAGGCCCTTCCTAAGTTTGCTTTTCAAAGCTGTACCCTCCTCCTCTCACTCCTTCAGGACAATATACCTAAGGAATCTGAGAGACAAGAGTTGTTTGTTGTTATTTTTGGTTAAACAACAACCATACTGATTTTGCTATTTTCCTTTCAGTATGGATATAAAGTCTTCAAAGACCTTCATATTTTCTTGTAATCTTTCTAATGCCAAACCTTTTCTAGTAGGCAGGTAAACAAATTCAGTATTATAGACAACGTTGCCAAAAGCTCCCTATAGATATATTATAAATTCCTGCTTCAAAAATTGAAGACTCTAGGAATTATCTCTGACAGTTAAACAAAAATGTAACATTGCAGACTCTCACAAAAGTTGTTGAAAGACTTTGAGTTGCTTCCTCAACTGCTTAACAAATCAGAGTGTTTTGGAGGTAGGTATAAGTCACAGTGGAATTACTGCCCCTCAGTGGGTCTGTGGAAGAGGTTTTTGATTTATTTCCACTTCTAAGCACTGCAGAGTGGATGGAACAAATAAAACAAATGAAGACATTCACAAGAGGAAACATACATGCAGAAGTATTCGGACAATAAATTTTAGTAAGTCTTGTTGTGCTGGAAATAGATCTTCTCAATAAGAGGTCAAAAACATTAACCCTAGAACCTGACCTACAGGCCTCAACTTCCACCCTTCCCACAAAAAAATGCCAGCACTTCTCAACTAAGAAGAACAATGTGCAGTCAAATAATGTGGCATTAAACAAGAATGCATAAATGCACAATACTATTTATGGAAAAAAAAAATTTATCTGAAGAGGAAAGGAGGAACATATTCTCAAGCTAGAGAAGCCTTCCTTGCTTTCTGGACAGGAAAGAAATACAATTGCTTGAATCATCTACTTCAGAGGGCTGTAACAAAAGCATTCACTGACCCTGATTTGCAGTGCAGTCAAACAGGCTTAGGCAAGGTTATTTCCCACACAGATTCTGCTGTGGATGGAGCATCAGGTGGAAAGCATCACAGTGCACTCCCTTCACCTCTCCTTCTGGGCAGCTGAAAAACCAGGGCCATCAGATGTGTCCCACACTGCACCAGCACTGCACAGCAGACCTCCACTGAGGTAACTTCCACAGATACCAATGTGAAATATCAGGGAAAATACGAACAGAGATAAAAAAATCATTTCCAGTAGGCTGCTCAGCAGCACAAGACGAAACCAAATGTTTCTGGGATGAATAATGACTGTCTGGAGTCACCAGTTAATTGTCCAAAAGCTACCACTTTGCAATCCAAAGGCAAAAATCAGGGTAGGAGGAAATTCATTACTTTTCTTTTTAATATGCTCAAACATTTGAATTTACCTCTTCCACTTCTGCTTTTTTCTCTCCTGCCTCGGAAGAAGCTTCACTTGCCTTCTTGTCACCATGCTGTGAACAGAGAAAATAGATGTGTGGTTATTTAGATCTTCAGTCATATCTTCCACACAAAGAAATTCTCAAAACTTTTTAGTGCAAGGATGATTCCTTTCAGCTACCACAATACGACAGCAGGGAAACACTTCAAGTTTTTCTTCTCACTAATGGACAGGATTTCTAAATGGCCTGTTGGATAACTTAGAGAGAAATCAGTCATAAGGTTAGTCAGTCATAACTCCCAGGGCAGTTCCATGACTGTTGTGAAAAGTTCTGGAAGATATTCAGCTTATCACTCATCCCTCACCAGCAAAGCACTCTCCAGTGCTTGTTTTGGAAATGTCAGAACCACAGGCTTCAGCAGCAACTGAACAGCTCTCAGAGACACCACCATGATGTGTGCAACCCACACCAACATCTGAACTTCCCCAGACACACTGAACTGCTTGTTATGCCCAGCCCTCCTCACCTGAAAGAAAGCTGTTACCATGATTGCTATAATTATGGGGCTGATACAGAAAAAAATAAATGCTCCAACAGTTCAGGCACATTAGCAAATACAGTTCTTCCAGGATCCCTGAACCTCCTTCATCTTTTATCTCCTCTTCTTCCTTTCACTTAACCTGATATACAATCCCAGTAGCTTCCCAAGTGCAGCAATGTCAAGAAAAACAGGTTTTGCTCAGCACACACACACTGATATCCAGTATGCTGTAACTGTCTGCATCTCTGAAAAGTGGCAAATGTGGTCCTTCAAAAAATGTATTTTCAAAAATAATAAAAGCAAAAAGCAAGAAGTTAATATAAAAGGCAATACAATACAGCTACTCTCCAGTATCTCAGCTAGTGTAACTTCCCACAGCAACTGAGACATCTGGAGGAAGGATTCACGTCTGGTTTGTTTCGTTAAGTAAAGACAGATGATTCAAGAGCCATTTATTCCCTTCTGTTTTCAGGACTGAGCAGCAGGAGGTAGAGCCTGCTAATCCACTAAGTAATGAGTTCCTGCAGATTTTTCTTTGCATGGCTATAGGGAAAAAGCAATGGTCCATGTATCACTGCACTATCTTCAACAGGAATCAGTTCCAGCACATCAGCAGGAGAAAATGCAGGCTGAAAAAAGTACTATAGCAACAAAAATTTCAATAATTGTTTTGGACAACCTCTAGCAATTCAAGTTTTTAAAATGAGTTTGGTTATGACTAAGACACTCGACGAGTTTTAAAATTGGAAATGCTATACTCATATTCCAATTGTGCCTCTTTAGAGGAAAAACAAGCCTCATAGGTTATCTATTCAGGTAAGAGATTAATTGATTCCCTGCTTCATAACAGCACGTCCAGTAGAGACACAATTTACCCAGCTATCTGCATTTTACTGCTACAATAAAAGCATATTACACACATATCAGTAAGAGCAATGCCAGTGAGTGTCCTGTTGCTGACAGGACAGGAATTTCAGAGCCAGCACTGCCATAATGCTCAGGAGCTAAAGGAGAACACCGTTGATCAGGCTCTCTTCTTGCATGGATACTCTCAGCATCAAAATGCTCAAAAAATCAAGTATTATCCTGAATCCAGCTAATAAAGTTTTCTATTGTTTTTCTTTGTTTCCTTCTTCAAATTCAGACATAGCCTTAAAAACAGCAACACCAACTCAAGTGTAGGGTCTCTAGTTGTTTTATTTTTTCTTTTACCAAACCAAGTCAGGGAATGTAGGGTCTCTAGTTGTTTTATTTTTTTCTTTTACCAAACTAAGTCAGGGAATGTAGGGTCTCTAGTTGTTTTATTTTTTTCTTTTACCAAACCAAGTCAGGGAATGTAGGAAATAAAAACTTGCTTCCTACTGAGTATGCCAGGCCTTTATCAGGGCTGAATATGGTGTCAAGCTTCCTAAGTCCACCTCCTCATCTTCACTCCAAAGAAACCCACAGCAGACAGGACCATGGCACCAAAAGGACATCCAGACACAGAACTAGGAAGATGGAGATACGGAAGGGGACTGGCAGGATTCCTTCAACCACCCCTCATGCAGAACAACTCCCTGAGGGACCCCAGGACAGCTTCACTGCCCAGAGAGCATGCAGAACAGACCAGGACAAGGACCACAACTTTGTTGTCCCTAAACCCAAGCCAGAGAGACATTAAAAGCATGACATCTGCCCTCCAGAAGGCTATGTCAAATAGCATCTATAATAAAGAGATTTTGACTCAGAGGCCAAATATGTTTATTCCAACTCAGGGAACAAAGCGCACATGGTCAGACCAAAGCAGTTTTGTTTTGTTTTTTTTCCTAGTAAGTTGAGTAATGCATTGTGTACACACAGAACTTATACTCACTCCCTGGCCCCAGATAGTGAAACAGCCTGTGAAAGTACTGCCTTGCAGGGAATCTGCTGTCCTGAAGAGGTAACTTTGGAAAGCACAGCTTTGCAGTACACCTGAGGAAACCATACTGGTTCCCTGAACAGCTGATGCATAAGGTATGATGAAGGACCTCATTTCAATAATGCCCTTCAACGGCTCTTGCCTTATTTGGATTTCCAAGCTTTGAACCCTCCACTAAAAAAAATTAAATATACAAAAGAACCCCCCAAACCAGGCAGTAAATCAATTTGCTTAGTCAGAAGGCTAAGCTCAGGTTTCGTTGGGACAGTGTACATTCACTGCTCATTCATATTCACAACTCATGATGACAAACTAACTTTTTCTTTGGGCACTCTTTCCTTTTCCTGCTCATTTTCCTTTACAGTGCCAAAGATACAGATTCAAACCAAGGCAATGGATCAGAGCAGCTCCAGCTCTTTCATATCAACAGTAACAAGTGACAATTTTAGTTTAACTCATGACCTAAAAATTCCTTGTAGCTTTTAAGCTGGCTTAAAACATTTTCCAATCTTACTAACTAAAAAAAAAACCAAAACAAAAAAACCACACAAACCTACCCATAATTACATATTCACAAAAATAGGTAAGTGTAATGAGCAAGAAAGTTTATCCTGAGATCTCCATCCTGTTCTAAAGTGCACAAAAATGTCACCACGCTATTAAGACACACCTTTAAACTTCCAACTCAAAGAGCACTCATAAACTATAAAGTAAACGGTGAAAATGCACAGAGAAAAGTACTGACTGCTGAATAGACATCTATGTGCACAAAAATTCAATCCTCACCAAAGGCTTTGCTTCCAAGAAATTCCTTCTAAAACTCAGGACAATTTGAAGGCATTAACAAGCCTTTGGTTTAAGGCCACTGCACAGCTTCTCGGAGGACTGGGTGAGAAGTGAAGTCTTGCAAAATTCTCAGCTGAAGTCAATCAACTCAGCATCACAGATATTTAAAGGAGACGGGAATGTGACCTGTGCTCTCAGCTGGAACTGGGAGGAAGACAGAGATCTTTGACACTGCTCTGAAAACTGTCAGATGCAAAGAGCTGCCAGGGGAGTTACAACCTAGCCAGGTAAGGAATCAAAAGGTGAAGCCCAGATTCTTATTATATCCAAACCCAGCTTTAAATACACCAGCCAGTAAAAACCTTAACCTGTTTCTGTTCCTTTCACTCACCCTTCCTGCCTCTCCAGTGTGAATCACAGGTACGGGAGAGGACTCCAGTCCCACATGGAGACCCACAAGTGCCAACAACCACGACCAGGGGTTCTGAAAAGAGCAGCTATAGGAGCAGTTTTCTTATCTGACCACACATAGCCATATATAAATATCTTTTCTTCCCTTGGATGCAATGACACAGAGCTAGCAAGGCCTAGTGCAGCAGCTATCAAACTTTCCCCTTTGTGATTTTGTGTCACCTCCACACTGATTTGACTTGACAGAACGACTGATACCTGAAAAAGCTGCTAAAACACTGATCCAAGCTACATGGAGCAACTTAAAAGTATAGTTATAACTTCCAATGGATTTCATCGACCCGATTACATATTTAGGAAATACATTAAAAGTCGCGTTTTCTCTGAAACCAGCATTTCACAATATACACTTTCTGTAAAACTTTAACAGAATGCAAACTTTTTTTCCCTTTCCACCACTCCATGCAGAGACCGACCAACCGCTTCCTCCTATGCGTAATAAACCATAAAGGTTTCTAAAAGGCTTTTTAAAGCCTTTTAAAGCAGTCGCGGGCTCGTCACAGCAATGAGCAGCGACCCAAGTCCATGCAAACCACACGGAGCCGTCAGAGAGCTGTGGCTCGCTCCGGGAGGATTTGGCAAGCGACGGCAGCATCGCCACCACCCACCGGCGGCGAGGAACAGGCTCCTGGAAAAAGACGCAGCGCAGTTTTTCCCAAAACAGGAACAGCCCCACATAAAAACCCTGTCTTTCTGGCGAGGTTTCACCACCCCGCGTTACTAAGGCGACCACGGAAACTGCTAACAGCACCAAAACCCGCAGTTTTGTGCGTCGCTTTCTGACAGCGGATGGGATGCGGAGGGACAGCGGGAGCGCGCTCCCACCTAACCTGAAGCACTGGGGCTTATTTTAAAAAAAAAAAAAAAATAGAAAGAAAAGTGCCGTCTCGCCTTCAGCAGCACCACAACCCCCTTTCCTTACCCCCTTCTCCATCCCGATCGCCGGGCAGCCGCGGGAGCATCCCTCCCGCCGCACCCCGCGCCCCCACCCCGCTGCTCCCGGGGTGCTCCCGGCTCTGCCGGGGCTTTCCCCCGCACTCACCACGGCGTACCACCAGCGGGCGAAAGCCATGGCGCTGCAGCAGCTCCTCCTGCCCTCCCTGCACTGCCCGGCCCGGCCCGGGACGCGTGCAGGGCGGTGCCCGGCCCGGAGCCGCTCCCCTCGCCTGGGCCGCGGGGCACCGGGGCCAGCCCGGAGCGGCATGGCCGCCCTCCTCACACCCCTCCCCGCATCCCCGGGCCCGCCTTACCGCCGCGGGCAGCGGCTGCCTGCCCCACATGCCGATGGCGAGGAAGAGGAGCTGGGTTTTCCCGCTGGCTCCCAGCTCCACGGCCGGCTGGAGCGGCCGCCGGTCCCTCCCCTTCCTGCCGGGGCCGGGATGAGGGAACCAGGGGGGCCGCGGGTTCGGGATGAGGTGGCAGGGAGCCCGTGGTAGAACGGTGCTCAGCTGGAGCGAGAGAGGTGTTTTTTAAAAAAATAGTGTTGTTTGGGGAGGGTGGAAGGAAGAGCGAGCAGACTCTCTCCTCCTCGCGAAAGTTATTCCTATTTGGAAAAGCATTGACAGCATTAGGGCGGCTCCAGGCTTCATGGCAGCCCCCAGCCAGGATTTTGCCCTTCTTCTGGGATGGAGCCAGGCAGAGGGTGCTTGGGACTGCTCCGACCCCCTGCTCTTCCACTGGTCTCTCTCCAGCTCCTCTGCCAGATTCTCTCCAAGTTGGTTACCCTGTTTCTATGGCAGCCTCCTTCCCCAGCCTTTGCATCCCGGCCTCTGGCTCCTGATCCAGCTCCTCCAGAGCTGTGCCATCCCAGCTGGCTCCAGCCTTGCCCGTCACCTCTGCGAGAACTCGCTCCCACCACCCAAACATGCTGGGTTTGGAATTTGGCCGCGCATGCTGTGGGTTGGTGTGGTGCTCACCCTCACAACCCGGAGATGTGTTGCAGGTCAGGTTATAAAATGGAAAACACAGGTATTGTGTGCAGGAACTGGCACAGTTTGACGAGTTTGTCTTGCCAGGTTGTGTGCAGTAAAAGAAGTCGGTGTTTGGGGTGTTCTGTGCCAGGGGACCCCAGGCTGGATGGGTGGAACAGCTTTGGATGAGTTGAACTCTGAAGAGTAACAGCAGCAGCTCCTGAACGCTTCCTTGTATCAGGAGAGTCTGTCTATCAGCAGGAAGAAGGAAATGTGTCCCGATCTTTAGGGAGTGCTTCTCATCTGCTTCCTTGGGGAGAGGCAGTAGAATTAATTCGCCTGGTAGGAAGCCTGCAAACCCAATTAGTGCCCACGCCCTCGGCTGTCAGACCCGAGACAAGTGGGCAAGGTCTCCCCTCCAGGTCTTGGCAAATGGCTTTGTTCTGGCAGAGAGACAGAGGGAATGTTCAGATGAATCTGCCTAAAGTCACCCCAGCTTTTCCTTTCCGATTATATCCGTGCAGATTTATGGCTGACTCTGAAGTGTTCCAGCCCGTGGCGCCTAGGCAAGGTTCTCCAGAGGAGATGGAGGCAAGGGCCACGTCTAAAATCTACAGGGGGCTTCTACACAGGTGTGTGCAGGTTTACCTGGGGTCACTCTGACAGGTCTAGCAGATTGTGCTGCATTCCTCCAGCTGCAGGCAGCAGACCCTCCCTGCTGGCAGAGGGCTCCAGGGAGCCCTCAGAAGTTGTCACCCATCTCCCTGCCTGATGACAAACAACCGGAGCTGGAAGGAATTGGAGTGGTGGAGCTGCACAGGAGCAGCACAGAAACACATTAAACCCTCGGTGATGTCAGCCTGCATCATGCTAGACATTCAGGCTTCTGATGTGACCCAGAAGTACATCATCCATTCCAGCTCTGCTAGTAGGTTCAGTTTTAAATAAATAAATGAGGTCTGAACACTGCTGTGGGGAGGAGGGGAGCTGCCCAGACACTTGCCCCAGTTCCTGCAGCTGTTGCAGTGTTTTGTAAACTGGCTGGGCTCCATCCAGCCTTGCAAGGAAATCTTGCTTTAGGGCCAAGGGCTTGGCATTGGTGCTTCTATTAGAAGGCTCCTCTAGCTTGCCATTGCTTCAAGAAACCATTGTTTATTGGCAATTTCTTCCAAAGTTTATTCTTAAGTAGTTGAGATCACTTGTATATGTAAAGGATGGAGGCAGCACATATTTACCTGGAGATGGAAAAGCAGGTTCTTGTTTGTCTGACGGAAGGAGAGTCAGCTGCTGGATGCTTGAGTCAGCTTTTTAAATACTGCAGGCCTAAACGCCACTCCAACAGTTTACTCATCTGAGTAAAGATTTGGGTACTTGAGTGGAGCAGTTGCTAGTAATTATCCAAGTCAGTCTGACACATTATCTTTAATTAGGAAAAAATAAGTTTTCCTTCCAGCTTGCAGCAGCATACAAGTGTGTGGTATCAAAATCACTCTGTGTTTTCTGTCATGGTTTCTACTTATTCCTTCAGAACATCTGCAAGTGAACAAGTCCACTAAGGCTTGCTGAGATTTTACATGGAGTTAGCCATGGAGTTCTGCACAGGGCTGATCAGAAACTGATCCAAGAAGTGATGGACAGCACAAATAGCAGTTTTTTCAATGTCTATTGGTTGGAAAAAGGGCAGGTGACCACGTCAGGACCAACACAGGTTGTTCTTTACTGCAATGATGTGTGATATGAACAAGTATTCAAAAAGAGTTTGTGTGCTTTTAATAGTCATGGATACATATCCATGTAATTCAGGGTATTAGGAGTCTAAAATTGGAATGGAGGATCACAGACTCATTTTCCCCACCATGCCTCATCTCCAAAGGGCACCAGTTGACGTCAAATTCCTCCCAATAAAAAGGTGCTCAAAATTCTGGCAGGATGGGATGAAATTTTTGCCAAGCATACATTTTTTATTAATATAACTTGCATAATGGTATGACTGCAAGCTTATGAGTCATTCTCAAAATCTACAAAATAAAGTACAAAATCTCTTGTGTAACTGGATTTTTATCTAGGGTCGTTTAAAAGAAGTCTTAGCATAAAAACTAGTTAAACAAATAGGTTTTTTTTAAATTTCTTTCCTCCTCTTCCTGTGGTTTTCAAAGAAACTCATTACAAGTGTTTGTTCTTTTGTCTTCCTCTGAAACACAAAACCATCAGGATTTACTTTTTTTTTTCCTTTTTAATTTGATGCGTTCAGTCCCACCCTGTTTTATCACACCCACAATAACAAAGACAGGCAAGTACATTTCATTTCTTCTACTACTGTTTTTATTCACAGCATGGTCAGTAAATGGAAATTAGAATTTTAAGTCGTGGAGTTCTGTTTGTTGATAAGCCTAGTTTGATGACATTCTTGCTCTAGAAAGCAATAATGCCAATCCTTACTATTGAAAACTTTCTTTCCCTATCAATGGATATGTATATTTTTGCACGTTATAAACATATTTTATCATATGAATTGTATGTCCTCTTCTAGTTTAGTGTGGTCTGAAGATTTCCTGCTGGATTCCATCCCACTGCTGAGTGGAGATTTCCTCCCTCTCAGACAGAAGACAAACTTTGACACCAACCAAGAGAAAATTAGTCTTCCCTGAGGTTTGATATTTTATAATTCCCTAAAGACCGAGCTGAACTTTAATTAAAAACAAAAACCATTTCAGAATTAATCTTGAATAATTTCTGGAGCCAGATTTGGGTGATGTGTATGAAAATTTTTTTGTCTATCCTTCGTTACATTGAAATGCAACAAATCCCGAAGTTTAGTACAATGTATCACACACAACCATGATGTAAAAAAAATAAAATTGTAGCCTTCATCATCCAGTATTGTGTTCCACCCACATGTGTTTGGTCCTCTTTCCTCTCCCCAGTTTCTGCTGGGGAAGTCAAAGGGTGCTGTCAGTTCTGGGAGTCAGCAGAAATTCAAGGTAATCAACTTGAAAACCACACCATCCATAAATTAAGCTTTTAGCAAACCAAAGGCATATTTCTGGCCTGGATACAGATCCAGATAAGGTTGTGACCCCATAAGGAAGAGCAGCCTAATGAGTGAGGCGTTGCCCCAGTGAATGTCAAATATTGCAGCTATGCAGGAGTGGCCTGCCTGCAGCTCACGTCTGCCTGCTGGCTTTATCTGAAAAGGACTTCCCCAATATGAGGTACATTCTCTCAGGTGTAAACTGAATAATAAAAATACAGAAAAAATTATATGAAGTAGGCCCTACTGATTTTTATAAGCCTGATTTGTAAAGGTTTATATGCATGAAAATGACAATACCGTTCATCTTGGATTCTTAAACTGTAAGGCTGGAGTTGTCTGTAGGTAGAAATTGCAGATTGGCGAGTTCTGTGAGAGGTGAGACAGAAAAGCCTTGTGTATTTGGAAATATACTTTAAGCTCTTTATACACTAGGGCTTTGAAATCAATAGAAGTCCATGCTACCAAAATAAAACACATGGCTTTTAAATACAGTTTATGCTGTCAACGTGCAGATTTTTGGAAAATGTTTTGATCTGTGCCAAATCGTAAAAATCCACACAAGAGATTAAAAATTCTATGTACTCCTTAGTCTCTATTTGCTACAGAAACAGTGATTTGCTTGAGACTGATAGCATTCCCTCCAGTGCCACAGTGCACTTATCCTTAATCATCAAGGTGAACAATGCTCCCCTCAGGGCAGTACCTTCCTTCAGGTGAAATTAATCCTGAGATTCTTGGTATTAAGAGGCTCCCCAGAGGAAAGGTTGTGAAAAAGGTTTTTTTCTGAAATGCATCCGGTAAAATAAGTTAAAAATTGTCTGCTTTGGTTTGCAGAGATGCAGTAGGTGACTTTTGATGCCAGGGTGATGAAGGGAAGGTTTTACATGTCATCACATCCCTGCTTATGTTTTGGTTTGTCTTTTCTGTTTCTCACTGTCTAACCCATGCACAGATACACATGCAATCAAGGTTGGAAAAAAGCCCAAGTCAGATTAAAACACAGTTTATAACTAATCCAAAAGCAAAATTAAAGGTAATTCTCGAGTATACATATATATATTTTTATATATATATTTATATATAGTGCATACATACATATTTTGCAATTATTTTTTTGCAAGATGTAATGCACTATACCACTAACCAATGTTCCCATGATTCACAGGTAGAATAAAGAATTAATGACTAAGTACTGAAGAAGAATTACTCAAAACAGCACTGATAGGTATAATAAATTTGCAATGAAGTTGCACACAAAAATGCTAGTATAAGGCAAAATTTTGACAGAAACCTTGGAGATCATCTAGGGCCAGGAATGTGAAGAAAAAACCTCTCCCACCTGCCTCCATTCAGCTTTTGCAAGGGTTATCCAGAGCAGCAGCCTGTAGCTGGATATCACCTGTAGCTGTCAGTGACAGAAGCAAACACACACACACACACACACACACACAAAAAAAAAAAAAAAAATCAGGATTGTGCTTCTGGGAGAGAACTGTACAGTGGTGGTTTTTATAAAAGACAAAATCCTCTTTTGCTAGGACTGCAAAATGCCTCTTTTCCATCCTCCTACGGTTTGAAAATTCTTCCCTGATCCTTTGTTATTTGGAGAGTGATGATGTCTAGGGCAGGGGTGGAGTCACCATCCCTGGAGGGATTTAAAAGGCACTAGGGGACATGGTTTTGTGTTGGGCTTGGCAGTGCTGGGTTAACAGTTGGTCTAAATGATCTCAAGGGTCTTTTCCAACTTAAATTATTTTGTGATGCTGTGATTCTTCTTATATTCTTTCAGCAGCTGCCTGTGAAGCAAAATGTCAGTAATTACAAGAGTACTTCGATAGTGTTTCCTTCTGCACTTGTGACAGTGTATGAAAAAAAAACCCAAACAAAATCTCTGGCAAACAAGAAATTCCTGTTGAGAGGCAAGGAAATTACAATGCTTGGCTCTGTCTGCTCAATAATTACAGATTGGCTGGATGGGGGCTGGTGGATGTGAAGCATTTATAAGCCTTGTTAGCATCTGGTTCATACTGTATTTAACTTGGTTAACTGGTGCCTCATCTGAAAGTGACATCAATATGTTAAAAGCTGCAATGATATTAACAACCGTGTATCTGCTTACAACCTGCCTCCCTGAATCCATTACTTCCCTCTTATGTTTCCTCAGTTCTTCTCAGCTGGCATGATGGCTCCCTACAGATAAAGTTTCACAGGTCTTTTCTTAGATTAATGCCACCCTTGGTGCCTCTTAAGAAGCACAACTTCCAGTCAAAGCCACACAAAGGAAGCCAAACTAAGGACAGGCCGGCACAAGAATGTTTTATGGGAAATTGCAACACTGCTTCGCAGAAAATTATTCCTTGCTTCAGAAATGCATGAAAACATGGAGCTGGGATTGCTTGGAAAGGAAGCGCGGGTAGCATGGAAAATATTTTACAGCTGTGTGTTGCTCTGAAGGCAGCAGACATTTTTCATAGTTAAAAAAGAAGCAAGCAGGTTGAATGGGCATTGAGCTGAACCTGAGATAAGTGAGCACCAGGGCCACAGCACTCAGTGCAGCTCGGCTGGGTGAAAGGCTCTGCGATGCATTGCCCGAGGACATCCCTGCTTGCAGCAGCTTCCCTTCCTGCTCATCAGACATATGGCGTTAATGGAGCCAAAAAAAAGCGTGGATAGCTTCCACAGTTCAGCACACACCGCTTTCCCTTGGGACCAGTTCTCAGTCCCTTCTTTCTCTTTTAATCTGCTGCGTTTGTGCTTGCCCTGAGATGTTCGGTGGGGCAGCCCTGCAGTGCGACAAAACCCATTTCCATGTGTGTTCAGGAGCAGGAGAGAGCACAGGAGTGCAGAGAACTTGATTTGCTGTGGTACCACTTGGTAGAGCAGCCCAGCACGATTTATTTACATGCGGCTGACGCGCAAATCATTATAAGCTGTGACAAGGAAGCGGAGGGAGGTTTTGCACATCACAAACCCACAAATCTGTCGCTTCTACGCAGAGCCACATGCTGCTTCTCTGAGGCAGGCTGATGGGGCCAGACAGTCCTGGGAGCTGAGGTGATGCTCTGGACCACCCCAGAGCTGCCCGTGGGTGTCCAGTGCCCTGTGCCATGTTTTGAAGGTGACAGAATCCCATCTGCAGACGCACCAAACGTGTGCCACAAACATGGGTGGGTGACAAATGCACGGTGGTTCTGGGGGAACTTGGGTTTTGTGTGCAGCAGCCCCAAATGTTGCAAAATCTGAAGTGATTCAAGTCACCACGGGGCAGCAGAAAAGTGACAGGAAGTCCTCTTGAGGAAATGGATTTGTTTTGTGTGGAGTGGCTTGTGATGGCACGGGACAGACACACTGCTGCCAGAACCAGCCTGGCCACCCCTGCTCCATGTGATGCAGTACCTGCAGAGCACCCCTGCCCCATGTCCAAATTCCCAGGCTGATTCTGGACGAGGAGAAGAGAAGCTCCCTGGCAGGGGAGGGGCGCTGGACCCCGGGATCCGTGCTGGGAGGTGGGTGACAACCTCACCCCATGCTTGCTGCTCCCCGCACAGCTCTGCTGTGACTCACCTCAGTGAGCTCCATGGCAGATATGTCCTGCTCTGCTCTCCTGAGGCACCAGGCCAGCACCACAACAGCTTTGGGGTGGAGTAATAAGCTAAAGAATTAATTTGCTGTTATTAAATGTGGCAAAAATAACGGCCTTGAGTGACAAAATAAATGCATCCTGCTCTTCAGACCCTCAAAATAGATATTTTTGCAAATAGCGCAGTATGAGTGTGAGCACCCACCTACTAGGGACACCAGGAAGTCAAAATCCTCCTCCACCCCTCAGAATTTGCCACAGCTGGAGGAAATGTGCTCTTGCCAGCGACCAGCTTCAAACCTCACTGCGAAACTCAGTTTCCACTGCCACTCAGTTGAGTTTCAGATCAAGCCCAAAAAGCATTATTTCATCAACAGTAGAGTGTGGAAAGAGTACTGTGCATGAGCCAGGTTAAGATACCTGGACCTGTGAAAATCCCCTTTCCTACTGTAGGGAAAAAAATGGATAAATCATGATAGCGATTTTTAAAAAGGCTCCAGAAAGCTCTGCCAGCATTGTGTACTGCTGCCAGAAGATAACCGATCCTTTTAAGATCCTTTTAAATGCCAAACCCGCTGCCTGTGGGTGCAAGCAGGCTGGTAATTAGTGAAGAACAAGGAGCTTGAAGGGTTCAGTGCCCGTGTGCCCGCATCCCTGCGGTGATGCCGGCGCAGACATTGCCTCCACATCTTTTGCCCCTGCTGCCCGAACCGTGTGCGCTCGCAGCGAGAGCCGGAGGATGACTCCGCATTCCGAGCAGAGAATCCCTGGGGGACCAGGACGCCCCTGGGGATGGGAAATATTAAGCACAGCCCACAGAACAAAAGGGGAAGGGGAATTCGGCAGCGCTGCAGAGCTTGGGGAAATGATGGCAGGGGTTTGAGGCAGGGAGCAGCCCTTTGCTTGGGCAATGTTTTATTTGTCTCCAGAGGCAGGCGCCCTGTTCCCAGGGTTGGACAGAGTGGGTGCTTGGCTGCCGGATGATTTTCCTCCCTCTGGCAGCAGTCCTGCCATTCCCCGCTGCTCCTCGCTGTTTGCCGTGTTTACAGAGCAGACTTTATGGGATGCTCAAGGCGTGACTCACCCGCAGCAGTGCTCGGATTGTGTTAAAGATTAAACTTTCCCTTCCCTCACTCTGCAGATGAGCCGGGCTCCGCTGCACAGACCTGTTGACAAGATTGTGCTTGTACTCTTTGTTTTTCTCGTTTGTCTTGCCAGAAATCTTGTGCGGGAAGGTGCTTAAGAGTCACTCTAGTTCGGATCTGAATTTCTGAGCAGGGAAACGACGTGTTTGGGACAAGTTGGGCACTACTGTGCTTGTGCTGTCGGGAGAGCCTTCCTCCTGTCGGCGGGGCTGCTCTGCCTCCCCTCCTCTCCATCTCCTCACCGTGTGGACCAGGGCTCTGCAAAACATCCCAAAATCAGCTACACCACACATCCAGGAGGTACTAGACTTTATATCCTTGTCTTTCACAGCTGAGGATATCTGTTAGACATTTCTAAACCTTGCTTAATAAATTTCACCACAGTGCTTTTCACTTTTTTTATTTTAAAATGACTTCTGGATACTTCGAATTGTCCGGCTGGCAGTGCAGGTTCACTCAAGGTAAATCATACCTGGGTTAATGTTTGCTGTACCCAGGCTTTTGTGTCCTCACTCCCAAGTCCTCCAGAAAGGGTCTGTGGTGTACACTGGTTTCTGCCATTCCTGGGAATCAAACCAGCGTCAACTAAGCGTCATTACTTGGCTTAAATTACATTACTCAGTTTTTTATTCTGATCCTCTGATGACATTTGTGAGTCTCAAGCGTCTCCCTGCCATACTGAGAAACACTGAAGGATGTGGCAGAAAGACAGAGACTGTGGAATTTAAGCTCTTAAACCTACACAGCCCCTTCACAGCTCAAAATGGCTCTGAGCATCAGTGGCATAAGAGGGGTGGTTTCTCCTGTCCAGTGGTACCCTTTGTCCCAGCTTGTGTCTCCTCTGCTTCAGGGTGCCCCAGGAGGACAGCAGGCTTTGATTTCTGCTGTCTCCTCTCTGGGGAACTCCCTTTGTCCCTCTGGGGCTGTGATTCATTTCCTCCCTATTGCTCATCTCATCCTGTCTGCCGCCAGAGCTCACAGCTCTCTCTTCCCCTCTGCCGCAGCAAAACTTGTTACAAAAACGAGTGAAGATATCACGCTGTTGGAAGTATTGTCCCCTCTCCTGCAGCACGTAGAGAGCCTTGTCTGTGAGGCTCTGTGTGTAGTGTGATATGTAAGGAAAAAGTGGGGAAAAAATCTGGTTATTTGCAAATTTATTTATGATAAGTAATAAAATTTTATAAATTTATAAATTTTATATATTATTATTATAAATTTATATTTATAAATTTTATATTCTTGTGCAAATGTGGGGGGAGATACAACTCAAATAGTAAAGTAGCCTCAAGCTTCAGTCTCCAATTTGTTTATATAAATTAAAAGCTTGAGTAGTGAATGAAGGCAGAAATAACCATACTGGCAGTGCCAGTTCTTGCAGTAAAAGGCATCCTGAAAGTGAGCTGGCCAGGAAATTGAGGTGCACATTTCCTTGCCCTGTGGGTGGGACCCTACTCTTGCATGTGCAGCAGAACTTCTAGCTTTGTGTTGTTCACAATAGGTGATCTTTCTTTGCCTGAGAAATTAATCCTTTCTGAGATTGAAAACACAAAAGTTTTAGTTATTATCTTGCCTTGCCTAAGTTTGTTTTTACCTGTCTCTCAGATCCAGTTTGTGTCATTATTTCTACAAATTTTGGAACAGGAGGCAAAGAAAACTGAGTGGTAGGAATCTTAAAATTTTGCAATGTGGTTTTAATACAGCTTAACTCTGGTATTTGGCTTCCTACAGCTACAGGGGAAAATAAGGACTTTTAAGGTCTATTTTTATTTTTTCAATTAGTCTGGTTGTAAAGCCCACTGAGGATGTGCCAATGAGATTTCTGCTTCTGTGAAGAGTTGAGCTGATGGATGATGCAGGTGGAAGTGAAGGATTGCCATCATGTTGGGCCTGAGATAGGTTGCAGCAGGTCAGGGAAATGTGGAAAAATAAAAATCATTCTGTGAAATCGGTGTCCAGGCTGTTCTCAGGTTGTGTGGAGAGAGACACATGGGGACAAAATTAGTCCTCTTATAGCTGAGAGAGAGCAATCTGCTGTGAACTCTGTCAGATGCATCCTGTTTCTTCAGACTTCAGTTCTAACAGGTAAAAGGCAGCACTGTAGCAGTGATGGGTCACTGCTGTAAATAAAAGCATCAATGTTCTAACCTCAGAACTGACTGCAATTAAAATTTGGTGCACAGGGTATTCAGCCAGTATACATGTGAGGACACAGCTGAAATGCCAGTAATACAGAGCCTGTTATTTTTTTTTTTTAATGCACTTCTTACTACTAATTGCAAACTAGAGCCAAACTGGCAGAAGAGGGATTATAGTCATGGGGCATAGTCTGCTGATTAATTCCTTATTTTCTCTTGAAGCATTTAAAATATGTACCACCTGGTGTAGGCATGGCATCTGCTTGATTTTTTAAAAAATTTTGCTTTGTTTCCTTTTCCTTCTTCTTTTTCTTTTCCTTTTCTCTTCTTTTTCTTTCTTCTTCCTCCCTTTCTTGGCTTTGCACTTTGTTTTTTTCCCCTCTTTCCTTCGTTTTAAAGGCAGAACAAGCAGCTGCAAACTAATCCACCAAGAGATTTCTACCCGCAGCTCTGTGCCCACACTTCACCCTTAACACCATGCTTTCAGTGCCTGGCTGCAGTGAGCTAAAAAAAGCCTTCTTGAGGCAGAGGTGCACTTTGGAGAGAGGGAATGGCGAGCCTGCCAAGCCGTGCTGGGGAGTGAGACAAAGCTCTGGATGTGGCCCAAGCACAGCTTTGTGCGTCAGCCCAGTGGTACCCAGGAGATGGAGATGATGGGGACAGGCGCAGCTTTTCGCGTGGCAGGGAACGGGAATGGGGACAAGAGCCGTTCCAACCACAGTGAAGTTGGAAAAAGCACTCAGTTCCTCCTCGATTCCTGGAATAGCTCAGGAACGATTTCGCTTTCCTGTTCCAAAGTTCGCACCTGGGAACGCTGGGATGGGCGGCGGCTTTTGGAGGCGCCGGAGCTTCTCCCGCACTGTGCGCTCTGCACAAGGCGCTGCCACGGCTCTCACGGTGGCTGCGGACTGGCAGCCAGGCCAGATTTCATCTTTTCCCCCTCAAAGCAGCTCACTTTGTAGCCATAGCAACTCGCTGCCAAGCGCAGGCAGGCCCCGGAGCTGGCGCTCTGCAGCAGCTCTGGTCCTGCTTGCCCTGGCTGGCCAGGCAAGGGAATTTCCAGGAGTCTCCTCATCAGCTTACAGTCAGCTGTTCTGCTCTCCCAGAAGACAGCTATAAGGCTGAAATCAGGAGAGTTTGTGAGCATCCCTTCGTGTGTCACTCTTTGTAGGTGCAGCATCCCCTCCACGGCCACAGCATCCCCCTGTGGCAAGCTCCCCCATCCCCACCAGGGCTGTGGAGCTGCAGACCTTGGGTGAGACTCATCACCAAATCTGTGCAGGGGAACAGGGCTCAGAAAGGGCTCAGCTCTCCTCAGAAAGGCTGTTTGGGTTTGCTGCTCTCACAGAGAGCCCTGTGCCACTGTTCATCTTCTCTGTGTCTCAAAAATTCTCCACTGGGATGTATGTTCTGGAGTGGAGCAGGGATTTGATCCTGCTCCAGCAGCGAGCTCTAAGAGGTTAAAGGATGTAGTCATACAGCCTGGGACTTTGCTCATCGACTTCTGGGTGTTGTTTGCTGTTGCAGACATTTGTTATGCCCTGCATTAGTCAGATTGTCCTTTAAGACCCCTTCCCTAGTGAAAATTCCTTAATTGAGATTTCTTAATGAAATCCTTTAAGTTGCTCCTCCGTATTCACACAGGGCAGCCCAAACCCTTTCCTTTCATTGGCTTGAGGAGTTCTCCTCCTGAAGGAGAAGAGGGTGTAAGAGAAAAACAAATCATCACATTCGCATCGTCTCAGCAGCATGTTTTTAGGGCTGTGAGGGGAACCAGGGACAGCTCCCTCCGGACTGCTTCCCTCCATGAGGGAATCATGGGCCTGACCCTGGTGTGAGGCACGGCCCCACTCCTGCAGTTCGTCTCCTGCTACCAGAAAGTGTTTCTGTAATCAGGAGCTGCAGCTCCAGAAGTCTGATATTGTTCCCTGAGGAGCCATTCCGGCTTTGCTGGAAGAGGCAGCACGGTGCCTGCAGAGCAACACGTTCAAAAAGCCAGGAAGAAGGTGGTGCTGAGCCTCGGGTCTGCATTGCTCATATCTGCAGTGCTGATATTTCTGTGTGCCCAAGCACCCACCCCTGGGTTTCACGCCAAGTGTTGTTTCTAATACAACGATTTCCCTGGAAAAGGGCAAATCTCCAGATTCACACATCCGTTGTGGCAGGAGAGACGGGGAGGTGGGACTGGCTGGAAAGAAATATGACACTTGGAAAATACAAAACAACTGATGGGATTTTGTTATACCGAAGAGCTGTTGGCAGATTATCAGTGCCATCATATAGACAACTTGTTTGAATCTTGTGAGGATTCACAAATGATTCATAAATTGTTGACTGGAGACTTCAGCACTGGCAAACATCACACAATCAGCCTGATTCCAACCTCACAGGTGTTTTCTAGGAGGTCAGAACAGTGTAAGCAACTGAGGAGGCTCCTGAGGCTTCCTTTTCCTGACCAGCCAGAAGCCCATAGTGACCAGACCCAGAAGCAGGGCTGCTGCACTGGCCCAAAGCAGCCACTGCTGTTGCAGTGCTGAAGAGAGCAGGGCTTCCATGGTGCCACTGCTCCCCTCCATCTCCTTCAGGAGCCGAGTCATCTCCTGATGCAGATATTCCTCGGGCTCCTGCATCCCTTTGGCTGTGGACATATCAGCCTGGTGCTTCAGATGCTCAGCAGAGGCAGGATGAGAGTTGCTGTTGGACCCATAGCATGGAGGAAGTGGGTGCAGAGGGCATTCAGTAGGTCTGACCGGGAGGGAACAGGGGGCTGGCACCCCTGGAATGTCCCCACAGCCTCTTTGGGCACCTGCTGTCACTGAGAGCCTCCAGCTCCATCTGCCTGCAGCCCCAAGAGAGATGCCATGCCCTGCCCTGAGGGTCCCAGCTCTCCCTCTGGATTAAACCCCCAGAGCATCTTTCCCAGCCCCCATCCAGTCTAGCATTCCCCCTGAATGGGCACTCACTGGCTGCCAGAATCCAAGTATGCTGGGGCTGGGGCTGGGTCTGCCTGATGATGTCCCTGGCACAGATTCCAGTTTGACACACCCTCCATGGTGCTGAAACCCCCAGAGCTGCCTCTCTCAACCCACCAGCCCCAGCCTTGGTCCTCCTGCTGGGCTCAGCCAGTCCTGGGCATCCCCACCCTGAGTGCAGCCACAGGTCCCCCCTGGGGCTCTCTGGACTAAGGGGGCCCTTGACCAGACCCTCCAAAGCTGTAACTTGTTGGATTTTAAAGACTTGGGATTTTTGAGTTTATTGTGTTTTTTGGTACTGACTTTTTGGAGAATACTGTTTTTGATTTGAGGCCTTGGAGAAGGCTTTTAAATTTGAGTGATGGAGTTCGAGTCACGGGTGTGTTGTTAAATAGAAGTGTGAACGGTTGAAGGTGAAGGGTTTTAAATTTGAGGTTTTTATAATATAGTAATAAGTATGGAACAAGATGGAGGATTTTGGGTGTTGTCTCCTTTCTGTCTTCTTCCTTTTTCTTCGTGATTTCAGGTAGTAGTTTCTGGTTGGACAGTTAGTGCTGCACTGAGGGTCACAGGAGTCTAGTTATTGGGTCAAAAGTATAAATAATATAGGTGTTAATTCTCTATTGGACTGTTTAGCTTTAAGATACCTTGTAGCAGCTGGATTCACCTCCATTTTGCTCACTTTTAGCTGGTAGCTAGAAGTGTTGCAGAACTCTCTGTACTTTAGATAAGATTTAATAAACAACCAAGCCTGAACACGAGAAATTCATCTCCTTCGTGTTTTTAATCCTGACTCTGAGTGAAGGCAGAAGAAACTTCAGACAAGCCACTAATTAACACCACCTTTACAAAGGAACACGGGGACTGTAGGTGGATGTTGCTGGCATAGGTGCAGACGTGAAATGTTTTCTGGGCCATGTCATCTTACTGTGAGTTTTCTTGCAACTTCCAGCTTCCTCAGCCACTCATATGATTTAATCTCTAGACCCTTTCTGAACTCCACTGAGCTTCTCTGGACACACTCCAGCACCTTAATGCCTTTCTTGCTGTGAGTGGCCTAAAACTGAACACAGGATTTGAGATGTGTCCTCAGCAGTGCTTTTCCCTCACTCACCTAGTGGGTCACCTTGTCACCGAAGGAGATGGGGCTGGTGAAGCAAGACTTGCCCTGTTGTGACAGTTCTCCTCCACAGTTCTGCTGTTTTTCAATGCATTGAAGCTAAATCAGTGTCTGGTTTGCATGAAACAGTTCGCATGATGAAACTGATTCTTTCATTCTGGTTGTTTTGTGGTCAAACTGGAAGCATCAGTGTCAGCAAGTGACCTGGACTGAAGGCAACTCTCCTGGATCATGGTCATATGCTAATGGTGTCCATATTTGCCACTTTCTTGCAATCTACAGCTCTAATCTTTAGCACATGCTACAGGCTTTTTTTTTTTTTCCTTTTTTTCCCCCCAAACTATTTGGAATTTTGAGGGGAAGCAAGCACTAACACATGCAAGGACTTTTGAGATCTTGCCCAAGGTTTGCATATTGTCCTCGAAAGCGGAAGAGCCAAATGAGAACAAGCCAGCCAGCAATGAGGAAGCTCAGATTCCAACATGATAACTTCCCTCCTGCACTGCTGGTTCATCCACTTTTCAGCTCCTCACAAGTGCAACCCAGCAGAGCAACACGTGGAGCAAGGGTGACACGCTGTGATGGTGCAGGAGAAGTACAGGGGTGCTGCTGTGGTTGTCCCCTCATTGTTCAGGGTGGTTTCAAATGCACAGTAGATGGACTTCATTCACTGTGGCTCGGGGCCAGCTGAATGTCCATCTCCCAGGGTCTGTGAACACACAGCATCAGCAGTTCCACAGGAACCAGCTCAGTCCCAAAAGCAAGTGAGAAGAAAACACACTGGCCAAGGCACAAGCTCTGTTGGTCTTAGCAAGGCTGCTCATCCTCCTAAGGAAGGGAAAAATTGTTTTAAACCTCAGGGTAAAACTTTCCCAATTAAAATCCTGCAAAACAGGTTGTTCCTTGATCCTGGGAGTCAATCAAATTTGGATTCTCAGATTTGTGCCTTCTAGTTGTTTCCTACTGACTTTCAATAAGGTTGCAGCAGAAGGATCTGCCTTGCTAGATGTTAAGGGATGTTTATGTGAAGGTGACATGAGATGAATCTGGAAAGGCTTCTGCCTGTTAGATACCACAAAAACCTTTCTGACCATCAAGAAAAAGTTAGGAGACAAACCAAGCAGAGTGTCTTCTGGTGCCTAGTAAATTATGAACTCTGAAGGAAATTTTCATTTCAAATAATGCGAGTTATAACAACCTAGAAAAGTTATTCCGAGTTCTTGTACAAATAGGATAAAAAAAAACCAAACAGGTTTCACAGGGTTCAAAGCTCTTTAGGAAACTAGGCTAAGAATGCAAGATAGGTTTTGCTTTAGGAAAATAACAGCCCGGGAAACAAACACATTTAGTAATGATGAGTATCCTGGGCAAGATTCAGCTGATTTCCAGCATTGCTTTGAGTATTGAAAGGAGGCTGAATTTGGCCTTTTCACCACGTGTGAATTCCCTTTGTCTTTAAAAATAGCAGGTCATGGAGTGTGCTGCTGTGACCAGAGGTGCTGGGGCTAGAGCTGGAAATTAAGCAACCTGAATTTCTCTGAGAGCCTGAGAGCGTAGACAGCGTGTTCCCACCCCAGAAGGGCCATGCTTCTTCTCAGATTCCTGATGAAAAAAACCCCAAGCTGTTGAAGCTGGGTGATGGTAAAGTAGAGCTGCTCCTCTCTCAGAGCAGCACAAATCTGATCTCTGTCCTGGAGCTACAGCTGAATAATGTTTCCTAATTTCCAGCATTTACTGAAATACAGAGGTCTTACAGACAGAAAAAGGCATATGTAACAGCTCCTTCCCTTGCATAAACTGAATTTCCAGGGATTTTGCTCAAATCAGGATAAGAAACCTGACATCAATTTTCATCACTCTGTCTTTGAAAAATAAAGGAAAATCTTTCCCACAAAATATGACATTCATAAAGCCTATATAAATTATTGCTTTGTGTCTGCTTTGCATTATTAACCATTCCAGGTTTTATTGTGAAGCTTCATTGATCATTTGCATCTTGCAGAGGCAACACAACTGGAAAGCAAATGAACTTCACCACTGGCTCTGCAAGTGATTTGCATTTTGGAGCTATTGGGATGGTGGTACAGAATAAATTTTATCCTGAAATCCTTTCCTTGGGGCTTCCCACTGTTAATGGAACATTTTTCTCTTTCAGCACCAAGTATTTCCCTGCAGATGTCATGCTATTTTTCCTTTCTAAATTCTCATACGCTTGTAATCTATTCTGTCGTATGTGATATCTGGAGTGACTGATGCCAAACTGTAAAAATTTTGCTTTATCCTGACCTGGACCTTAGCAAATGCTCCAGACTGTTGTTAGAAACACAGCTCAAACTATTAATGTTTTCTTAATAGAAGATGTTAAGAAGATTGAAGCTATTACCTCCCTGCTGTCATTCTCTGGAAAATCGATCGATTTGCTAAGTAGAAGGAAGAATAACCTGCTCAACTCACCAGTTTTTTTAATCAGTGGGTACATTCATGGCTTGTTAGCAGAGCCCTGGCTGCCCCTCTGCATGCTGCCAGCCTGACACAGCATCTTCTTCCCCAGCCCTTTCCCTAAATCTTCATGGGAGAGCTGTTACTGGGAGAGGCTGGCTCGTCCTCATGGTTGTGTGATAAATTTCTCTTCTGCATGCAGGTCTAGGGATGTGGCTGTTTCACAGGGATGGCTGCAGCCTTAGGTGCTGCCAGGACGATGTGAAAGCAGTTTTTCTGTTAAAAGCAGGCCATTTTTTTGCTTTCCTCCCATTATACTGTCAGCCAGATCTCTGAAAATAAATCAGAGGGATTTCAGCAGCCAACATAGAGGGTTGGTAATGTTGGGGCAGCCCTATTTGTGGTCAGATTCTGAAGGTCAGTCTCTTCCTGGTGACAGCAGACACAGTGGTACAGGGTTTCAGTGGGCATTGGAGGGACCTGGAGAAGCCCAGTGTGCAGTGATGTGGGTTTTGGTCCTACCATTTTGTGCATAGACATATGAAGATGTCTGTGTGGCACCTGGGGACATGGTTTAGTGGTGGGCTTGGCTGTGCTAACAGCTGCAGCTGATGATTTTAGAGGGCTTTTCCTACCTGAACAAGTCTATGATGATACCCTGTGATTCTGTGAATATAGTGTGGGCATTCCTTTTGGCTATAGCTGCATCCAGCCCTGATAAAGGTATCACAAACTCAGTTCCTCCATGCTGAGATGACTTACTAAACCCCATTTTCACTATGGCTAATCTTGGTTCAAAAAGGGACCCAGCTGAACCTGATGAAAAGGTTTGCTTCTAGACTTGTGAAGGTATTTTAACATAATGCATCAGACCACTGAGATATACCTTCCAGCACTGCCTGTCATCTCTGCTGGTCTTCTGGTAATTCTCCTTTGAGCCCACTTTCATATAAGGTTTATTCTTCTCTCTGCAGAAAATGCTTCTTCCCAGTAATCCTATTTCATAATCCCTTCCATGACTGTCCAATTTATATTGCCTCGAACCTCCCATGAACTTCTGCAAAGTAGCAATCAGATCTCTGCAGGCTTGTCCAACCCCATTCTCTCTTCTGTCAAGCTGCAAACATCTCAAAAACACCCCTGTCCTTTCCTACTCTTCTCAGACACTGTTCAGACAGAGCTGCACAGCCTGACAGAGAACAGCCAAATTACACTGGTGCCATGGAAAGGATGCCCAGTGATTATTGCTGCATTGTAAACCTTGAGGAAAACTGGCTCTGTGAAACCTGTAACTCACACCCCGTTGCCTTTAGGAAGATCAGGAGGACCTGACAGTAATTTCTTCTGCATTTCTGCTGTTGTTTTCTCAATATTGCCTCCGAGGCACAGTAGTGAAAGACAGTTTTTAGTGTTTTATAGAAAAGTCTATAGAAATTAGGTTAGGGAAGTCCCTCTTCCACATGAGATGATGTGATGTACTCTCTGTACTCCCTGTTGGTGAAAATGGGGCTGCAGCATTTTGCAGACCCTGACCAGAAGAGACTGAATTGTGTTACAAGCACTAATTTCCCTGATTTGTTCCTCAGCAGCATGGACAAGCCACTGGAGCTGTGTCTCTTTCCCAGGCTCTCCCAGGAACGGGAAGAGCAGTGGCAGAGGGGCTGAACACCAGCACTTTGGCCACCAACCCTGGCCCTGTGTTCCCAGCCCAGGGAAGGGGCTACAGATCCAGCCCCCAGTGCCCCCCCAGGAGCATCACTGTGCTCCAACAGCAGTGGAAGGATTTCTGCCTCATTTGAATAGCGGGTTAATTAGTGCTCCTCTGTTTAAAGTTGCTCCATTTCTGAGTCCATCAAAGTCTGTGAAAGCTTTGTCGTGTGTTTTATGGGGATTAGGAGGCGGCATTATTTATACAAGATTTTTAAAAATTATACAGGAAAAGGGAGAGATTATTCCAGAATAGAAGCCATTAGCGCAAACAGTAAAAATGTATTTTTTTAAAAAGAAGAATTCTATTTTAAGAATTAATTTATATATTTTTGGGCCTCATTCTCTCTCCTAACACCATGCAGTGCCTTGGTAGGACCCACCTCTATGACAGGATGCACTGGGCTTGTTGTGCAAAGGGTGGCCTGGAATCACTCCCCTCTTGCAGGAAAGGTGAAATCTGTCAGGAAACATCTGGTGATGCTGGTGGTCGTCTCCAGGAGTTTGCTCTGCAGCAACTTCAGTAGAAGAGAGGAGGAGGAGCTCTGTTTGAAGAGACTCTGTAGGTGGTGCAGAGAGCACGTCTACATCTTCCTTTTTTTTTCCTGAGAAATAAGTGGAGATAAATAATTCATCAGGAGAAGCAGCATAGAGGGTTGAATTTGTTGCCATTCCTCACAGAGCAGGCTGTTAAAATACAGAGTACTTTCTGCCAGGACCAGATGAAAACTTACTGTCTAATTGCACAAAAAACATATTAGGAGTTTCTTTGCATGAAAATAACTGTTGGTGAAGTTAAAAAAAAGTCATGCTCTAGGAAGAAAACCTCATAAGGTCATTGCATAAATGTGAACTAGTTTGTTCAGTTTGAGCACATGCTTAATCTGAGCATTCCCCTCAATCATCACTGTGAGTGGAGTCTCTGAGCAGACCAGGAGCCTCACTGCCTCTGGTGGCAGGGCAAGCTCTGCAAGGCAGGGAACAAACAGGAGAATCACAGAATCAATTCAGAAAATTCCTTTAAGATTAGGTTGGAAAAGTCCTCCAAAATCCTTGAGTCCAACTGCTAACCCAGCGCTGCCAAACACACCACCAAGCCATATCCCCAGGCCACATCTACATGTCTTTTAAATCCCCCCAGGGAGAGTAACTTCACCCTGAGAAGCCTGTTCCAGTACTCGACAACCCTTTGAAGTGAAAAAAAAAATTCCAAACATCCAAAATAAATTCCCCTGGAGCAACTCCAGGCCCTTTCCTCTTGTCCTATTACTTGTAACTTCCGAGATCTGAATAGCAAAAGGCTCATTAGAAGGCAATGAGAACCCAATAGTGATGAGCACTGATCATTGTCTGTTAAAGTCGAGCCACCAACATCACAGGAATGTCCATTAATGTGAACATTCCTGATATGCATACTGTGCCTTCCCTGTAAAAGTGATGCTCATGGCAGACTCTTGGTGTGGAGCTGTCACAGCTTCTCCAGGACAGACTAGAGAAGGTTCTGGATGCTGATTTACCTCTGGGGATCTCTTGAAGCAAAGTCCATGCCCACCTCATTTGCATCAGTGAGTGGGAGCATGGGCTGTCATGTTGTCTGGTTTTAAGCCAAAACTTTAATATTTGATGTTAATTTGTCTCACCTTGCCCATAAATGACATTTCAATCAAACAGGTTTGTGAAAGTGCCCTGACAACAATTCTTATTTTTAAAATTGCTCTAGAGAAGCCAAATAACAGGAACACCTGGGGTCAGCTGGCAATTACCTGTGTTCCCAGGTATCATCCTACTTCAGCATCTGATCCCCACCTTTGCAACCCCTTTTCAGGCCAAGGCTACATACTGTTCTAACTACCCAGGAAGTTTGTCACGAGGAGAGGTGTCCCACTGGCAAAGAGATAAGCATATCTGAATGCATTCTAGAAGTTTTCCTCATAGCTCACCTGACTGGCAGGTGGCCATACAAACCCGTTTGTGTGCTCACAACTGCTGCTCTACTTACCATGGTTGTACATGGACTGGTTACAGCATGAGGAAACAGAAACAGCAAGGAAACATCTTTGGAATGCCCTGGTTTCACAGCTCCCTTCTTTCCTGGCTTTGTGGTGGCTTGCCAAAAGAGGTATCCTGCACTCAGCATCACCTGCGGGGGTTTGTGAGGTGGGACCCTGGGCTGGTGCCAGCTGCAGAGCTGGGGGGATCAGTCCATTCACCAGAACAAGGGATGTGGAAGAGCATCAGTCATCCTATACTCTTGACACGGGGGCAGGGATGATCTCAGCCACCAGCAACTTTCATTACCTTGAAAACCCTGACTGCCAGTCCAAGGCATGATTCCTTGTTTGCAGAGATAATGTCAATGGCTGGAATAATCCATCGCCTTGATCCAAACGGAAAAGTAAACACTTCATTTCCACCCAGAGCCCTGTTTGCTAGCCTGTAGCTCTTGTGACACACTGGAGGATGAGCTCACACTCATGAAATATTTCAGTTCCCACTTTTTTGTCCTTTGCAATGGAAGCTCTCACCTCTATTTTTACTATAAAACCCTTGTAGGAGACAGATCATCCGCAGTTCTGACTCAGACCATTAAGGGCATGTTGAGAAATAACTTTCATTTCCCAGAAGACTAATTTACGTCAGCAAGCAAGAAGATAATCGGAGTCATAAATATTTGTCCGTGTCCATATCTCCTGATTGCTTAAAGATATCAGGACAATACTTTCTATACCTTAACCACATACAGAAATTCGGCTTGGTTTTCCTAAGATCTGAAGAGCATGGTATTTGGGCTGGTTTATACTTGCCTCATTTCCAGCAGGCTAGAATTAAGCATGGCCCGCAAATTATTATTACATTTACCATTCATGAATTCCATAATTTTACTTCATTGATCCGCTCTTTACCATAATTGGCAACAACCCATGAGGAAATGGTTGTTCTACATCAGGCAAATGGTAATTTTATTAATGTAGTATTGAGAAAGCAATAGGCATGATTGGCAAGCTGAAATGTTCCTATCCTTGATGTTTGTTTGAGAGCAGTGTTGGTGTCCTCCTGCCTAAATTTTACTTCATGGGAGTTAGAAAACCTGCTCTATTTAATATTTATAAGGAAACTACCTTATCCACTAGCCCTCTATTAATATTAATCAAGGTAACCATGTTCATTCCCTCTATTAATATTAATGGCAGCAAGCACAAGTGTCAGTGCAGAGATTCTGAAGTTTTTCCTTAGGACTAGCAGGCAATTTTTCCTTTTCCCTCTCTCTCCATCTTCATCCCACACACTTCCTGAATAGGCACACATAGCCAACTGCAACACCAGGCTCTTCTGCTGATCCCCATGCTGGAGGAATTTTTGTTTAGGAGAAGCAAACCCACTGTGAATAATCTGGTTAATAAAGGTCGTGTACTCAACTACAGCCTTTGCCCTTGTGCCAGTCATAAATCACAGAGGGACAGAATCATTTAGGTTGGAAAGAGTTTTGAGGTCATCAAGCCCAGCCTTGGCACTATCAAGGCCACCACTAAACCACATCCTCAAGAGCCACTTCTAAACCTCCTTTAAATTCTGCCCTGGGATGGTGACTGCAGCACTTCCCTGTGCCAACACCTAACAACGCTTTTGGTGCAGAATTCCTTCCTATTATCCAATCTAAACCTCCTGTGGTGGCACTCGAGGCCATTTCCTCATTCTGTTGCTCACTTCTCACCTGTGAGAAGAGGCCAACCTCCCTCTTGCTACAACCTATTTTCAGAGGGTGGTTAAATCCCCACTGAGCCTCATTTCCTCCAGGCTAAACAAGCCCATCTCCCTCGGCCAGTCCTCACCAGACTTGTACTCCAAACCCTCCTACAGCCCTGTTGCCATTCTTTATATATGCACAAGATTTAAGAGACATCAATAGCCAAAAAATCAGCGTCCAGAGGGGAGCCACAGCCATGTCTCTGCTGTCTTTATGTTCCAGTCATGGGAAAGAAGAAACTGATCCTTTTATTCTAACGGTAAACACAGCCTTTAAGTAGATAAAATAGATTTCTAATAAAATGGTTCCTGGTTGGACAGGGTGGCACCGAGCATTTTATTGCTTTTAAGAGTGAGGATAGACAGCTTTCCTGATGGGCCACGTAGTGGAGACTTTTAGATGGTCCCCCAAAGCTCCCAAAGAGCAATCATGATAACAAAGCACTGATGGCGACCTTTCATAACTGGTGGAGGTAAACATTCATAGTGTGAGGGCAGTTAAAGAAAATTTTATTCTCTATATGTACCTCCTAAATAATTTTAATGTTCCATTTGCACTCCTTGCATTTTGCTTTGAGAAGACACCTGATTATGTTGATAAAAGTGATTAGGGCAAGAGACTCAATGCTATGTCAGTTATTGGGTCTCCATAATGAGATCAATTTTCTCATTTTATTTCCTGTTCATCAATCAACCTAATGCTTCTTGTTTGTACCTGAATTTGTGTCCAACAACAAAATGGAAATATTTAGATGTACTCTAAGAAAATCTTGTGCCAAGGTTATATTAAACTGCAGAGAAAAATGGGAACTGCTCTAAAACATCTTAACTTGAAGTCTGCATATAGCAAAAATCTCCTTGTTCAAGCATATCTTGTCTTTAACTCTTCATTTTTCTCCAGAGCACACAGTAACAGAAATTAAAAAATGGAATTACCTCAAGCCTTTTTTAAATTTTTCTTTTTCTTTTTCTTTTTCTTTAAGGAGGGATGGAGGGAGGGATGGAGGGAAAGAGCTTCAAAATAATTGATAAAAACCTTAATTGTGCTCTCAGGTCTTGAATAGGCTTACATCTCACACAAAGTACGAGGGTCTGTAGTTCGTGTTAAAATTAAGAAAGGATTAATAGGAAAAGAAAAAGACATTGCACACAAATAGTCTTAAAAGTGAAGTAGAGTGGGCATTTAGTATCCATACTGGCAGGGAAAACTGGTGTAATGCATTAGCAGATAAAACATTTCTTCAAGGATCCTGGAACCCAAGAGCAAATTATAATAAAGTAAAATGGAAAAAGAAAAATAGTCTTCACCTGGTTCAGAATATATTCAACTCTTTAGTAAATAAAGCCTATAAAACAGACTTCTCCCTGCACCAAATCCCCTCCCCCCCAAAAAACCAAACCGAAAACCCAAAACAGAGACGGGGGAAAAAGGAAAGAAAATTCTCTAAAATAGAATGTCTACAGTCTTGGGCCAAGGGAAATTTGTAGTGAAAACATCCTTGTGAAAGTATCATCAGCCTTCTTGGAAGAGCAGCATTTACAGACAGCTTTTCTGGGAGTAAAATGAAATATAACTTCCTTATATTTGACTTACTGACCGCTAATAAATGATTTATTAGAAAACCATTCTTTATTACACATCATGTGAGAGAATTTATGTCTTGATTTTTGAGTTTTTGGGAAAGTCGGGAATGCAGTGACCATCTGATTGAATTACTGACCATTTTCTTGGACATGGAGTACTAAACTACTTTGGTTTTTTTAATAAATAGCACTTTTACCACGTGACTACCTGATATTACATAACCACAGCATCAGAGGGCACTTACCAGACTTTTTCCAATGTATTTGATCTTCATAGTAACTTTGTGACTATGCAGAACTCTTCATAAATATTTAATTCATATTATTCTGCAGGCACAAGTGCTGGGGAAGAGTCAGAAAGTGACTCATTGTTTCTTAATAAGAGATGAGGGACAAAGGAGCTCTGGCGTCGCAGTGGGAGAGGGTTCTTGGTGCTGATAAAATCATCCAAGGATTTTTAAAAAATCCTGAGGAATGAAAAAAAGTACCTCTTGCACCATCAACAAGGTATGTGTGAGAAAACAAGCACAACTGGTCTTCTCTATAATAGCAAAAAAAGTTGGCAGTAAAATAATGGTAAAAACAATAGGAATAATATATTTCATCTTTTAAGAGCGATAGCCATGGTATCAAGGATGGAAATAAGAAATAAACAGTGTGATCATGCACTAAAATAACTGATTTATCACTGGACACTTTATGCAAGGTAGATCCATTCCTGTGCCCTTCTGGCACAACTTAATTGACTTGGGTTTATGGTCACATTTTTCTGGAATTTGTCTTCACTGATTTGGTGGCCTACAGCAAATTCACCATAAGTGGTTAATTTCAGAATGGCCCTGAGACAATACCAAGCATTAGCTCCACCTTTTGAGTTTGGCTGGTTAAATAAGAACAGCAGCACTGTCAGCTGTGAAGATCCTGCAGGAAAAACCAGTGAAAAAATGTTTTCCTGAAGTGAACTGTGCATGAGATTTCCCATCCAACCCCATCCCATCCTCTGGGTGAGAAGGTTACAACCCACATTCACTCAAGCCACATGCAGAGATGGCTGAGCTGTCTATGGTAGGGTGTGGGAAATTAGATTTACTGTTCATTTTAAAGTCATTGAGAACTCTTTTAAAAATAAAAAACCAAACAAAACCAACCTACCAAAAGAAGCCCAAAACAAAACCACCACAACAGAAAGGCCAAACAAGTCTACAGATGGCAGCTGCTCAGTGGCTGCTGCAGGACATCAGCTGCCAGGGCAAGGACAGCAAGTTCTGCCTCCTCACTGCTGCCTCTGAATTCTTTAAACGTTCTTGAAGATGACTTCAAGATGATTTTAGTTATATTTTTTTTCCCCCACAGTTTGTGAAAGTTTCCACTCCATAAACCAATAGAGATTTTATTGAAAAATGGCTATGCAAAGGATATCTGAAAAATGACTAATCATTACTGCGTCAACCTCCTTGAATTATCCTCATTACCTGACACTTAATCTCTCTGCATATGAAGGTTTTTCTCTACTTTGCATACCCTGGTATTAAATTCTGCATTCAAGCAGAAGTTTGAGCCCAGGAGATAAATGGTCCGGTGTACATTGCTAGAATAACCATATATTTATATTTTTGGCTGGGCTACATTTTGTGTTGCAGCACCACCCCAAAAGTGATGTCTGATGCATGACAGTTATTGTTATGAACTGCTTTTGCAGATCTTTCAAGCCTCCAGGATGCTATCAGTCCTCAGGGAAAGCACTGAAGGGTAAATTCTACATCAGTGCCCATTTTAATTTTAAATTAACAGTGTCTCGATTGCGTGAAGCTGCACACTAAGAGAGCATCTACAATTTCATGAAATATACCCGGTTGTTTCCCATTTTTATTGGTCCTGCAATCATTTTTCCTGCACCAAGAGGTCAGTGCTGGAGAGTTTAACCCATCTCCTGGGGACCTGCCTAGTGCTGTGCAGGGGAAGGTTGAGCGTGGGGATGCTCCTGCCTTCACATGGAAGGAGCATTTTCTTTTACAGCCCCACTGAGCCACTAAGAAGGTTATCAGTCAACCAAGAAAAATGTGAGTGTCTTCAGAAACAGATTCTTTCCTATTATCCCCTCCAAAACAGATCAAAAACTGTGGTACTACAGCTAATGCATGTAACTAGAGTTTCATGAGCCTGGCATTATCACAAATAATGTGTCTTCATGCTACTATAACATCTCAGGTGCTGCATAAAAAGAAGTGCAAGTCCTTCAGGGTGGATTAATCCTTCATGTTCAAATCAATCCTTCGTTTGTTTTACACCTGCTAAAATCTTAATTCAGGTTCTGCAGCTGCATGACACTGGTTTGGGCTGCTGTGTGACCTTGGAATGGCCACAAAAATCAGAAGGAAGTTGTCCTTTTTTGGGTGCATTGAAAATACAAACATTTGTAACATTTCAGGGGGCAGAGAGGCCACAACAACAACAACAAAAACAACAACGACAACAACAACAACAACAACAACAAGACAAGTTGCTTGTGCTGTTTTACCAGCCAAGAGGGTGGCAACTTTGAGGGCAGATCAGTAAAACCTGAGAGGCTGTGTCAGCACAATGGATGAGTGCTGACAGCAGGTCCAGACACTTTGCAGCCTATTTATAAAACTTCTCCCTGTCTCAGGAAAGCTCCAACCCCAAGAAGAAGGTGAGTTTTGGGTGGTGGCTTGGGTCCTGCACAGCCTGAAGCTGGTAAGGGAAAGCATCCCCAAAAGGATCCTGGTGACAGCCTTGGCCTCCCCACTGCCTGTGGCATTCCTGCTGTCCAGGAGATGGAAGTTGCCCTTATTGCCCCTGGATAAAGAGAGCAATATTTATTGCCCTGCCATTATTGCTTTTATTGCCCTGCCTTTTTTTCTATCTCACAACTGTCCAGGCTTCCAAACTTCTGCAAGGAGAAGCAGTAAAATAAGACATAAAGTCAAGATACTGCTGTTTTATTCCCTGAGCAATGCCAAAAGAGCTGAAAAATGCATCATAAATATCTGCCAGCAAATGAGAAGGCTGTTGTACTCGATGCCAGTTTTATGATGCCAAGGTGAAGCTGGATTAAGTCACTCCTATAATTTACATGGGCATGGCACAGACTCTTGACGCTCACTGTTTTTTCACCCCAGCAAAAGTTACAATCCTCAAAGTGCGGATCCACTTTCTTTTCCTATCTTTTCTTGGAAAGAAGCATGCTATGTAAGAGTTCTCAAAAACAGGGTGCAGGAGAAAATCTACACTTATTTCACCTGTAAAATTTGCTGACTTCTCTGAGCCAAGTTTTGTGTCTTAAGACTATCACTGCCTAAAATATAAATAATATTCCCATAAATACATAAGAAAAAGCATTTTCCCAGTTTGAAATGCACGTTTACTTTATAGGAGAGGTGTTTACTTAGTGTCAAATAGATGAAGATGTGAGCTTTGTGAGCTCAGAATGAACTTCCTACTACCTGCTGTGGGGGCAGAAGAGGGTCCTGGCCCAGCTGGATCACCCAGCTGCAACTTTCTTTCACACGAAAATAGTAGAAAAGGGACTGAAGAGGATAAATGTTTTTTATTATATACAAATTTTAATAAATCTGGAAATACAGAATGTTTCACTTATCCTGATAGCTTCAAAGACTGAGATTTCCAACAGAGGATTATCACTGGTCATGAGGCAGTGTGACTATCAGCAAATTGTATGCTCTGAAACAATCTAAGTTTCATTTTATACATATATGTGCAACATTTTATACATGCATTCACATTTTATACATATATATAGGCACTTAGCACACTGAACAGCAAAAGCTGGTGCTCTTTCAGTGAAGGAAAATGCAACATTAATAAGTGATAAAGAAACAGATTTCTATTCTTGTTCCTCAGAACGTGCAAGATGGACAGTCTGCAGGATGATGTCCATCTTAAAATCAGTTAAAGATTAAAGATCAAAATCAGTTTAATTTTCCCAGCCCCTTTATCTCTGAGTGATGGATTAAGAAATAAAATTCTTTTGCAAAATGCCTTGCAATATTGATTACTAGTCCTACTGTAAAATGCACCATGGTAAAGATGGTGTGCTCTTTTCTGATTTTGTTTATTTTGTTTGTTTGGGTTGTTTTTTGGTTTTGTTTTGGGGTTTTGGGTTTTTTTTTGTTTGGTTACTTGGTTTTGAGGTTTTTGTTTGTTTGTTTGGGGTTTTTTTTGTTTGTTTGTTTGGTTGGTTGGTTTTTGGTTTTTTGTTTTGCTTTTTTCTTTTTGCATAGGACAATCATAATAATTTTGATTCCAAATAATGCAGCCCATTTTAAAGGGTATTTAAAGGCTTCTTTCTCTCATTCTCCACAGAAACCATCATTTAAAAATTCCTCTCCCTCAACAGGCTATCAGAGTGCTTTGCACATGAAGGATACTACTGACATATTCAGCGGGATATTTTTAGCATAGTGGGAAAAATAAAATCTTGGGAAAGGTCAGCTCCCTCAGTGCGCTAATTAAATTTCTGCAGAAGGAGATTATATCACGATGGTGACACGCAGGCTCGGGGGGACGTCATGCAGCAGCCTGCAGCCAGCAGCCTGGGTGAGAGGGGCTGCCAGGGGTGGACCTGCGAGCCTGACAGATCACCCCTGAGTCATGCAGCACCAGATTTCCTGCCCTAATGTTTTCATTCATCCATTTTCCTTCATCCCCCAAGCAGAGGGATCTCACAAAAAGAGGTTTACCATTAGTTAACGGCAGCTCTGTGCATCCTCTCCGGGAGCAGGATGTGCTGAGGTGGGGTTGGGTACCAGGTGGGGCCATCAGTGGACCTGTGCTGCCCTAACTGCACTTCTAACACAGCCTGGGACTGGAGAAAAGCAAGGAATTTTCTACAATGAGAGTGGTGATGCACTGGAACAGGTTTTCAGAGGATCTGTGCATACCCCATCTCTCAAAATGCTGCAAGGCAGCTTGGACTGGGTTTTGATCAGCCTGGTCTGGTGGAAGATGTCCCTGCCATTGGTTGGTGTTTAAGGCCCCTTACAACCATTCTGTGATTCTATGATTTTGTGTTTCTGTCACTCTGCGTGTCTATGATTTGGTGCTTCAATGCATCTTCAACTCCGTGATTCTGAGATTTCGGAGGAGGAATTCAAACCTAAGGTCACTTCTAAACCAAAATGGTGCCAGCACGACCACAGGCAGAGGTGGAACTTGACACATCTTGGTGTCAGCAAAGTGCTGAGTAGAGCCTGGGATTTCAAAGCTCTGCACAGTGGCGATTGTTGTTTGTCAGTGAACAGCCACCTTCTCCTCTCTTCAGGGGGGTAAAAACAACTTGCTCCAGTGGGAAAATTAAGAACATGCTAAGCAAGATATTTCGAATAACTAAGCTATTTTGAAAACTGACTTCCAATGGGTATGAAGAATGAAAACTGCTTTGTGTTTTCTGTGGTAGCTCGCTGTCTAGACAAGGCAAGGCACAGAGAGTCTGTATCAGGATTTTTATTCTGCAGGAGAGAGAGAGGAGCAGCTGGGCAGCAAAGCCAGTGGCTTCACTGTCACCTGCAGTCTGACAGGTCCTCCCAGGCTTTGGATCCCTGTCTGCACCTGCTGGGACATAAAGGATGCCATCAATTTGTCTCCAAGCACTGTCAGAGGAGGATGTTCCTGCAAGGTGAGTTGTCACGACAGGCACAGATGGCAAGCAGGAAGGCGTTAATGTCAGGACTACACGGAGGTGAAAGGCTTGGAATTAGCACACTGGACAAGAATCCACTGAGCAACCTGTGGAAAAAGCAGGGAGGGACCAAGAGGAAAATGCCAGGCCTGGTGAGGCAGATCTGGGTAACACATGCAGTCAAGAATTCCCACCAAACTATGGGAAAGGAAGCAACTCTTTGCACATATTCCATCCCAAGCTGTGAGAACAGCTCGTGGAATGTATAAAAGTGGCACCTCCAGAAGAACACTCAGGGATCCCTCCACTGAGCAGAGGAAAAGGGGCCAGCAGGACACCACAGGAACCTGTGTGGTGGTGACTATCTACTTAATCTGTCTCTCTCTCCCTCTCTTTGTCTCCCCCTCTATCCCTTTCTCTACCTCACGTTCACTGTTAAATAAAATCCATACTATTGGCTTTGGCACATGGCTTCATTTGCACCTTAATTCTGGCAGAGGCATCTTTTAATAATCAGGTCCTAACGCTGTTTCAGAAGTGGGATCCTAACATTATTCCAGGGGGTCATAACAGCATTACAGCACCCTTGTCATGTATTACCTCTTCCCAACCTCCCCCTAGAGACCCCACCATCCCTGCACCCACCAGTGACTGCTCCTCATTCACCCTCTGGTCCTGCTGTGGCCACGGGTGCCAGCATGGCTCCCTCCATCTTTCGTGGCCAGGGATGAGCAGAGACTTATTTTTCCAAACATGTTCACTGATCTCCTGCAGAGCCCTGTGGTAGTTTAGCAAAACCTTCATGGCTGGAGACAGTTTTGGTTGGTTACCAGTTGATGGCACAAGGGCTGTTCACCCTCCCAGTCGAGTCACTGTCACTTCCCAGCAAGTATGAACCCATCTTCACGCTTCCACAAGCAGACAGGGCGAGTTGCCTGCATTGTGTCTGTTCAGTGGGGGATCCATCCTCCAGGGTGGAACTGTCACCGTCTTTCAAGACTCAGATTTTAATAAAAACATTCTGCACAAAGCATCCTAACTCTGAGCTGAATGACTGCTTTGAATACAGCAATTAAGAAGATGGAAGGGGGGGGAGGGTAGCCCTGTGTATCATGTTGTCATATGCTTCAGGAGAATTCCTGGGGTGGGTGTGATGAATCCATGAGCAAGTAAGACCTGTACAAGAAGATCAACAGAGTCAAACCTGGTGCTGCAGTCCTGGACCCAGCAACAGGAGCTTGTGGCTGAGGATCCTGGAAGAATTTGCTGGGACTTCATTTGGGATGATTGGATTTAGGATCATTACTTGCCTATGAAATCCTTGAACACATTGTATTTAAATTCAGATTAATTGCTCCAATCTGCAAGTTAATTTCAGAGCTGCTGTCAGTGTGTTCTAACTGACACAGACGTGAAGGAGACTCCTGAAAATAATTCCTATGGCTGAGCTTTTGCCCCACAAATGAGTGAGCAATGCTCCCAGCATCACGTCATTGGCCTCTGCCCCCTTTTCCACAGTCTTTTCGGGTTGGATGTGCAGAGGAATAGCAGCCCAGCATTTCTGAGAACACTTCATGGCAGAGATAATTACACGGTGAAATGCAAACTAACAAGCTGCATCTACTTAGTATTAAGGATTAATGATCTCAGCTTTAGTCTTTGCTTCCCTGCAGGGTGGCACATCTCACAAAAATCATTCCACAGTAAATGTAAAAAGTGTGGTGTGCACCCTAGGCAGCGTGCATGTACAGAAATAAGATTCTTACTCTTCTCACCCACTATCTGAGACTGGACCAAATGTTCTCCAGCTTCACTTGCCTGAGGCAAAACTAAGACTCAGATTAAAGAATCTCAGCAGCACGGTTTGAGTTGGAAGGGACATTAAAGACCATCCAGTCCCACCCCTGCCATGGGCAAGGGATACCTTCCACTAGACCAGGCTGCTCCATGTCTCATCCAGCCTGGCTTTGAACACTTCCAGGAATGGGGCAAACACAGCTTCTCTGGGAAACCTGTTCCAGTGTTTCATCACTCCCACAGTCAAGATTTTCTTCCCAATATCTAACCTAACCCTGTCTTCTGTCAGTTTAAAGCCATTCTTCCTTGTTCTTTCACTCCAGGCCCTTGTCTAAAGTCCACCTCCAGCCTCTTGGAGCTCCTTTAGGCACTGTAAGGGGGCTCTAAGATCCCCTCAGAGCCTTTTCTTCTCCAGGCTGAGCAACCTCAGCTCTCTCAGCCACCACCACACTTGCCATCTGCTATGACACAAACCCCGCTCTGCTCTCCACTCTTCAGGATTATTTATCCCCATTTCTAAGCTGCCTTCACCAGCCCTTTCTCACTGTTCTTTGTGCATATTATATGTGGTGAGATGATTGCCACTGTGGGCCACACCACACACCCTATGCTTTCCTCTTAAGTCCTCCCCACATTTTATAGCCAAGATGTGGTGCTTCACCCACCCTTGTGTGTGTCAGCTCTCTTTGGAACTTCTCTCTGAACCAGAAAATACTGAATAGCCTGTCTGCTTGCTCTTTTGATCTCACTGGCATCCATTTCCTAGCCACCTGCTGATTCTGGGCTCCTCTGGAGCACCCTGGAAATGCTGGATAAGTGGCAGGAGGCAACAAGCTCAAACAGCAGACAGAGGCTGGGACTTGGCTGGCCAGCTTGCTTCAGTCTAGCTCAACTTGTATTCACATCCAGTTTCTCAGTCTTCTCCAAAGCTCCAGTGCAGGGGTAATGTTACAGAAGGGAATATGTGGCATGTGCAACACAGGTTATAAAAAGAGCTGCCATCCCCGTGGAGTTTCTGGTGTATCCACCCCTCCCACATTGCCTCTGGCAGGCAATGTGTGTGTAAAGGCTGCTCCAGGTTATCATCTCCCACAGCCAAAGGATGGAGATCCTGTTCCTCATTCAGTCTGATTTCAGTTTAAACAGATTTGACACTTCAAAGCGAGCCTCAGTCCCTGTATCAGACACTTACCAGAGACAGCACATCCATCAGTGTTCCCATATGGCTATGAGCAGGAAAAAACCCTTCAGAGTGTGAGCTAGAACCAGAAATGCAACCAAACCCTTCAGGTAGAGTTTTTACAACTGTTTTTGTAGAGGCTACTTGAAAACCCTGCTCTTTCTTACCTCCCTTTATTAGCTACTGCATGGTGTGTTTTATTTCCCAGAGTGTGGCCCCATGGAAGGTTGTACATGCATCCAGCTGTCAGGACTTCCCTCCACCAGCTCTGTGGAAAATGGTACAAGCTCTCAGACCTATTGACACATCCAGCCTAATTGTCTTAAGCTTCTTAGAGCAGGAAAGAACCCCAGGTGAGGTAATAAAAAAAGTGATATTTCTGAATGCAGAGAGAGAAGGGCTGCCTGGGTCATGTAGGTATTAAACATCACGATCTGCCTGGGATGCCAGATTTTGGATTCCCTAAACAAGTACCTACAGCAGAAGTGGATCCCCCCTCTCCTGGAGCACAAATTACCTAGTCAGGCTGGCTCCCCAGCCAGGATATCTGTATTCTGGAAATAAGCTGAAGGTTTCTTATTTTGTCATTTCTGTGGCTGGTTGTGTGAGTAAATCTTGTAGTCAGGCGAAGCGTGAATACTTTGGTACATATAATTTACTCAATGTATTCAGATGCAGTGTCCTGAATACTAAGCACTTCTCTTCCATCAGTGAGAAAGACTGATTTTAAACGTTGGGGGCTTTTTTTTCTCTTTCTTGGCAGTCAGTGGGGGTTATACGTAAATCCTGCACTTGTGTGGGTTGGTCGGTTTTTTGTTGTTTTTTTTTTTAAGAAAAAGAAATTATCCAGATTTGCAGTGAGACAACTGGCCTTTTGAGTCAGACTCCAAGGGGAAATATGGGAGGAAGAAAAAAGGCAGGTCTGGACTGAATTGGAAGAGTAGACTCTCGAAGAAGGCTCTGGGGAACGTGCCCTGTCCTCCCAGCCCTTAGAAGCAGGACATGTGAGCTTTTTCCAGCCCCTGGAAGGCAGTCAATCTCTATCACCCATGCCCAGCACTGTTAGACATCGTCAGTGCCTTCAGAAAGGTGCTGCTCCCAAGGCCACATCTGGCAACACTTCTGCTCCCCATCCCTGGGGAACAACTGGAAACACATCCATGCATCCGTGCTGAGAAGTGGAGGGTTTTTAGTATGCAGAAAGCTTCCCTTCTAGTTTCTTTTTTATTTTTTCCTCTTTTTTTTTTTTTTTTTTTTTTTTAATTAGAGAGCGCTGTAACAGTGAGCAGCTATTATGGCACAGCCTGTCAGCTGTCGTGCTGGCAGGTGGGTGTCTGCAGGTTGTGTCTTGGGTTTGCTGATAGGGACCTTACACAAATAATATGTCCTGCCTTCATCAGTCCCTCTGAACCAGCCTGTCAGCTCAGGAGACAGGGAACAAGGCTCAAGCTTAATTGCAAGCCTCCAGCTCCCTGCTGGGGAGCTGAGAGGACAGGAATCAAGCCCTGGGGCTGATTTCTAATTGGTAAGATAAGGAGACTTTTTAAATGAGATAGCTGCAATTAGGTTGAGAGGCTCTACAGAGATCAAGAGAAATGCTTCTTCATAAGAACAAGCTGTTGCTTCTCTCAAGGGGAGCAAGTAGGAGAAAGGTAGCCTGCCTGAAATGGGTTAGCTGCAGCAATTAGGCAGGAAACTCAGTATACAGAAAGAAATACCTTCTTTCAAGCTTGTGGCTGATTTCAAAGGAATCAGGGCTGATTGAAAAATAAATTAATATTATTAATCTGACAGCTTGCTTAGCTTGGCTATTTTGCTCTTGCCTTCATGTTGGGAACATTATTTTTAATTACTTCTATAATTTTCCAGCATGCATGGAGGAGCACGGGGCTCCTGCAATGTTTGAGAAGAAAGAGACAATATTTAGGAATCCAGCAGGGAAAGTTAATGGTCTGCCACGTGAGTGGTGCCCGTGGGGCAGTGGAGATGTTGGCAGTGACCCCATCCCATCTCCTGTGGATGGTGGCCACCACTGGCTGATTCCTTCCCCCACACCTTTCCTCTCAAAAAGCCATCAATCAGCTTGGAAACCATAAGGGCTCAGAAGTGCTGTTTACCCCTAGAAACAGGGGTAGGAAGACAACTTCAAACTGTTTAGCAGTAGCAGATGACAACTGAGATCACAGCTAACACCCAAATTCCTGGTAAACACACCTCACAAAAGCAGTGACAGAAGGTATCCTCCACTACCACGATGCTCTTACCACAAATCTCACTTCACCTTCTCTATTTTCTTCTGTGCTAATTTTAGTCTTCCATATTTAACACAGTCTGCAGGTTTCTGATGTCTATAATTTTCTGGTGCCACTTCAGTTATGACACAGTTTAGATGTGACCTGTTCATCCACAGGAAGCTGGAGATAAAATTTCAAGCATTTGAAGAACACTGCTTGAGCATATGCTGAATGCAGAGCAGCTGACTTTTCCCCAAAAGTTACTTACAAGCAGCACTAATTATCTTATTTTTCTAAAATTTTATGAGTGGCGTCAGTGCTTAAAAAAACATCAAAACAGTCTGAAGAAAAAGGTTTTTCTGGAAATGTTGAGCAGAGCTCAGAGCTGTAGATGATAAGGTCACAGCAAAAGGGAGCACAGAAACTGAATTTCTTCTGACAGCCCTCCTGGTGCAGCAATGCTGAGTATTAGAGAGAAGCAGAGGTTTCCATATCTAAAAATAAATTGAAACAAGAGCATCTTGTGGTCTGCTCAGTAGCACAGAGCAGCAGCAGCTGTGGCACTTCCCTTGGTCTCCCCAAGGCTCCAACCGTGAGGATTCAGGCCACTGCCTTTCATACATTGTTTAAATCTAAGCACTCCAAACAAGCAGCCAACAAGTGTTTTGACATGAAAAACTTGCCTTTAGGGCTTCTGCTTTTTCTCATGCAATTTTTTTCTTTTTTGTTTTTTTTTCCAACCTTCTTTCTTGTGCCTTGTTCTCCAGCACTCTTATTAGCACAGCAGACAGGGAGCCAGAGAGCAACCTTGATTCTCATCTATTTCAGATCAAAGGGAAGAGAAAAACAGGGCAGAACCAGAACTGCCCTGACAGAGCACAATGGATTCTTAAAAATAAAAAAAAAAAGGGCCAGGATCAAGCACCTCTTCATGTCACAGGGGTGCAGCAGACAAAAATGAGTTCACAATGACCCAAATGCCTTGACCACAGACCTTTTTCACAGTGCTGCCCTGGCCCTTTGCTGCATCCAGCAGCAGACCTGGGGGCTACATGGGGTTACCACTGGCAGGTGAAGGGTCACACGTTCCCAAAAACCTGCTGGCACCCTTGCTGCTGCATTCTGAGGGTTTCTGTGCTATTCTCAGGGCATGAGCCAACACACGTGGGCAGCCCCTGGAGGTACACAAGGAAAAACCAGGCAGGGTTGCTGTCAAAACAACGCAGCATTTTTTTCTGGTTTTAGATAAAAACTTGGTTTAAGAGAAATATGCGTTTGAAGAAATTCTTCACTGTGGGGGAGGTGAGGCACTGGCACAGGTTTTCAGATGAGCTGTGGATACCCCATCTCTTGAAATGCTGAAGGTCAGGTTGGACAGGGCTCTGACCAACCTGGTCTGGTGGAAGATGCCCCTGCCAGTGGCAGGCAGAGTGGAACTGGGTGATCTTTGAGGTCTCTTCCAAACCAAAACATCCTATGATTCTATAATTTTATGACTGTGATTCTATGATTCAATGTTTCAATGCTTCTTTAATTCTACGGTTTTATGATCATGGAGGGGGAATTCAAATCTAGGGCCACATTTTAACCAAAATTATGCCAACATGATCAGAGATGGGACTTCACATATCTACATTATTTTATCCCTGCCCTCAGTATAGTTTGAAGAGGATTTTGAAGGAAATCCTAGAAATTGGGTTTCAGTAGATGCAAATGTTTGTTGTTTGCTGGTGCTTTTTCCCCAAAATGGAATATATTGCTGCTGTTTGGTGGACATCTGTTGACTTTTGCTTGGTATCAGCAAAGTGCTGAGTATAGCCTGGGATTTCAAAGCTCTGCACAGTGGTGATTGTTGCTTATAGCAAACAGCCACCTTCTCCTCTCTTCAGGGGGGCAAAACCAACTTGCTCCAGTGGAAAAATTAAGAGCTAACTAAGCTATTTCAATGCCTGAAAACTGACTTCCAATGGATATAAGGAATGAAACTGATTTTTAAAGTTAACTCAGTGTCTGGATAAAGCACTGGCTTTATCCAGAGATTTTATCTATCTGCCTGCATGGTCCCTGCAAAAGCATGGCATCTCCCTGTTCCTCCAGTTTCCCTCTGAATTAAAGAGAAATAATGATTCTGTTCCTTGTAAAGAGTAAGCTGATGAATCATGCTGTATTCGTGTTTTATCTTTTAACTCGCCATTCTCCCAAGAGGAATTACAGGACACTGTCAAAGTACATATTAAAAAACCATTGGGACTTCTCCTTAAGATATTCTTAGCATTTGTAAACCCAGGACAGATGTCACTGTTTATTCAGTTGAAACAGATCTATGATTTCTGGCTTTCTTTCCAAACTAGGAGCTGGCACACTCTTAGAAACGCTGGTGGAACCTCATGCTTGAATAGCTTTGGGAGTTTTGTTACCTTGCACACCCGTGAGAAAATTCTGCTTTGCAGCTCTGTGTTTGGATGTGCTTAGTACTCACCCATTGCTTGCAGAAGCCAAAAGGAGAGGTAAAAAGGAGGATTGATAGCCTATCCCACCTTTCCAAGGATCATCACCTGCCCTGGATCTGCAGCCAGTGAGGCACCCAGAGGGATGGACACTGTGGTGTGAGCACACGAGCACCTGGTGAGCATGGAACAGATAAATGAGACACCAGGATGCCTGTCTGGGAGCATCCATTACTCTGGAACCCAGATGGGCTTTTGTTCAAGAAAGCAACCTGAAAAACCACCAAGATGCTGACACAACATCTTGTAAATTTCATCAGTTTAAAGAGGAAAGGCAAGGCAAGGGAAGAAGTAGCAGGTGGACAGAGGAGCAGGCACACAAGTGCCCCAAAATCCAGAAGAGGAGCTGGATGCCATGATGTCAGAGAGGTCAGGGAATTGCATCAGAGATCATCTCCAACCTAGTAAAGCCCACAGAGGTCTTCAGAAAACTATGAGATGACTGACACCACGATCAAGGTATTTTTTTCTCCGTTTTCCCCTACACTACCCCCTCTAATCATTTTTTTTAAGATCTAAGAAAAATATCAGCACAGAAACCTCCACTCAGGAAACAGGGTTGGAATTTTCTTCTCTCTTTCTCTCTCTCTCTCTCTCATTGGCATTTTGTTCTGAAATTTTCTTCGAGAACTGTTTATTCTGAGAAATGCAAAGTTGGAATGAACGCCACGGTCACTTTGAATGCAGAGCCATTTAACCACCCCTCTCATCTCTGAAATCAGTGGTGTAGGTGACACACGACGCTGTGGTAGTGCAAACAAACATCTGCTCCTGTGGGCGTGGGCTTGCTCACTCCAACATGCTCTTGAATCTAATAGGGAATTTCCAGGCATATATTGCTCACGCTCTTTCCAAAATAACTTGGTAAGTATAAAGTGTATGAATTAATCATCCTTTTAATCCGGCAAAAGCTGTGCTATATCTGCTCAATCACGAGACATTTATTTCTGTTCTGGGTATTCAGGATGGAATATTTTTGGTTTGGTTGTTGGGGATTTTTTTGGCTTTTATTCACAAGTGCTGTGAGGAATTTCCAGCTTACAGAAGTAAAACAGTTGTTTTTTGCAACAGAAGAGAGATTCAGCAGCATGGTTGTCAATCCTACTGTCTGAAGGGAGAAGGTCAACTGAGGCTGTTTGTTTGATTGGGTTTGTCCAGGGCTTCACATCACACAGAAGGGCATGCACAGTGTGGTGACAGGCGTGTCCTCTTAGCTCAGAGTGCACACACCAGACAGTCAGCAACATTTCTCTGTCCAGCCTCCTCCTTTTTGTGGCTGAGGATGAGCACTGTGACCACTCAGCCACCAGCCCAGGTGTTGGGATGTCACTGACCATTCTGGTCATGCTGTTGTCCCTGTTGGCTGTGCTAGTGTCAATTTTGGCAGGTCATTTCAGACCGGTCCACAGCTCAGAGCACAGTGCAGATGTGCAGATGTGCAGATGTGCAGATGTGCAGATGTGCAGATGAGCCCTGCAGGACCTCGTGGCACAGACAGGGCTGTCAGAGGGCCCTGGCCATGGCCATGAGCAAGTGGTGCACACCCTCCCTGCAGAATTTCTGGGGGAATGTTCCCTTGGGATTCCTGCTATGGAACTGTGCCCAGGCAGCAGCCAAATTGTCAGAGGGCAGTCAGTGGTGTCACTTTCCCAATGGCTTTGTCAATGCCCCTTCCCTCAGGCAAAGATCAAGATGAAGGGAAATGTTTCCACTGGATGACTCATGAAGTGTGAAGGTGATTGCAGTATTGAACACGTAGACAAGGTGACTTTCACAACCAGGAATACTGTCATATCATAAGCCAATACTACACTGTTCACCAAAACAATAATCTTAGTCCAGACCTCACGGAGGATAAACATTTGGAAGCTACAGAACAAGAGGAAATGGCCTCAGATTGTGTCAAAGAAGGTTTAATTTCGAATTGAGGGAAATTTCTTCACCAAAGGAGCTGTCAAATATTGGAACAGCTTCCCAGGGCAGTGTTGGGGTCACCATTCCTGGAAGGATTTAAAGACATGTAGATGTGGGAATAAGGGAAATGGTTCTGTGGTGGGCTTGGCAGTGCTGGGTTGAGGCTGAACTTGATGATATTTTAGAGGGCTTTTCCAATCCAAATAATTCTGTGATTGTAAAGGAAGCATGGCTAAAATTACTGGGCTATAACACACATCAGATGTGCTGGCTGAACAGAACACTTCTGCCAAACCCATGAGAAGAAGAAAAGATGAGTTACAAAGGAGGAGCTCCACTCACCTGCATGACTCTTCCTGGCAGCTACGACACAGGAGATTGATTATGCAGTGATTGTATTCAGTTAGACAAATAAAATAAACTTTTTATTTACTTGACAAGTAGAGCGAGCCTTTAAATGGCTCTTGTGACTGAAAATAAGGAATTTTCTGCAATATTGAATTTCAGCAAACATTGCTGGGATTTCGCTGGAGGAGAAAGAGACAGATACAGATATTGGCAGAATAGCTGAAGGAGTCTCTAATTAAAATTTATCCCATTTCACTCATTAGTTAGAGAAGGTCATTTAATAATGAAGGCTGTCTTAGCAGTTTCATCAAAGTAGTACATTTAAGACAACACAATTTCTTATGTGATCTATTCTAGAATATGGTGAAATATAAAATACTAGTCACATAGTCAAGTCAGATTTTTATGGGGGAAAACCATTAAAAGAGAAGCAGTTACCAGAAAGTGAAATGTCTACAGCAATTCAAAGATGAGCTGGTATGGCTTGCCTTCTATATTGATTTTGCTTTCTGCTTAGCAACAGGATCTCATGTGGGTTATATAAAAACACAAAAACACCCAACAATATGATTCAGGATAACCTTTTCCGGAAACATTGCTGGTATTAATCTTGGATGGAACTGTTTTACCTTGGAAGATTTGAACAATAAAATACGAACTTGAAAGTATTTGATCTGTGGTGAACTAGCTGGGAGTGCTTGCCTGCACTAAACAAAGCTTTTGATTTTAATATGATTGAATACATCTTTATGTGACACCTGTTCAAACATATCAGGGAAACTGGAGACAAAGGAAATGGGTAGATGGAAAGCAACTTAGAAAAGCAGGCTGCCCATAATGGCTTATTTCAGAGAATAGGGCTTGTGAAACGTTCTGTAAAATTCCAAGAAACCCCAAATATTTCTATTTATGTAGTTCCATTCAGCTCCCCAGCAATGTTATGGCAGGATACCTTTTGTTCTGCACCCAATCTGGTGGCTTTTTACAGGATACTGAAATGTTTGTGTGAAATGACTGAAGTTCCAAATGCATTGTTGCTAACCTTTTACATCTCTCTTCTGATGATACTCGAGTGACTGTATTCCCCAGAAAGGACATTTTTGCCTGTGGCTAGACACCATCATCTTGGAAGATGCTTCATGTTTTCAGCTGTCATTGGAACTAATTTTAGCTTGTTGGGAGCTGAATTTTCTTTGCTTATGTGGTTGGCTTTGTTTGTCCTGCAAAGTCCTGCCCAATCCTGTGGCTCTGTGCTCTGCCTGAACTATCTTTTCCTGGAGGAAAGGATGGCAGATTGCTCTTCCCTGGAACCAATAGTGGGAGCTGGGGAAATTCCAGCATGTCTTTTCTATGCAGGAGGAATACATTTCTGTGATTGTTTGGCCTTAGAAAGGTGATTTGGGGAATGCTTTTTAAGACATACACGCTTCTTCTTCTTCTGTTGTGGCTTCCCTCAAATACAGGATCAGAATAAAATATCCAGAGTCACATGAAGCTGCTACTTTTGTATATCACAAAGGACAGACAACAGGCAGACACTGTATAGAATGCAACACTGGAAAAAACACAAAAATAACCAAAAAACAACAACAAAAAATCCTCACAACACAAACAGACCCAAAGAGATGGGTTTAGATTACACAGTAAATTCAGAAATACCAATACATGTATCTAGGAATAGTTTTCCTTCCTGCTTAAAGCATGCAGCACCTCCTTTTGTATTCAACCAGCACAGGTCACTGCTTCTTGGATAGCTCCTGGTTCCTGCATTGCTTGGGGGGGCTTTCAGCCCTCTCATGTGGCAGCCCAGGATGCTGAGACACGACAGGTAGGGAAAGGATCTTGTGTCTCTTCTTGGCTCTCCTGCCTTTCCTTGCAAATGTTATAAATCCTAAATCTCAACAGGTTCATTCTCTTTGTGATAATTTATAGATTATTTTGATGTTGATGACACATAGCAGTGGGCTGACCCCAGCCAGCATCCGAGCATCCTTTCAACTCATTCCCTTTTGCTTGGGGATGGGGAGGAAAAAATTCAAAGGGAGACAAAGAGATTCATGGGTTGAGATAATGGAGTTTATTAAGCAACACGAAAACTGCCCATGTAAGCAAAGCAAAATAAAAGATTCATTCAGCATGTCCCATTGGCAGGCAGATGTCTGGCTGCTTCCTGAGAAGCAGAGCCTCATCTTGGTTATTGGCCACTTGCAAAAACAAATGCCATAATCACCAACATGCCATCTTCCTCCTCCTTTCCCTGAGCTTTTTATGCTGACATCATATGGCATGGGATAGCCCAATGTCAGTTTGAATATCTCCATGTCCCCTCCTAATTTCCATCCCACCCCCAGACTCCTTGCTTTGGGACAGGGTGGAGAGAAGAGAGAGAAATCCTCAATGCAATGTGAGCACCACAGCTCACAGAAATGCATCACACAGGGTGCTGTGAGGAAAGTGACCTCCACCCCAGCCAGACTGGCATCAGAATGAGCTGGGGTGGGTTGGCCATGGTGGGCAGACAGACACATACCCAGCTGCTCTCTCACTCCTCTTCCTCCGTGCAGCAGGGAAAAAAGGAGACAAAAATGCTCATCGATCAGTATAAAGACAGAGGTATCACAAACTGATTACCATCATGGGCAAAATGGACATGGTTCGCTGAAAATTAATTTATCAGTAGCAAGTAGAAATGAAGAATGGTTAGAAACAAAGATGGAAGCTAAAAAAAACCTTCCCCTTCAACCCTTCAACCCTTCAACCCTTCAACCCTTCAACCCTTCAACCCTTCAACCCTTCAACCCTTCATTTCTAATTCTACCTCCTCCCACCCAAGGAATGTGAGGCAATGAGGGATTGTCAGCAGCTCATAACATTCCCTCTGACACTCCTTGCTCCTCACACTTCCTCCCTGCTCCAGCACAGACCCTTTCCCTGTGCTGCAGTCCCTCAGGTAAGCCCATACCAGTGTGGATCCTCTCCATGAGCCACAGCTCCTGACTGAGAATGAGCTCCTGCACAGGCTCCTCTCCCCAAAACAAAATAAAGCAATGCCATCACAACACCAACAAAAGCGGCCAATTTACAAACATGATAAAAACCCAGAGCTAGACCCCTCACAACACTGCAGCAATAAAATATTCCCCACAATCATTCCACTCTTCTGGGTGCTTCCAGTCCAAGTTTTGTTCACTGCCTCTCCTAATTGCTGTCTTTATCTTAAATCCCTCACCAGATCCTTCCTGTTCCTAACTGGAGGGGGAAAAGCAGATCCAGGTGCCTTCCTCTTGTTCTTCCTACTGTCCAGGGGGAGGACATGAGATGGTGAAACCACCTCTAAGCTGGAAGGCCATGAGCAAAATTTGAAGGGGAAGGCAGCTGCTCAGAAGGGGTGCCTTCTTCTGTACATGTCTCAACCATGCCCCAGCCATGCCCCTCCAATGGTGCTGAATGCTGGGACAGACACAGCCAAGTCCCAACAGAGTGGTGAGGAGACCTCTCAGAAGATCTCTGAGTTTTAGAAGCCTCCCCGAGATCAGCAGGGCCAGGGCAGCTCCATTTGCTGTGGCACAGGACACTTAACCACAGGATCCCGTATTCCAGCCCATGAAGTGGGAAGCACAGGTTTTCCTTCTTATCTTTGCTTCTCACCATCCTGCCCTTACTCTCAAGCAGTAATGAATTATTGTCCATTAAATTGAATTAGTTAAGTGAAATTAATTTTCCCCAAGTTGCATCTGTTTAGCCTGCGACAGTAATTGGCAAGTAGTGAGTTCCCTGTCCTTATCTCAACCCATGAGCTGCTGCTGCTGCTTATTTCTTTCCCACTACCCTTTGGAGAAGGATGAGGGAGAGAGCAGCAGAGTGGAGGCCTGGCACGCAGTCCTGGCCATCACACCACACATATGAAGGTATACAATAACTTTGTACCCTTAGCACTTAATACTCTTTTCATTTAGGATGACACCTTGGGGTTTTTTGTTATTTCGGGTTTATATTTCCTGTGGTGCAGAAGATTTTTGAAAATCCCTTTAGGAAATCCCCTGGGAAAAGAATTCAGCAGCAGAACAGATGCACAGCCCAGTACAGCAAGATCCAGGCAGCTTTAATGGGATGAGTGTGCACACGATGTAAGAGAAACATACTTGGCATTCCTTTCTGGATTCGGGAGAAGTCTCTGATGAGGAGACCCAGGGAACCTGGAGGCCCTGGATGGATCTTCTAAGGGACAGTGATAGATGGAGGGGTGAATGACCATACCCTGTGGAAAACCTCTAAACTTGCTGCTGCATCTTTAAAGTGTTTTCTAAAATGCATACCCCACGCTTAAAAATTGTGTTTGGTTTGGCTGCCACAGCACTGGTAAAAATGCTTCCAGACACACGCATGACACACAAAGAGAAGGACTTGTTTTGTGTATTTATCAGCTTTGGACAGGGCTGAGTGATTTCTTTTGAAATACCATTGTCTAAGCACACCTGAACCTGGACTCAAAGAATATTTAAAGAAATCTTTTCCAACCATCACTGGTACTTCAGTAGCCCAAACTCTTGCAACTTTGAAGCTAGATTTGATATAAAGCAGCATTTGAGCTATTAGATGAAAGTACACAGGCAGCCCTTGGAAGCATCCAAAATCATCAAAAATCACCCAAAACGTGATGTGTGGCCAAGTGTCACCCAGCAGAGCATGTTGTGCAGCACAGACGTTTGAGATGCTGCCCCAAGGAGCAGCAAAACCCAGGCACAGGCCTGGCTTACCTGCAGCCTGATCTGTATTGGCCAAACCAACATGGGGATGTTTTAATTTCAGTTTAAGGATGGTTAGACTTACTCCTCATTGGCATAAGACAAACCAAAGTTAGGTGCTTTAGGCAGAACTTTATGCTCTACAAAGAAATGAGATCAATTTCAAGCAAGTTTAGGGATGTGGCTGAGTGGTGAGCTTGGCAGTGCTGGGCTGGACTTAAGGGTCTTTTCCAGCCTTGGTCATCCTGTTCTATTCTGTGATTCTTTTCTCATACCTGTGTATATTATAGACTCAGTACTGGATTTGGCAAGGACCACTGGCAATTTAGTTTCTTTCAGTTTTCTTCATCTAGGTTACCCTTTCCTCAACAAGAAAGCTTTCCTGAAATTTTAACGTAAAATCATCATTTATTGACATTTTTTGTTACCTACTTATAACATTTAAAAAAAAAAAAAAAAAAAAAGAAGAGAGAGAGAGGGACAAAGTATTTATTAAATACCACTTTTTATATAGCTCTGAATGGGGCTTAATCTGTTTTTCCATGTATTTTTTCTCTTCTCTCATGTATTCATGCTCTTTGTTCTTTCCGGTCTTCTCTCTGTTTCATCCTACTTGAAATGGAACATGAAGAGGAAGAACACAGCATAAGAGCCATTTAAAATAATTAATCAATGTACTTAGTCTTCTAAAAATACTCATACAAAACCATCCCCTTTAAAATAAATGTGTAACTAAAACAGTAATTTTGAATTCTCAGAAATGTTTTCATCAAGGCTAAATATTAATTATGCTGTTATTAAAATAAATCAACAACAGATTTATTAATTTATTCGTCCTCCTATAGGGATTTATTGAGGAGCTTGCAAGCAAGGACAATAAAATCATTACCGTATATAAAATATTATTTAAAGTGTAACACAAGTATGAAGAAAGTTTAAATGTCAGGTTTGTAGATAAAAGTCATAAAATATTTCCTTAAAATATTTTTTCTTTGATCACTTCTTCTATCAGGTTTATTTGATTTCTTAAAAACTCCCCTTCAGATTATGAACTCAAGTAATACCTCTTTCTATTACTGTCATTAAAATACTTGAGCTGGACTTCGTCCTTACCAAATAAACAGATTATTGCCATTTCTCTGTAGGTATCCACCTCTCCTACAGTCCTACCTATGTGCATTTTCCCAGGGTTTTTTTTTTTGTTGTTTTTTTTTTTTTTTTTTTTTTTGTTTTGTTTTGTTTTGTTTTTTTTTTTTTTTTGCCTGGGTTGGCTTCAGCCTTAGAGCAAACAGAGCCATCCAGGCGGTCACAAACGGGTGGTTGTTCCCCAACTGCTTCCTGCTGGCTCCTGGTGTCATTAGGGCCCCTGTTTAACCACGTGTATGGCCAGGAGGGCATGTTTGTGTTTCATTTGTACAGACATGATTAGCTCCTTCTCGGGGTTTGCCTGCTGTAAAACTGGAAATGTGTCATGCGCTATTACCCAAGCAAATGTAATGCCCCCAGAATAAATATGCCCCGTGAGCTCACAGGCTGTAATTGATGGAAAAACAGGTGTTCCCCCTTATCCTCTGTGATTGCCTGCACATATGGCCTCTTTTATGCTGTCCTCCAATTGCTTTGTAATGCTGGCTCCTGCGGAAAAAGAAATAGTGCTACTGTAAAAGAGTGGGTTTCAAGAGTCTTCTTCTGTCCACAGCCAAATTAAATACAAGCAGCACAGCCCTTTTTAGTATTTAACTAATTAAACTGCAGCAGCCACCACAAGCACTTCAGGCACCAAACTGCATTCCCAGCTACTCTCGTCTTAAAACTTGGTGCCCTGACTTAGCAAATTAAAGCTACATATAACACAAATTACCATTTGAATGGGGTCAACATCCGCAAATTGGACCCTCCAAACAGAATCAGTAAAATAGTATCAACTCCTTGTTGGTTTTATACTTTACAGCCTGAAGTTTTATGTTAAAAAACCCAAACATTTAGCTCCCAACAGCTGTGTAAGACCTACTGGCCTTGCGGCGTTAAAACCAGGAAGATTTTGGAATGAGGTGCAGGCAGAAACGTCAACGATCCCTTTATATAACAGGTTTTCTACAAGGTTTTGTTCTCCTGGGTGAATGCACTTGGGGGAGAAACAATAGAACAGCTGGAGGGCCACCCTTTAGAGGTGAAGGCTGGTGATACTCAGCAGCCAAAACACGTAGTCTAAGACTGGGTTGAATGTTGATCCCTGTGCATTGATCTGTTCCCCCTAGCATGCATCTGCCTCTGCATCACTCTTCCTGTCACAGCAAGGCTTGCAGTGGACAGAACAATCTCTGCTTCAGTTGCCTCTGGTGGAAGATTCCCAGAGTCAAGACCTGGTCTTACCTCTGTCAACCCAGCAGTGTGTGCAGGGACTCTGTAACATGTTCATGATATGTTCCTCCTGCCCCCCAAACACACCTCTTTTGGTTTCTCACAGAGAGGGCTTGTTGTTTAGCCATCAAGAACCTACGAGTATTTTAACCTAAATTCAGTTTACATATTGAAAGCAAGCTCTGTGGGCAGACAAAATATGCTTGGTTTGATCTTACAGAATCAGAGGGGCTGATCAAGATATGACATCAGAGATGAATCTTTCTGTCTGGCTTCTACACTGCCACTGATCTAAAACGAAATGTCATTACATAATACCTTCATCCAAAATATACTTGCAACAAAGCAAAAATGATAAAACAGTGGCATCCTCCCTTTTGAATTTTCTGCAGATAAACATGGTGCTTTTACCTGCCTTTGGCTTTCCTTATGTCCTGCTCCTGTTTATCTCTGCTCTCTCCTTAATTGCCTCAGCAAGAAAACATTTGCTTCTCTTCTACAAGATGCACAAAGAAGAAGAAATGTATCTTTCTCACTTTATCTCTTCCGGCTTTCATTTCTGTGACTGCTTTCTCAATTCAGGGCTTGCAGACCTTCCTGCCTGCGCTTCCCACCCTGTAACATAAATTTCGCAGGGCTCTGGCCACTGTTCAGAGGTGCTGAAGCTCCTGAACTCCTTCCTCCATTGCTTTGCTTTCCTGACTGCACGGTTCTGGTTGAAGGGATGGTTTTGCTGGACATCAGTGTGGAGGTGGTGAAGCCACAGGGCACCAGCTGCAGAGAGCAATGCCCACACCAGGAACAGATGTCTGGAGAGATGCCACAGCAGCCAACAGAGAGCTGGGCTAGAGATTATAGACTTGAACTTTGAATAAGGATTACTAGGTTTAAGTAAGTTATGTCTATTAATAAGAAAATAAATAGAGTGTTGTGCGTAAGTGCTTGGCTTTTCAAAACCTGCTTGTCTCCCTTTTTCATGGAGGAGTCTTTGAAAGATCAGAAACATGGGTACAAAAGCACGGCTACAGCCTCAAACATTTGCATGCCTTTTCACAATAAGGGAGAAAAATCCAGTCAGTTAAATTCCTGGCCCTTGTAACTTAGAATTTCATCGTCGGTGTTGCATGCTGTATTGATAGATATCTTACCTATGTGCAAAGGAATATTTTGCACTAGGTTTACAAGGATATATTTCTACTTGGAAAATGTAACGATTCCCACTGAGCTACCACACACTGAAAAAAATCTCTGCACCAACTCGTTATTGGGATGTGGATCCCCTAGAAGCAGATCTACCTTGAATTTCATGTTAAACTGAAGTTATAAGGAAGAAAAAATATTTTCATAACCAGCCTTGTGCTTGTTTCTGATCTTACACTCAGTGGAATACCACTGGGTGCAGTAGGGACTAAATGAATATTTCACTGATAAACAACATGCCTAAATTGTTTATGAAGCATAAAACAATTATCTTTGACTCCACCTGATGCTGCTGAGCAAGCTGTTCCTATTTATTGTGCTATTGTTAGTTGGGAATGTAGTGCATTGGACAGCATCTTTCCTGAATGGATGGCATAACCAAGTGCATGTAACACAATTCAGAACTCTGTACACAGCCCACCATCCTGCACAGAAGGATTTCTTAAAAACCAAACACATGTGAATGGATTAATCATTTAGCAAAAAGTGCCTAGACTTTCAAAACACTCCTGTGGATGTAGATGTTCTGACCACTGCTTAAAGACTTGAGGATATAAATTGTCATTACGCGTCCATACAACTCTGATTTTATTTCTGTATGGAGACAATATTTCTGCAGAGATCTTTAATACAAAATGCAGTAAAAAAGCCATGCCAGCTTGCAGCCTCAGTGATGAGAAGAGGTAAAAGCGCTTTGTGTTTTGAGTAGAATGCTGGTGTTAACAGTCATACAGGAAAAGCCCACATGGAATCAGAAATCGCTTGGTGAGATGGCCACATTTAAATAAAGCCTCAGAAACAATTCTAAAAATGGAACAGAGGGATCTTTAAGGCATCTGTCCAGGAAAGCGAAGAAAATACATTTTTGGCAGTGAACACTGAGAAAATCATGCAGAGAATAAAATATATTAACATGAACAGGAATCACATGCCCTGGTTGCTGCCTTGGCTTTAGTGAACCTTGACCTGTTGTCACACTGTGTTGCAGAAAGAAAACAGGGGTGAACAACAGGATGGTGCTCTAGTGCCATTTTATCAGTGTTCTATTCTGTACCAATACTTATTCATATTCTTTTGGTATTTCTAGTATACTTACCACACACTCACCCTTTCCCCCTCTCATAGATCCATTCATATTCCTGTATTTGAGGCTCCTACTCTTATGGCTGGCAGAGCAGTGGCAGTGATTACAGTCCCCTGGTCCCTGTGGGTCCATGAAGATGCACAGAACCATATCCCCTCTGGCATGGTGGTGTCTGGCACTGAAACACTGATCTTTGAAAATATTTTCCTCTCCCCGTTCTTTCATATTTGTGTTTTGGTTATTTCCCCATTTTAGATGCCAATGAAGAGCAAGGCAAGGCATATCTGTCACTTCATAATAAATGGAAGGAAGCGCAGATCTAAAGCCAGCTTGCCAAAATTTACAGTTAAAGAGTTGGAAGAATCAGGAAATTAAATACAGTACACTCTAAAGTGAAGATGTAAAAGGTTCAGTTACAGAGGCAAAGGGCATTTAGAAAACATTAGGAAACTTTTAGAAGCATTTTCTAAAGAAAATGAAATGGTAGAGGGAATGCTGAGGGAGCTGAGGAAATGCAGATGCAAAATGAAAATGTGGAAATAAGTGTTTAACAAATTGAAGTAATTGCTGAAAAAATAAAACGTGCAGACCAGTGGATGCGGTTAAAATAATAAAAATCGAAGTTATTTTAAAGTGAGAAATTGTACAAAATTAATAACTGTATTTGAGGATAAACGTGTTTGCCCACCACCATCGGGGTGCCCATTAATGCAGCACATCTGTGGTGTGTCAGAGGTGCCGGGGGACAATGAGCCGCGGTGGGTCCCGGGTAGAAGCACAGTCGAACAAAAAATACTGAACTCACCACGCTTTGCCCTCGCACCCAGGGGACAGGAGACGGGGGCTGGGGGCAGAAAACGCGACCGCGACGGGATGGGACGAGGGGCGGGCGGGGCTCCTGCCTCACCTGGGCTGGGGCTCGCTCTTACCCATCACCTACAATAATGGAAACGATGGCGCACCGGCACCCAACCGGCCCCGCGACCCTCGGGGACCAGACCCCGCATCCCCCGTCCCTCCTAGCGGCCGCTACCCCCACCATTCCCCCCCGTCCCCCGGGGACCCGTCGGGCTTCGCCCCCGCGCCCCCGCCTCCATCCCGCTCGCTTCCGCGCCCCCCCTGGAATCACCCCCCCCCCCCTCGCTCGGGGGCCAGGTACACTTGACGTCAGGATGGCTGTCGTCGTTTTGACGTGTAAACACTCATTTCCATTCCGGCTCCGGAGGGTCTGTGAGCCTCGGGCAGCCGCGCCGGCAGGCAGGCAGGGCTCTGCTCCGCGCTATCGCGTAGCAACGCGGCGCCGCATCCCGCATCCCACATCCCGCATCCCGCATCCCTCCCGGGTCCCGCGGCCATGGCCGGGCGGCGCTGGGCCGGCCGGTGCGTGGCCCTGGCTGTGCTCCTGGCTGCCTGGTCCCTGCCCCGAGGAGGCAGCGCCGGGAGGCTCTTCCTCAACGAGTGGGCAGCGGAGATCCCGGCCGGCCCCGACGCTGCCAGAGCCATCGCGGACGAGCTGGACTACGACCTGGTGGGGCAGGTACGGCCAGGCAGAGGACAGCATCCCGCAGGATGCTCCGCGACGGGGCTGCTTTCCCATCTCGCGAGGCTCTTTACCTCTCCTCTCCCTCAAACTTGTGCCCGGCTGCCGCCCGCGGGGCTCCGGGGTGTTTAAACCTCCCGGTCCCCCCACCGCAGCCTCCCCAGGGATCGGGTCCGCCCCTGGCGCTCAGCCAGGGACGGTTCTTCAGAGAGGACAGGACAGGGAGACTCAGCTGTTCCTCCGGGCACCGGGCGGGGACCTGCGGCTCTCCTTGAAGGAGCGGGCAGGGCGCTCCCGTTCTCCTTGCCGGGGCCGCGCAGGGTCGGGCGGGGGGTCCGGTTCTCCCTGGAGGGGTCCAGGCAGGGCAGCTGGCTCTCTCTAAGGACACGGACAGAGTCAGGCAGGGCACCCCTCTGTCCCTGAGGAGACAGGGCGGCCACCCCGCCGTGCCACAGGGACCCGGGCAGGGCTCCCGGCCCTCCTCCGGCGGTCCGGGCAGCGGGAGGAGGGCGCGGGCAGTCCCCGCTCCGCCTCCGCCTCGCCGGCTCCATCGCCATCGCGGGGCTTCTCTCCAGCCATCCCTCGGGCGCTTTTTTTGGGATGCCGTGACGTCAGCGTTGTTAGGGATGAGTAACCGCCGTGAGGGAACAGTTCGGTCTCACCTCCCGGCGAGGGTCCTGTGCCGGGCACGGCGTCCCCCAGCGCTGGGACCCTGCTGTCCCCGGGGTCGCGGTCAGCTCCTCTCCGTGCCGCCTGCCCAGCCCCGCGTAGGGCACGGCCGTGTTCTCCGCACTCCCAAACCCGGAGGTGTGATCCCGCCTCTGTGGGTTTGGTCTGCCCTCGTAGCCGGCGCATTTGCCCCCATAGCTATTAAAAGAGCCCGTCCTTAGGCGAGTGGGGTGCTCGAAGTCAGCAGGCTTGCTCGCTGGCTGGCTACTGAGCAAGCGAAAATGCTGCTACAGGGGGTGCCTGTACAACCCAGTCCAGCAGTGAGGAGCCTGAAGCCGTGCAAAGCTTTTCACACCCGTCCTGCTGAAACCCAGAAAAGCAGATAAAACTGGTGTGCAACCAGGATGTCCATGAGTGTAGTGTAACTTGAGGACTGTAATGGTAATGACTGCACTTGAGTAGCCTAAATGAAATTACTCCCCCAGCCTCTTCTAGCAGCACACTAGCTGAGAGAATCACTTGTTACTTGAAGAGCGCTTCCTTGTTTGGATTAAAATATCTGAAGGCTAGTTTCTTGCTCTTTTGTCTTTCAGGCAGCGGGAATTCTTTCATGTTTTGATTGTTGGTACTTGTTCACACAGTGGGGAAATAACCTCCTGATAATTAAGGCATGTCTGTGTCTTACAGATTGGATCACTCAAAAACCACTACTTGTTCAGACATAAGAGTCACCCAAGACGGTCCCGAAGAAGTGCTATTCATATCACCAAGAGACTTTCTGATGATGAGCGAGTGAGTGTTAAATTTATTCTTTTTTACAATTTTTTTATTCTGTCTCCTTACCACTAGCTTTGGAAAGGGGTCACAGGCAGGCCTTTCTTATTTTGCAAGTCTAATATATTCAGCCATCCACACTCATGATGAATAATACTTAACTGTTCTGTCATTCACAGGCAGAATCTGACTCTCCCTTACCACATATTTTACAAGAGCTTTCCAAATTAAGATTTAAGATGTGCAGCACCAGAATTTCAGATGTTGATGTGCCACTTATTAAAATGTGAACAGGGAGCCAAGGGGCTGGATTCAAAGTAAAAATCCATAGATGCACTAAGTTTAATTAGGCCACGTCTGTGCAATTACCATGTGAATTAGGTTTGATTTAAAGTGACTGAATATTAAGGGAAAAAAAAAGAAGTAGGGAAAAAAGGCTGAGATTCTGCTGGATTGGCTTCTGCTTCTCAAAGGATCCATCACACATTCCAGACTTGCAGTCTTTTGTTGCAATGATATGCCACTGCAGCCAGAGAACATGCAAACTGGAGAGACAGGGGTCTAAGGTACAACCTCTGCTGAAGCAGACTCCTTGTTTGTCTGGCTTTATTTCAGAGAGAAGAATTTCTCTTTGTAAGCATAATGAAAAACTGGGGTGCATGACAAATTTAAAGAGCAGACCAGAAAGCTGTCAGCCTCTCTTACAAACTATTTTCTGGGAAATGTCACAACAACATTGGATTTTAAGATCTGCATTGTTGCAACAATCATTGTGACAATACGAGCTGTCCAAACCATGAAGTAACCTAGTTGTCAAAAGCACCAAATTATCATATAGGGACAAATCACTTCAGAATGAGTAATCTTCTATCTGGAGCTTTTAGATGCAAATGTCAACTAGGAGGAAATACTCTGTGTGGCAAGACAGAGTGCTTGTTTTGCCTGTTTTGTTTCAAAACTGTACAGTCTCATCTTTTTCCTTGCAAACAGGAACTGATTTATCAGTTAAAGCTGAAATAAGCTAATCTTGGGATGTTCAAACCTGCAGATTGAGTCTAAACTAGTTCCAATTTATACCTACAAATATGACCAGATGTCCCATGTCATTGTAGTACGATGTTCAGGATCAGAATTTTGGGTGCAGTCTCTCTCTTTTTTTGAGCTCACTGCATCAAATGAATCCGCTGTACAGGGAAGAATGAGAATGTTCAATACATCATATTCTAAAATTGTAGTAGAATGGAAGTGATTGCATTTTATTGTTACCAGACATTATTGCATCCTTGCATTCTTAGATTCAAAGTGCTGCAGGTGATTTGCTAAATTTACTCCAATTTCCATTTTATTTACCATCCTGTAGGCAAATTAACTCTGAATAAATGAGATGTAATTATGCACTATGTAAGTGTATAAACACAAAGCAATCATGTAAGTCTCTGTAGTTACACAGGGACCTTTGCTCTAAAGAGCTGCTCTTGTTCAGCAGCAGCCTACTTAAAAAGATTTAGATTCAACCTTTAAAAAAGGGAGAGAAAAGGGAATCCTGCTTTTGTTTGTATAACGCCTTCATGAATTTTACGGTATGTTAAGTGTGAAAGCTGTGGTAAAACTTGGCTCTAATCTGAATATTTATCTGCTTCCTATAGTGTTTGTTGTAAAACAGATAAAGGCTGTGAATACATTGAAGAGATATAATTATCTGGTTACCTAACTTCTTCTAGTATTTGCACTAGTTTCCAAATTTACTTTCTTGCAGGTAGACTTGAATTGAGATTTTTTTTTTCAATGTTTTACGTATCAGTGATTGGAGATTTGGCATGGCGCCTTCAGCTTTTGCTGGAGATGGATGGTTGGAATCTCACTCAGCTGCAGAGTGACAAACATTTGGCTTGTTTGCCTGACATATGTGCTTGGGAGTTTCAGCTCATTTCCCTTCAGTGCACTTGCTCACCGCGAAAAAAAAACCAAAAAAACAAGCATGGAAGTTGTCAATTGCTAATTACTGTTGGGTGGTGAAGAGGTCAAGCTTTGCTGCAGGCAGGGAAGAGAGACAGAGGTAATTGCTCCAACCTGTGCACAAGTATGTATGTCCTGAGATATGAAGGTTTAAAACACCTACACTTGCGTGGGTAAATTCATCTTCCATGACTAAGGTTTTTAGGGGGTTTAGGACTAAACATATAGCAAAGAGAATCGTAAACATGCCTAATGCAGCTACCATTTAAAAGGATTTATGTTCTTGTAGTGAATTTTCATTAGGCTTTCATTAGAAAATTGCATTTTAATCAAATTATACTTTTTAATCATAACTTCTGAGTCATTATTATCTCATATATGGTGATCGATGTCAGGATCATAAAGCTGTTCAATCACAGTAGATTAAAGGAACGGAATCTATTCGGGGCTTGAAAGTAAAAGATTAGATCCAAGGCACCCTCCACGTGAGGCTTGTCACGGGACCTTGGCAATCTTACAGAACCTGAGTTTGCTTTGCCTACTTGGAAACTGGGATGAAAAGGACCAACTGTGCCTCCGTCAGAGTGACTGTACAAGGACCAACTATGAATAATATTTTATACCCTTTCCAAAAGGAGCACACAGCAGAGAGAGGCATCATCTCCAGGATTACATTTGAGCTGGTTTCAATGATACATTCAAGGGCCATACACGTTTAAAATATATCCTAATGCCTCAGACACTGTGTCTGTGCCTGTGCACAAAGGCTGGGCAACTAATTTGGTGCTTTATCAAAGCACACTGAAGCATTCTGGCTTTCAGTTTGCCTTAAGTGTAATTATGCTGGTGATGAAGTTAGTTTAATGTTCATAGCTTGCTAATTGATCACTCTTCAAAACACCACTAGGAAGGAGACTTGGAGGTCCAGCTGGTCTGTAACAGCATCATTATGATTGCTAGACTAAAGCCAGAGATTATTTTTCCTCTTTCCTTCTCACTCCCAATAGAGAGTAAATAAAAGATAAGTAGGAGAAAGAAGTAGGCTGTGTTTTTCCTTGTTTCAGTAAGCACCATTGCTTAGATGACCTTCTAGCCATACTATGTGGTTTTATTTGAAGCAAAAACTTGCCTTGTGTCACTCACAGTTTCTTGTTAAATTGTACTTCATGATTATCTGTTAATTGATTCTACAGTACTGTGATTACACCAAGTTCTCTTCCCTAAATCTCCCTGTACTGCAGTTTAAATATTCTTCCCTGTACTGAATTGCTCATTTTGCTCTAGGCACCAAAATTTCTCAGTGATGAAAGCCCTTATATTCTAGGTTAAGAAAGTCCCAAATTAAAGAGGTTCGCTTGTCATATCTTTACAAATAATTGTAGGTGTCATGGGCAGAGCAGCAGTATGAAAAAAAGCGAACCAAGCGTGCCTCCGTGAGAGACTCAGCAGAAAGCCTTTTCAACGACCCTATGTGGAATCAGCAGTGGTATCTGGTAAGAATTCGCTGCCCTGTGGAACTGGGGGAAGGTGGTTGTGCCATCAGCTGCAATTTTTTACCAGCATCAAAGTGATTGCACTGAAGGGAATAAATGAAGAGACACTTTAGTTAGTGTATGCTGTAAAAATGAGTGATCTCTGTGCATAACATTTTCATTCTCTCTTCTGTGGAGTGTTGCTTTTACAAAGACTCTAGATGCCAATTCAGCTGCTGTTTAGTATGGGGGGTGGGAGGGGGGTGATATCACAAATTGTTGACAGTTAAAAAACACTTTAATGAAAATTTAAAAATATTTGTGGTTTTCATGTAAGAAGTCCATGACCATGCTGGCCATGTATTTCTTTATTAAAATTGATAGTGCAGAATACATACACCAGATGAAAACAAAAGCACCTGCATATATATGACAAGGACCTTCAGCCACATAGAATAGGATTTTTGTGTTAGAGGGTCACTAAAGCTCACTCACATGCTCAAAACCTCAAGGAAGAAGAATTCCTGAGCCCTATAGTTTCTGTCTCCATGTGTCAATTGAGAAATACAGTTCATCATTTAGATTTTACGTGGTTTCTTCCAAGAGCCTGTTTCCATTGTGCATCTAGCTGTACCTTCCATCTAGGATTCTCTGCTTTCACTCAGAACAGGGATGGGATTAAAGGTGAGTATAACAAGTGAAAAAGAAAGGTCAAGAACAAATGGGGCCTGAGTGGCTGGAAATACTTTTCCTCAATTCATCCTAGAGAAATCATACCAAACTCTAGGCTGCTGTCCTTCATCTGAGCTAGGGAAGATAAATTATAAACCACAAAATATTTCCATAACGATCCCTGCAGACTTCGTTTGAACAGAAAAAAATTTGTTATCTGTAAGAAATTAGTTTTTCTTTGAAGCAGAATGTCTGTTTGCTTCCTTGCCTGTATCCAAAAAAGCAGGACATTTCCAAGATGTCTATATTACATGAATACACAAACACACACAGTGTTCATAAAAGCAGTCTGGGGGGAAAAAACCTGGCAATGTTCTGCTCTCCAGAGGATTTAGTTCCTTTTCCCACCTATTTATGATTTTCACTACTTTTCCCTCTAGTTTTCACAAGTGAGAAACAAAAACAGGTTCCTTACCCTTGCTTGCAATGAACATTGAATTTTTCTGATTAAACGCATAAATGTGTTAGATACTTTCTTCCAAAATATCTTTTTTGCCTTGTAGTGAATAACTACTACTGTATTTTTATGATTTGACGGCAACAATTTTAGCTCTATCCAGTAAACCTTCACACATCACCAGGAAAAAATATTATTTGATGGATTCAAGAGAACAAAACTTGAAATCTCAAATAATTTCCTGAATGGAAGCAGTCAGATATAGATAGCAAAAAAATGAAATAAATTTCCTCCCCATAACAAATTTCTTTTCCTAAGCCTTGTATTTTATGCAGTATTTCTTTGGAAACAAAGACATAAACCTGCCGTCAGCTAGTATAATTGTGCACAGACAAACAGAAAGAAAGTGCTTCTTTTTGCAGCTGTGCTTTTATGGGGGCTGTAAGCATGTTTTCTAAATTAGATGTATGTACTGCTCATTTAGTATTAGAGGGGGAAAATTACCCATTTAGGAGATACTCTTCAAAAAACTTTCTTCAGAAGAGAAGTCTATACATGATTTACACTTCCAGCTGTACCACGGGGACAGCAATGAGGGTGGTAAAGAGAAAATTGTGATTCAACACCGTTGTTCCCAAGCAAACTACCACTTCAGTTGTTTTACCCATTAATTATTTTGCTCTGCCTAACTGTACCGTCCAAGGAGAAAATACACTTGGAGGAAATCCAGCTCACTGCACTGCGGGCACTGTCTTGGCTCCTCATCAAATGGAAAGAACAAACATTAGCAGGTCTGATTATTAACCCAGTGCTCCAAGGTCCATCGGTGCATCCCCACAACCCCTTTCGGTTTCTGATGCCTGCAAACCAAAAAATACAAGATATTTTTTGTCCAGAAGTGGTCTTCAGGGATATTCAAGCAGTGGGGTTAATCTTTCAGTGCCACAAGTATTTGATGAAACTAATTTTTGTTTTATATTTGCAAAATTTGAGGAAAATACACAAGTTCAGGCTGAAATTGTTTACAGCACCTTTAAAATACGACTTTGAATCCGTTTGGTATAAATGGATAAAATGTTGATATATTTAAATCCCTTCTGTCCTGCAGCAAGATACAAGAATTACTCCATCCCTGCCCAAACTGGATCTCCATGTTATTCCTGTGTGGCAGAAAGGATTTACAGGCAAGGGAGTTGTCATCACAGTCCTAGATGATGGGTTGGAGTGGAATCACACTGACATCTATGCTAACTATGTAAGTTTGAACATCAGAATGCTATAGAATAGATTAACCAGTTTTAAATTTGATAAACAGACACTCCTTCCCAGCTCACTGTCTGCTCTGTAAGTCAGCTCCTGCAGTACAGAGACTGAAATATTTGCCTTAGGCATGATTTGGAACCTGGTCTGTGTCACAGGAAGCTGAATGTCACTTAACAATGGTAGCAGGGAGGATAATTTGTTGTTCTGTTCTTCCTTCAGTAGATTTAGTTCCCAGACACATTTGTGTGTAGTACTTTAATGCTAAATTATTAAAGCTCCATGAAAAAGTTATGGATTTGTTAATGGCCATCAAATTCTACCAGCCTGATTGCTGCCAATATGAGGCACATCAAGTAAATAAATACAGACTCTAGAACCCATTTTGTTAGCAATTTAGAAATGCCTTTTCTAGTCGTCTGAATTAATTCTGGTTTTCTTTATTTACATGTAGGACCCCAAGGCAAGTTATGATTTCAACGACAATGATCATGATCCCTTTCCTAGATATGATCCAACAAATGAAAACAAGTGAGTAGCTTTACAGTTGTCTGAAGAGAACAAAACATTGCAGTGTTTGTTTGGATGTTTGAAGATACAAGTGGATAAATTTCTGTGTATGTCTCCCATGCAATTATTTTATAAAAGGAAGAACTTGTGTAACAGAAACAATGGATTGTTGAGCTTGGAAGGGATTTGTAAGGTCATCTGCTCAAGCAGGGAGCTCTAGAGCCAGTTGCCCAGGATAATGAGGATGGCTTTTGAATACTTCCAAGGAGGGAGAGGCCACAATCTCTCTGGGCAACCTGTGGCTTGGTTGCCCTCAATGTGAAGAATCGCTGCTGGATGTTCAGAAGGAACATCCTGTGTTCCTGTTTGCAGGAGTGTTCTCACATTACATTGGTATAAACACTGGGATAAAATTCCCAGGTGAAGAACTTCATAATTGTAATCTCCCTATGATGTCCTGAATTTCTTTATGTCTTTGTAAGTGTAAGGTGGTGATATGTTTCTGCAAGATGAAGGGAATAGTCTATTCATGTGTCTCTGTGTGTTTCTGGAATGACACCTCTCAAAGTATATTTGTGCTTCAATTCTCTGCTTTCCTCTGGAAATTTTTTCTTAAAAAGTCTCTTGATGGGTCTGTCAGACCTACATCCATTTCACTCCAGTTACAGATTTTTTCCATAAGAAAGAGAACAGGAGAGATATCCTTAGAAGCTGATACACAAAATAGTAAATTTCTTAAACAAATTAGGATGCCAGTACTCAGTACAGATAGCAAGCAACTGATGCATTGGCCCCCTGTTTCCTATCAGACAATACAGTAGCACTCAAAACATAAATCATTGTATGAGGGAAAAAAGATCAGTCTGAGGATAAAAATCCCATGAATAAGACATTTGAAAAATGGCATTTCTACTTTGTTACAGTGTTATTTTAGAGAAAGAAGCCATTATCCTCTTGTTATGATGTCATTATCTCTTAAATCTACCTGTATTGCCTCTAATCTTTATTAATAAGTAAATGGAATTCATCCCAGAACCACTGAAGCATGTTATTGAATAACAATCTGTAACATTACATAATACAATGCTCTTACCTTGAGACTTATAGGAAGGCTTTCTGTATTGAGGAATTAGAATGACCCATGGGGAAAAAAAGGATTGCATAGAAAATAGTTTATTACAAGAAAAAATTAGCAATGGGGATACTTTAAAGGCTCACTTTCTGAAATCCTAAATAAATCCAGTCATTTAGGAAAAAAGTATCTAAACGTGTGATTAAAAAATACTTGTATCATATTTCTGTCTGAAGACAGCTTCCTAGCCCCATAATTTTATACTACTTTTTTACCCTACTAAAATACTGGTATCTTCAGCAAGATTAAGGAAAGCATTTATCATCTCATGGAAATGTTCCTTTGAACATTAAGTAGGGAAAATTATATTTAATGAGGCTTAGGAGAAATAAGTATTTTTGTATCATGTAGGTACAACTCAAAAGCTCTTCAATAACTGCATTGCATTCACTGAAAGGAAAAATTTGAATAAATCAAGGTCCTTGACAAGTCTTTCTGTACAATACAAAAAAGCTGTTATGATGTGTTCTTTATTCTTGTTGTTTTTATTCAGGCATGGGACACGGTGTGCAGGAGAAATTGCCATGCAAGCCAACAACAGAAAATGTGGAGTTGGAGTAGCCTACAACTCCAGGGTTGGAGGTAAGGAAACAAAAATAATTAGATGTCTAATATGAATGGAAGCAAGACAGATGCTGAGTGTTGCCAGATACCATTAATCTGAAATATGAATGATTGGTCATTCTCGGAAAACATTTATCTTGCAGTATTATAAGCTTCAAAATCCTGTTGGCAACAGTGGTGAGTGATGCCTGTATATGGCAGGATTTCTTTAATATAGTCTGGAATTTGGTTATGAATAAATAGAAAGGTTGAACAACATAGAAAGTAATATTGAACAACAGCAGCAAGAGTATAGGCAGGGATGATGATCATGATAATAGTAATAAAACAAGTAATCATAATGTTAATTATATTAACCACAACAGCAGTAATAGCAACAACTTTTAATTTACCCAGAATTAAGACAGTATCTTTTAAGGAATTAAGGACTAATTGCTTATTATTGTTTATCCAGGGAGGAGATGGATTGAGTAGAGTGAAAGTAGGAGTACACAAAATTATACCCATCCATATTTGCAGCATATTTTTTCCATTTACACAATCGCATTCAAAAGGTCATGCCAGTGAAGTTATGCAAACTGTTGTCCTTTTTGTTTCAACACTTTCATTGTCTACTGTCACTCTAAGTTCAACTTGAAAACAAGTTTCTTGCCCATCAATCAATATCACGGTTTTGTTTTTCAATCAGTGACTCAATCTGTTAGTTGTTCATGAAGTAATCATGATGCAAGTATCAGTTGCAAGTGGTTATTTAGCTCAGAGGAAGTTATTTGTACAGTGCTACTTTTTCCATTATTCCCTCTTTTTCCTTTTAAACGATGGGAGGATGAGTTGCAATTGACACCCATAACTGTCGTTCCCACCATTTCAGAGCAGTGTTTTGTCGGCTCCCAGTTACTCCACTAAGCTGTCATGGATGCCAGCTCTGCAGTTTGCCTTTGCCGTAATGCATTATGCTGTCATGATCTGTTTAAATAAGATATCTCACTCATAATATGAAGAAGTCAGATTTTCAAAGGCAGGCAAAATGGAGGAAGCTGCAAAGATGTCTGAACTCCCACTGTGCCCTTATTTTAAGGCTCTTGCATCTACAGAGGAGGTTCTTCCACAGCTATTTGCATATGACCTGTGCTCGTTTGCAAATGCAAACTACAGATCTGTGTGGGATGATTTATCTAGAAAAGGAAAATAACAGCAGGAAAAGCAGCCCAGCAATCCACATTACCCAGCAAGCAGCATACACTTGGGCAGGGGAGGAGGAAGAATGGAAAAGTTGAAAGAAATTGTAAGCTGCTAGATACGACTAGACTGATTAAGACAGGGGTATAAGAAAAATAAGTTCAAAGAGCAGTAGAAGATAAGAGAAGTCTTCAAAAGATTTGGATAAATTTGGAGTGGCTAAACACTGAAATACTTTTTTGGTGATCCAAGCTCTATGGGACTCATTTCTCCAGAGCTGTTTTCTCTCTCTCTTTTTATTTTATTTTTTTGTTTGTTTGGTTGGTTGGTTTTGGTTTTGGGGTTTTTTTTGTTTTGTTTTGTTTTGTTTTGTTTTGTTTTTTTACTTCTCCAAATCCATGAAATGACACATTTCACACCTCTACTTAACTTGACATTAGTTCAGGATGACTTCCTTAAGTGGCTGTTTGCTTGTAGCAGTTGCCCTGCTGGACAAGTCTAGTGGTCCACAGGCAGTGCCTTCTCTCTGATAGTCAGAAATATCTGCTTTAGGAAAAGAAACCCTGACATGTGGAATACCTTGTTCTCCAACCTTCAGCATCACAGGTTGGTTTAACTTTGCCTTGAGGGGTAAAACAAAACATTCCATTAATTTTTTTGTTGCTTGTTGTCTGTGAAAGTATTGAGTTTAACATTTGAGTTCTCTCCAGTCCCATCAATGCCTGGCCCTGTTCTGAAATATTGACTGGCCTCTCCAGTATTTTGTGGCTGTGAGGACCATGGGCTTCTCTGTGCACAAGCCAGTTTTCAAAGTGACACCTTTCAGTGCCCTTTAGCATTCACCTCTTGGTCTTTGTAGAGCTGAGAAAAGTGTATCCATCACCTCTGGTATAAAGCAGGGTATGTGTATTTTCATGCATACCTGACTGTAGCACTGTGCTAGGATATTTCCATGGTGCTTCCATGGAAATTAAATTATTAAGGAGCTCCATTATATAAAGGACTGGGCTAGGAGTTTGTGCACAGCTATGTGTTACTAAAAATAGCCTTCTTCCAGGCAGATGCATATACGTGTGTCTGAAATTACCTTGGGCTTTGCCTGCTTTTGATTTTGTGGGACTGATGATGGGAGCAAGAATAGAGTTTATGCAAGAGGACATAATTGGAATCTGCTTAGGGGAATATTACTACATCATCAAATCCCTGAGTTGACTTGAACAATCAAGGTTTCTGACGATCAGGAAGGCAAGGCAATGATTTTTGCCTTGAACTGTTTTCATCGGTGTGGAGTCATTGTTCTTGGGTTTGGTTTTTTTTCTTTTTTTTTCCTTATTACATTATTTATCTGCAGACTTGTCTTTGTTTTTTTTTTTGTTTTTTTCTTTTTCTCTACGGGAAGTATCTGCTCATTACTTCTCACATTCCCACTATCTCATTGTGTGTTGCAAGCTCTCACCTGGGGCTTGCAGTCACTTTCACACAGGCAGACCTTTGCTGCCATGAGAGAATTTGGCAATTCTGAGCCAACAGAAAAAAGAGTAATCAAACCATTCTCAGTTTAAGACAATCCTGGGTAAGTGGTGTTTTTAGTACCTGAGGCAAAGGATATACCTCTGTGCTTTTCCCAGCTTTGTGAGTGATAGTGGAGCAGCTGTGGTAGAGCGGATTAACTCCTTTGCCTGATGTTAGCACTAATGAATATGAAATAATAAAGCTCAGCTTTATCTCGGAGGTATTAAGAGTATTAAGAGGTCAGCCATTCGGGAAAAGAATTATGCTTGCAGTCTTTTGTTCCCCTGCTTGATAGCACAAAAAAAGAACAAGACACCGAGCTGCAAGTATAAGGTTGGAGGTTTATTGTTGTTGAGTATTTTTGGGTAGCTTTGGGTTTGTTGCTTTTTTCTGGGGTTTTTTTGTGGTTTGTTTTTTTGGGGGATTTTATTGTTTCTTTTTAATAGAATGACTACATTTTGCCTGCTGTGCTTTGGCCAAATCTCCGTTTTGTGTAAAATACTAGAAAATGAGTACTCATAATTCACCAACTGCCAGCAATGGTGCAGCTGCTGTAGTGCTAACCTGCCAAATCCAAGGGAACCCAGACATTTTCATTGCTTGTAAACACAGGCTGAATCCTGACTGCTGTGGCTCTTATATTGCTGCTGTTGCTGTAAGAGCCATGCCATAGTGGGAATTTTGCCAGATTTCTGCTTTTTCTGCTGTCTTTCAGCATTGGACAGTGGTAGCAGCCCCAGTGCAGAGCTGTGGCTTTGCACAGCAAAGGATCCAGTGCAGATGAAACACTGCCTGCACCTGAATTTTAAGTACCACTGAGTTCAGGCTTGCTCAGAAGGAGATTAGATCATGCAGCTCCTAATAAATTGTTAATGACTAGATATCTCTGGATTGCTCACAGCAGAAAAAACCGTGGCACTAGAAAAACAGTGAGATTTTTTCTTGTAGTGGAGATTGAAGAGCTGGTGAAATTGCAGCGTCACAGAGACAGCAAAACCTTTAATGACTGTGAAGGCCAAGTGCTTTGTTTAGAACATTCAGAACTAAGTCTTTGAACTAAAACTCTTAGAACTCTTAAAAAAGATAAAAGTAATGTTGGTAAAACCTATTTCATTTCGGTGGCATTTTAGCAGTTTGAGAAGTCTTTCTTGCAGATGTAAGAGAGAAGAAGGAGGAAGAAAGAGAATGTAATAAAAAAAATAGTAACCGTAAGCAAGACATCATCTTCTTGGGTCTCTGTAGAAGGAGAAAAAGAAATAAATAGGAGGCTAACCAGATTTTAAGTTGGGGTTTTTATGTTTGTAGAGAAACACTGAGCTTTGCAAATATAATCTAACTGTACTGTTTTACACTGGCAGGAGCTTTCTCAATATTGCTTTTCTGAATGGCAGTCGGCTTGTAGTACTTATGGTTTAATTTTACTGGAAACATTAAAACCAATTAACAAAGATGAGGAAGGCGATACAGAAAGTAAATCCAGCCTGCTTCTCTCTTTTTTTTCCCTGTGAAGGTATACGAATGCTGGATGGAATAGTCACCGATGCTATTGAGGCCAGTTCAATCGGTTTCAACCCAGAACATGTGGATATTTACAGTGCAAGTTGGGGCCCTAACGATGATGGTAAAACTGTGGAGGGGCCTGGGAGGCTGGCACAGAAGGCTTTCGAGTATGGGATAAACCAGGTATGATACTTAAGGGAAAAACAAATCAAAAATTTGGCAGAAGAGAGGATTTTAAAATGGTTGATACCCGATAAAAATATGAAAATTATTTGTGATGTCTTTGCTCAAAATATATTTGAATGGACATGATATATTTTAATAGTACAGGTGAGAGAAATTTCCAGCCAGAAAGGACTTTTGAGAAAATACCATTAGGGCTTTTTATACTCGATTTTAGCTGCTAATCTCCATGGATAAGCTTTTTTTTAGACATCCTTAATTTTGCTGCCTTTGTCTCACCCTACACCCACCCTTCTCTGCTGCTTGTTTTACACTGAACAGTAATTGGATTTCTGAACTGAAAGCTCATAAAATTTAATACAAAATTCCTGCTTCATGAATATTTTTCTATGTGAAATAGTGATGCATTTTAGCACCTTATGGATGAGCTTGTATTGTGCTAATTACATTTATTTATAAATTGGTGCATGTCATGATCCAATTAAAATGAAAGTAGTAGAAATGCATGATGAAGAGTACAGGGAACAATATTTTTACAGATTTCTTTTTTTCATGTTACACTTTTTGGATGTGTTTGGATGATAAATAGGGTGCAAACTGAGAGCTTCCATAAATTTATTAGCAAACTATTCTAGCTCTTGCCGGTGAGGTGAAAAGATATCTAAAGATGCAGAGGGACTAATAAAGAGAAGAAGATTGAATCATAGAGGGGAGAAGGGAGAAATAGCTTGAAGGACAAGCAAGCAGAAAATTTTGGATAAAGGGCAATTAACATCAGTAGGCAGAAGGGGAAAAGGAGACAACGATTCAAATGCTGACAGCTGACAAAGATACTCTGAGACAATAATGGAGACTGAGAGGAGAGAGCTTGTAAGAGGTTATATGACTATAGGTAGGTAGCTGGAGCAGAGGGAGAATTAAAGGTGAAAATTAGACAACAAATTGGTCTTACTCTGGAAAAGCAGGTTCTTAGGAGGAGAAGGTATCCTTTTTTACAACTTGTTTTATTTCTAACGGGGAACAAATGTACACATTTTCCTCTCAGGATTCAAGAATTCCTTTTGCAAAGGTCTGTCTGATCTCCATTCTGCTTAAAGTCAGCCAGTGTTGGGATTGACAACATCTCTAATCCCTGGATCCTTCACTGCTGCTCTGGTGTTGGGATACACCAGTACTTTCCTGGACTGCAACCTTTGTTCTCAATGTTACTATATAATTTTCTAAAGTTGAGGTGTCTTGTCTTTCCAAATTTAAAACTTGTATCACAGAGTACATCTTATTTCTCTTTGCTTTTAATGTTTTAATTGCTGCAAATACCTTAGCATTTGCATAAATAACTTCAAATCTCACCTGAGTGGAATGATAAAAAAAAAAAAATTGTATTCCAACTGCTGTGGAATATTAAAAGCGCACATATTAATAATGAACATACATGTGCATATATATTAATAATGAACAACACAAGAAGTTTTGCTTGTCACACGAAACATTTTTTTTTCTTCTGAAGAACTAGTAGAGGTTAAGACTGGACAGTGATGCATGTTTCCTCTGTGATGGCTGTGATGTTTTACATGGTTATGCATGGAGGCTGACACTGACCCACAGATCTGTGGGAAAAGGGAGGGTATTCACTGTGTCCATCATTCATACTCCTAACCCATACCTCTGTAAGTACAGGAAAGGAAAATCAAACAACCCCTGATAAACTTGCAGATTTTTTTTAAAGCATTTTTTCCTAAAAATGGTGAGGATCAAACAGCAGCACAAGGAAAAATTTACTCATTAAATACAGACTCTGTTTTTAACTTCATAACCTGAGGAAAGCTTCTGTATCCAGAACACTAAACACTAAACCTAAGTGAGATTAAGAGTTGTGCTGTAGGGTGAGCAGTGGGATATCTCAAACAGCTGGTTTATTCTGTCTCTGTCTTCTACCATTGCTCCTCTTCTATGTTTGCTATATTAGGGTTTTGGGGAAAGGAGTTGTAAAGGATACATTGTGAGATCTGAAATCTCTTCGACAAACGTTCATTTCCTTTTTTCCTTTTTTTTTCTTTTTCCTTTTTTTTCCCCCCCCTAGGGCCGAAATGGGAAAGGTTCCATTTTCGTGTGGGCTTCAGGGAATGGAGGTCGTCAGGGTGACAACTGTGACTGTGATGGTTACACTGACAGCATCTACACCATCTCTATTAGCAGTGCTTCTCAGCAAGGGCTTTCTCCCTGGTATGCAGAGAAGTGTTCTTCAACTCTGGCCACAGCATACAGCAGCGGGGATTATACTGACCAAAGAATTGTAAGTTGCTTTTACCAGTTTCAGAACACATAGAAAGGTATGATATATGCAAATAATAAATGAAACCTGTTAGGTGCTTGGCTTCAAGTGCCAAGTTTATGTTATGTGTTACACGAGTAATGCTTTTGTCTGGGAATTTTAAGGGATTTGTAATACAAATGTGGTTGCATTCCTATATTCTTCTACCTTAAAGCAACGGTTAAACAAAATCATTGTGTTGATGCAGTGAAATCAACATGCTGAATTTGTCTGCGGTTTGTGAGCACTATGAAATGGGTCTCTGCCTGGTTTGATGTGCTACTATTCTTCACAAAGGGCGAATGAAGAGAGAGTCAGAGTAAAATGAAAATCTGTGATGTCAGGGCCTCTGTTACACCTTGCCATTATCTTTTTTAAGACAGAGACAGTAACAACAGTGCCTCCGAACATCCCAAATTCAGCAAGCAGGCACACCAGTCTGTGTGCCTACCTTAACTGTGCTGAAGAAAATTGCTGTGGCAATAATGATGAAATACCTGTAATTTCTGTCCAGCCCTGGTAGATGCTAATTTTACTACACACTGCACTGACAGGGATTAAAACAGCGTCATTCCAAGTTAGCCTGGAGATCAGTCCTTACTAAGTGGCTTCTCTTATAGTCGAGATTTGGATAAATGGGCTGATGAGTTTGGTGTTTATTCATTACAAATTATAGTTCTTCTGCTGAAGAGGGAGCAGAACACCAATGCTAATCCTATGAGCAATTTCCTAGTAAGCAGTAATTTTGAATGTTCTAGGCCCAACACAATGATCTGTTTTCATGAATCACCAGTAAGCCTGAAACACTTCTTGTGAAACCTTTAGACTAAAATAAGATATTCAGTGTGGGAGTATTTTGTTCCAACACAAAACGTTTTGATACTAAAATTATAGTTGAAGTAAAAAGAGTGGATTGAAACATGAACAGATTTAAACACTCATCACTTTTTCTGCTGGCGGAGAGTGTATTAATATGCATTAAGTAAGGGACACAGAGTTATGTTTGTGAGTATGGATATGATTGTATTTACAACTGTTTATTTTTGCTTTTTTTCTTTGCCTTTTTTTAATTTGGTTTGGGGTGGTTTTTTTTGTTTTTGTTTTTGGTTTGGTTTGGTTTGGTTTTTTTGTTTTTATTTTGTTTTTGTTTTGGTTTGGTTTGGTTTTTTTGTTTTTATTTTCTGTCAGACAAGTGTTGATCTTCACAATGAATGTACAGAAACTCATACAGGGACATCTGCATCAGCACCTCTGGCAGCAGGAATTTTTGCTCTGGCGCTGGAAGCAAAGTAAGATGTCACACCATTATCTTTGAAACTCCTCTCTCTCTCAACCACCCCACTGCCTTCCTCAAAATACCTGTTTTAAGAGGCACTACCTCATACTGCAGCTCCAATTTTTGTCAGTCAGATTTTCTGAGGCTGATGATTAAAAATAAGCAGCTCCTTGCCCCAACACCTTCCTAGAAAAGCAGAATCAATGTGAGTAAATCATGACTGAGGAACATTTTGTGTATTGGCAACAGCATTTACTGATTTCTGGCCAGATGCACCTAAAAGGGAGGGCTCACATGGATTGAGGAGAATGTGATTTGAAGACAATAGGCAGCAGGAGTTTAAACTAAGCCTCAGCCAATTTACAGAATAATTTCTGCCCGTGATGAGGCATAAAAGGGAAGGTGCCCAAGCTTGTCTGTCAGAGCAGGCAGGGAGCAGCCAGGTTTGGATCCTGTAGGGCAGGTACTCAGAATTTAGGCCTTGGGGAAGATAAGAAAGGACAGGACAATGACTTTTTTTCACAGAAAACACTTCAGGCAGTAGTTTAATACTTGTATGGTATAGCTCCATTTTCTACTGCACACCCCTTTGGTGACATGAGCCAACACACTTAGATATTTTAAAGGGTAAAGTGAGTCACAGATGGAATCAAATACCCAGTTTTCCAAGTCCAGGTCCTAAAAAGATGGGTGGAAAATTCTAGTATTGCTAGCTACCTTTAAATGCCTGAATTGTTTTGGATGATTGGAGTCTACTCTTGCTAGATGTCTGTTCTTCATGGACACGAAAATCTTGTCTGCCTGGAGGAGTATTGTGAAGTGTAAGTGCAACATGCTGTGTGTTACAAAACAGTGGGATGCCATACACATTCAAAGCACTTTCTGTTTCAGTTTAATAATTGATAGAAAAAATGGATAGAAAAATAGATAAATAGCCCTGAAACAACTAACCAGGAACATTTTCCAAACAGCCCAGATCTAACGTGGAGGGATATGCAGCACTTGGTAGTGTGGACCTCAGAATATGATCCACTGGCTGGAAATCCAGGATGGAAAAAAAATGGAGCAGGACTGATGGTCAACAGCCGATTTGGGTTTGGGCTACTCAACGCCAATGCCTTGGTGGATTTAGCTGATCCCAAAAGATGGAAAGGTGTACCAGAAAAGAGAGAGTGTATTGTCAAAGACAAGAGCTTTGAACCCAGGTAAGGATTTGCATTACCAATTATCAAGCTGGTGTCTATTGTAATAAAGCCCAAAGGATCACATTCTTTGCAGATTGCTCTGAACAAGAATAAAGGACATCTTCTGATTCATTTACTTTTCCCAGACTGTATTCCCCAGAGGCAAGCAAGCAACATTTGCTACTTGGTTTGGTTTTCTTTAATGTAAGACTGATGGAAATTACTAGCATGAAGCCTTAACAAAGACTAAGATTATTATGTCTGCTTGTGCAGACAGTGTATGAAAGGATGATACTGTGAGGCTGCCGAGCCCAATCAGAAAGGCTGTGAATTTTTAGACAACCATCAGAAGACAGATAAAAAGATACTGATGTCTCACAAAGATTTTTTAAAAAATAAAAGTGTCTGTAATGGGTCTTAACAATTCTTCTTCTGTGACAGGCTTGTATACATGTTGAAATAAAGGTGATATATTGAGCTTTAGTCATGTCTGTAGCATTTCTCTAATGAAACACAAGTGTTTCAAAGGCTCACTGAAAAGTCTTATCAGCCACATGGCAACAGCACAGTGAGCCTGAACAGACAGATTAATTATCATTAGTCACTGAGCTGGTTAATCAATAAGGGTATCTAGACTCCTTTTGTCTCCACATATTCTCATATGGATTTTTTTCCAGAAAAACTGATCTATTTCAAAGGCTGAAATTATACCATGTGAATACAACAAAGGTCTGTCTGCAGGAATATAGTGCAGTGTTATGGAGAGTCACTGCTTGGTAATCTTATTATTTATGCCATTTTACTATCAAATTGTTTTTATGGACTCTGTCTTTATCACAGAATGTTGACCCACTACGATGCATGCCACACTTGCTCTTTATGCATTTTTGTTGCAGTCCTGTATGTTACATTAAGAAAACAAAGATCCCATGATCCTGAGTTTAGAATTATTTATGTGGAGATTTAGATACCCATTCTATTTGGAAGTAATGGGAGCTGTGCAGAGAAAGCTATGCAGAGTCTGTCTCTCTGCAGAGGAAAAAGATCAACATTACCTTGTTTTGTTGAGCTGGCATTGACTCTACCTTTCTCATCATTCTGAAACGGCTGTTAAAAGTCTCATTTACACATTATGACCCAGAATCAAAAGTTCCTGTGGGTAATCAAATAACTACTTCAATTCTGACAGATTATTAAGAGCAAATGAAGAAGTCATCATTGAAATTCCCACGAAAGCCTGTGAGGGTCAAGAGAACTCCATTGCATCTCTGGAGCACGTGCAGCTCGAGGCAACGATAGAGTATTCTCGTAGAGGTGATCTTCATGTCACTCTGGTTTCTCCATCAGGTACAGGAGGCAAATGTGGGTTTTTTTGTTGTTGTTGTTTGTGTTGCTGTAGTGTGTAACATTTACTTTATGAAAAAAATGTGGTTTTCAGTGATTAAAGAGAGCTAAATAAATCAAATTGGCCAAATCCAGTGAGGATGAAGCATCCAGAGAGCTATAGAGACATCTCTTTAGCCTTCACCTGTTCCGGGTCGTTTTTGTGAAAAAGATTTGAAAACCATCCTTCAGAAAATGAAGGCACAGAATATTTTCACAGAGGCAACTGGACCTATGAAACCACAGGGCTCCTGGCAGACAACAAATTATAGATCAATAATTCTTATCAGACTTCCTGTGATTTAGCAGACTAATGGAAAACTGAAGATATCTGATTCTTTAGGTTTCATTTCATGCACCTCCCCATTGGTGTATTTAAAAACCAAAGTGTTTTTGTTAGGCACCTTAATACAACCTTAATACAACTGTACTAAAATGAGCCAGAATATGGCAAGTTGTCTTGACAATGCCCTGAAACAACACAATCAGACAAAAAAAGTTGTTATAAACAACTAAGAGTGACGTCTGTTAGATCAACTGATATTAGTAGGGGAAAAAATACAAGCTTTCACATACGAATTTAAATATCAGGCTGATCTAATTTTTCTGTTTCTAGGTAGCAATCATCAAGTACTGCTGCCTCCACTGAATTATCATTTTGCTTTCATGGTTAAATTGTTTTTCCTTTATTTCTTGCTGCTTTTCTACTTTCCTCCAAAACATTACATTAGCAAATGTATGTCATTCCTTTCTATATTTATAGTATTACCTTTAAATAGATTTATAAATTGTGACAAGGCTCCTTGGGGCTTCACTGTTCCTTATTATGTAAATATTGCTCCCTTGTTCTTTTTCCTTATATGTAAACAAGCCAAACAAATTTCCTCCTGTGCAGTAGAATCTCTTTTGCTGCAGAAATGCCTTGTGATCTGCAGCACTTTTGTAATAATAACGATGCAAATGCCTTTTTCACCCTGTTGGAGGACCAGGATGTAGCAATATGCATCCACTCACCAAAAAATGCCCCAAACCAGTGATGAAATCACGATAAGACTGTGGTTTCATAATACTGCATGAGCTGGTTTGCCTGCAAAACTTCCATGTCAGAAGTTTCTTGAACAGCTCATTGGTGGGAAAGACTGGCTGTGCCTGACATCTTCTCCTTATGCTTCTTTTATGTGCATTCACTACCTTTTTGTGACAGATAGAACACTGAACAAGATGTACCTTGTTTGTGACCTAAAAGCTTGTGCACTCCTAAGCACTGCTGTAAAAATATTACAGGAGCCAGTGCTGAACAGTGTATTTTCCAGGTCACCTCTGCTCTAGGCAGCGTGCAAACTGACAAATGGGAAAAGTAGGAACAGGCAGCACATGGACAATCAGAGTGTTGATCTTGCACCCACACAGGGACCAGCACTGTCTTACTGGCTGAGAGGGAGAGAGACAAATCTCCCAATGGCTTCAAGAACTGGGACTTCATGTCTGTCCACACATGGGGGGAGAATCCAGCAGGCACCTGGATTTTAAGAATTACTGATATGGTGAGTATGCCTGTATGCTAACTAGTTGTGTTTGGGAGCTAACACAGATGAAATGATCACTCATCACTACAGCACACCGGGTAACGAGCCTGCTCGTTAAGCAAGCTAAATGACAGGTTATTTAAGATACCCAGCTGGGTTAAAGATGAAAGATAAAAGTAGGGTCAGATTTTCTTGCTCTTTACCTAAATTCAAAGCACCATTCTCATTTCACTGACACGTATCTGTCAAAAAATTTTCATGCCTACGTTTTTCAGACACATGCCAATAAAATGAACCACTTAATAAAGTTTTCAATGATTCTTGGATTGAAATATGAAATCAAATTAACGTATGGTTAACTGGAAATTCTTTTCTGCAGAAAAGAACACAGCATGGAGCTGGTCTTCTCTTGGTCCATGTGCACAGTTTTCATTACCTGAAAACATTTCGAATTAATGATTTTTGAGGTGATCTCAGCAACCTATTCTGATGTATACATTTCCCTTATTTCTTTCTGAGAGTATCTAGTGCTGAACAACGTTTAAGGATTAAAGCCAAGTAGTCTACAGATATGACATAAATCAGTTTACTAAGGCCACCTGGGGATATAGATTACAACAGCAAGACACCAGAATTAAGCTGCTTGGTAGGCAACTGAAAAATAATTCCCTTCAAAGAGAGAGTGATCAAGCTCACTCATCTCATTGAAGTTGTCTGTTAATTGGCTTGTCCTTAGGGGTCAGATCTTGCCAAAAACTGAAAGGTTCCTGTCAGACACTGAGCCTTCAGCCCCTATTGGCCTCAAATTGTAAACAGGGAGGGTATTGCCAAGAGCTGAGCAGATGGACAAGGCACCAGGAGTAAATATTACCATCAGCAATGTAGTGTTAATGCTGCGGGCTTACATGGTTACAGATATCCTGCTCTTTGAATGCATTTTTGTGGAACAAAGTTAAGAAGAGCATTTTGTTTGTAAATATACTCTCATTTCAAGTGAGAGCTTCCTGAAACTTAAAATAAAGCAAGACTTTTGTCCTCAAGGCATAATACACTCTTTCCTCACCTCGTAGGTTTTTGTGTTTTCTGTACTTGTCTCTTCAACTTTCTATTTCTGAAGTACTGCCACCAAAATTTATAAATAAACATTTGCTGCTTGCTTCCACACACTGTATTTCAGATTGCTGTTGTACACCACATAATAGCAAAGAATAGTAGCTCACATTATCATTTCCAATGGTAACTTTTGTAAGGAAATTACCAAAGAATGGCTTAGTGAACAAGCTCTAATAATGCAAAATGCTACTTCAGTAACTTCTAGCATTCTGTGTTATGACAAAATTCCATTGATGTTTACACGATGAATTAATAATTGTAACATCAAAATGCGAATATTTTGAATGGTTTAGCTATTGTATTAAATCCCACATTCTAATATACTCTGTCTCTACTATATCTGGGGGGTTTTGTGCTTATGAATCAAACTCTGTAGGTAGGTATTGAAAGCCTGATAATTAGCTTTGTTCGCTTCTGTGTACTTTGCATTCAAGTGTCTATTTTGATATTTTATGTCCTGAGAACCTATTCTGATGCCACACTTGTTTTTCAGTCCAGACGAATACAAAACGAGGGGAGGATTGTAAACTGGAAATTGATTTTGCATGGCACTGCTACCCAGCCTGAACACATGAAGCAGCCACGTGTGTATACATCCTACAATGCTGTGCAGAATGACAGAAGAGGAGTGGAGAAGATGACGGATCTTGTAGAAGTAGAGTTATATTATATTTATTCCTTACATATTTTTCATTTTATAAGAAAATCGTTTGGGTTTGGTTTTTTTTGTTTTTTTTTTTTTTTTTTTTTTTGTTGTTGTTTTTTTTTTTGCCTAGTAAGAAGACACATATTCATTTTGCATTCATTCATTTCATCTAACCCCTGACTGATTTTGAGTGAATATCGTAATTTTGCCCCTGTCAAAAACTGATATTTTTATTAGTCTCTGTTTTCAAATTGCAAAATATAAAGGGCTTAGGATGATAACAGGAAATTGCTCTTAGATCAAGGAGCCCTATGGTTAATGCAGTTGCGTGGTAGAAGGAGGGAGGAAGACACCTCTGACAGACACACTAAATTTATGCAATTCTGTCGAGAACAAGTGTCACAGTCTGAAGGAACTTTGCCTGCTGAAGTGCTTCCAGCGAGTTTGGAAGGAATTTCAAGAACAAAGGACTTGGAAAAAGTCAGGGGCTCACTGATTCAAACGGTTTGGCTCAGTGGATCAGTTGCTGCCAGATCCTTTAGCACCCCCTGTTTACCCTACAGAAAAGAGTGCTCTAAAAATACAACCAGACAGAGTGACCCCGAGTTTCAGGGTGCACAGGATGGTAGTAATGCACATTTTCATAGTGCTTGATTCCATCAACAGCTTCAGAAAATAATCCCATCACATCAAATTGTCTCCCCATTAAGTAATTAGGACACCTATAAAGCACAGATAGTTTAACCTTCCTCAGACGGGTTATGAAAGGTGGGCGGGATAATGGTTTTTAAGTCCATTACATAAATGTCCCCAGGTCTGGCAGCCATGGGCAAGAAAATCAATTGGAAGAAGGTAAAAGTGGATTCAGCAGGTGCTGTAGGAGAAAATGAGTGGATGTGGAAAAAATTACATGAAGATAAAATCAATGTTCTGTTAGAGATACTGTTCTAGGTTGAATGAGGAAGGTCTGCAGGCATATAATTAGTGTTGAAAAAAGATCATGCCTCCCACCAACTGCTTTATGAACCTGTACTTGGGATTGATCTTCCAAGTCTCCTAGATATGTGTTATGACCACCCATTAGCCATACCTCACTGTCTTTTTCTCAGGTGATATCCTCTACAGAGTAAATTGTATGGAAACACTGGTTCTATCCTTTTCCTAAGAGTACAAGGCACAATCAGAGCTGCCATCACCACTGCATATATGTTTCCTTCATTTAGAGTGCTGTGTCCCGTGGCACAACTGGAAATATCTCTTAAGACTGGAAAAAAAAGATATAAAATGACTTGTTATATCTTGCCAATGTGGAATCTGAATTTATAACTGCCAGTATTGCAGGGAGATTTGATATTTTATACATTATAGTCCCTTTCAATAGTTTATTTTGGTTGATAATAGTCTGCTTGTTTTCTAGATGCCCAAGTGGCTCCTGAATGAAAAAATAACATTTTCCCACATATAGATGGAGATCACCAACCAGAGAAAACCTTAATCCAGTCAGTCTTTCACTGACACCTGACCTTTTTTTATGCTAATCTGTATTCTAGGACCATACCACACTAGAGAGCCTGAGTGAAAAACCCAAAGCCACAGAAGACACCAGCAGCAGCAGTGACAAAGCAGAAGATAAAATCCCATCAGAGGCCATGCTGCATTTACTGCAAAGTGCTTTTAGCAGGCAGATGGATCAGAAGCAACTGCCAAAGAAGACTGCAAGCGAGAAGTTAAACATTCCATATGAACACTTCTATCAAGCCCTCAAAAAATTGAATAAGCCCTCCCAGTTGAGAGGCTCAGAAGAAAATCTGTACAGTGACTACGTTGATCTTTTTTATAATGCCAAACCTTACAAGCATAGAGATGATAGACTGCTGCAAGCGTTGGTTGATATCATAAATGAAGGAAATTAACTGTAGGGTATGGCATTGAGTTGGAAATATTCGTTCTCCCCACCTGTAGTTTTTTTTCCAAAGTCTGTGTATGCTCTAGTTGTGTGATTGCTGCTTTGATTGCTTCATATTTAATACAAATATCAAGGAAGGGAAGAAACGTGTGTGAGGGGATAAGGCAGGAAAATTACACTTTTTAGTATTATTTTTTTTTCAAAACCTTTCTTCAGAGTAGATTTGCCCCCTCAGGCATGAAATGCAATAGTACTCCCTTGAAAACCCTAATACTATATTTTAAACAATTTTCACATTACTTATTCTTCCACCCTCTTCACTGAAGCATGCAGTAGGATTCAAAACCTGAATTACCAAGCAGTTTTGAACCAAACTGCCAAAGCTATGGGGATATATTCTCATCCATGAATTTGTTGTGCATTTTGCAGTCTTTGTTATATTTGTCATTTATTCCGATTTAATATTTGCAGCCAGTACTGCTTCCATCACAGGTGTTTTGTTCCTTCTCCAAACAATGCTCCCTTGCCCTTCTGTTCTCCTGTAATGGAACATCTGGGAAGCTGGGAGTTGGACTGGGGCATCAGTGAACACTGACGAAGTTACTCACAATTTAGACTACAGACAGAAACACACTGATAAAAAAGAGCCCCCAGTGAGGCATCCCAGACCACAGGATGGCATTTTCTCTCCAGCTGACTTGGAACTTACCCAAGTGAAGTGCCTGAATCATGAGCCTGGTCTTTCTAGGCCGTATGTGTTTAATGAGGACAGAGTCTCACTTCAGAGCACTTGGCTTTCTTTTCAGCGGTTATGAATCACCCGATGGAGCACGGATCTACTTGTGTCAATTATAGGAGCTTTGGGCTCCAGCCTCCTACCTGTGGAGCCTCACTTAGGTCTCCAAAGTAGTAAACCTGCCTTCTGAGATGCCTGCATCTGCAAGTAGTCAGGTCAAGTGGAACAGAAAAGGTAGCTGTTGCAGAGAGTCAACCCAAAGACTGTAAAATTCCCAAAACATCTAGGAAGACAAGGCAAAATTGTCTGAAATTTAAAAAGAAAAAAAAATACCCTGAGAAGGGTGAGCATGGAATGTGGAGAGGGAAGAAAATGTTGAGGCAGAGATGGCTGTCTGAAAGCAACTAGGGTGAGCAAGTCCTTAACAGTAGCATTTTTCCACTTATACCTCTTTAAAGAGAGTCAAAATTATATATTATTTTGCTTCTAATAATTAAAAAAAAAATAAAGAAAAAAAAAAGCCATGTTGGATGCTCAGAAAAGGTAGGGGATCAAGAACAAGGCAATGAAGATTTCCAGGGGATAGTTATCTCATTGAAGTGCTAAAGAAAACCCAAAAAAGTGCTGACTGCTTTTTACTTTTCTTCCTCTTGTCTACTACCGAAATGTTTTGCAGTCTCTATAAGTATTTGATTAGATTCTTCTTCACTGTCTATTCCTTGAAATTATGCAAGTGTTTCTAAGACAGGAATTTTACATTTTGCTCATAATCCATCAGTTCAAATAAAAGTTTTTCAAACTTCACACTAAATTCTGTAATTTGAAGGTAAACCTATTTACTGTAATTAACTAAGTCTTCTGTGGAAAAAAAGACTTCTCTAAAGACAATCTTGGAAATTGTCTTATCAAATGTAAGATTTAAAAAACATTCTTTGTGATGGCTTTATGCCTATCTTGGGCTTAGCCTGCCTTTTTGCCAGTTTTAAGGATTCTTTAATATTCTTCTAGTCAACAGATGAAGGATAATATCTCCACTATTGAATGTTTCTTGTACTGAATTGCTCCCTCTCTACTAAGAAATTTGCTTAGGAAGAGAAGTCATAAAAAAAACCCAAAAACCAACCCTGCAAGTGGTCCAGATCAGAAAGCTTTCCCTTTGCTGTATTTTCCACGCAAAAGCTTTCTGGCAATGCATTACTAATGAACAAGCAAACCATGAAAATTTCTAATTGCTGCTATTACAGAATGAGAGCACTTATTTTCGCTAATGTTTAATTTTCAGAATAGACTCATCTGGCAAGGTAAGGGCCACTTTTAGTCCTGTGCAATGAAGCTTAGAGGCTGGTTCCCTCAGATAACAACAGATTTAGCCAGTCCTCATTCAGGTATATTGCAGTGAGGAAAGTACTAACAACAGTCCATCAGGCTTTGAAAGAAATTTTCAGGTTAAAAGGGTGGGAAACAAAAGACCCTCCTTTGTTTTAAGATCAGTTCCTACGCTGTAGCCAAAGTTTCAACAGATGACAAGTTTAAAATCTCTCTTTTGAATGTTTCCAACCCAGATCAGCTTGTACAGGAGTAAATTATTTTTGTTGTTAGTCTTTCCTTGGTGCCTGTGTGGGTTTTGTGAAAAATGTAAAAGTAAAAAAAAAAAAAGTTTTCTCTCAGAATTTGAAATTATATTTTCGTTACAGGTATTTATAATATAGCAAAGATTTTATTGAACAGACAGAATTTTAAAAGGCATAATAAATTATATTGAAGAACCAGATTTTTTCTTGAGAAAGAGAAAATTTCATCCAATAAACATATTTTTTAAAAGGCATGTTACAACAGCAACTGCAACATGTATGTGATGTGATGTTAAAATTTGTCTACTAGTAGCATAATACAATGTGTTAGCAGAGCTGAGTGTGTGGTCTTAACATTTGTAAAGAAAACAGTAAGATAAAGTCGAGCTATTGACTTAAAAGGAATGGGAAATTGGATTTAGAATGAAAAATAATGGCTTGGGGAAATAACTAGGGGTCGGGTGGAAAAAAATGTGAAATGTATTGAAAATGAGGGCTTTCAAGGGATCTCTTCACCAGTAATACTCACTTGTTTCCTTCTCACCACTGCAGCCAAGTAAGGTTTGCTGTGGACATCACTGACAGTAGCACTGTCTGTAATTCAGACAGTTAAAAAAATTCTGCCTATTTCATACAGAGTGCGTGTCAGAAGCACTAAAATGAAATAATACAGCAAAAAAGAGTCAGGGGGTCAAGGTAAACACATGGATCTTCACTTCCTTCCCTGAAAACTGTTGAAATATTGGTTGTTCCCTCCACCCCTACTCATGTTTCAAGACAGCAGAGAAGCAAGCCCTTAAACCCTTATACACTGGAAATAGTGCAACCAACTACCTCTCAATTACAAAATCTGCTTTGTCAAATGCCCTAAGGATAATTAAAACTTCTAATGTGATTTCAGTGGATACATTCCCTTAGGAGAATACTTACAGTAAATGTACACAGAAAATTTTCTGAAGTAGCATTACAGGAAGAGAGAAATCTAAGCCTAAATTAGAGCAAACTGGTTAGCCTCCACACTAAACATCATTTTTTCTCTCATATTGACTGGGTTTTGAAATTTCTGCCTTCACCTGCTTTAACAAAGTTTCTGTTCAGTCACACCTTGTAATGCCAAGCTTGTTAGTTTTCAAACGAAGTGTTCTATTTCTTACCTCTCCCTCTTCTCTTCACTCTGAAAACGAACATAAGCATTTTCAGTAAATAGAAGGCTATTTTAAGAGAGAAAAGGTGGGGGGGCTTACTAATAAAATGCTGGCTCTAGTATTTATTATTGCATTATCTTAGTGTCATAAATTAAATGAGGGCGTGGTCTGTTAAAAGAGCACATTCACAGGAAGGGGAAAAACCTGATTGTTGGGGTTTTTTTCTGGGCAGATCACACTGTGGAGGTGACAATTAAGGAGTCACGATTAACTCCTTGTGCATCAGAGCAACAGGAGGGACTGCACTGTCCCTGAGTCTCCTTCTGCAGCATTTAGCCAGCCTCTGCTACTGCAGTTTTCCAAACAATACCAATCTAAGGAAAGTTGGCATCTGAGCCAGTTCAGCTCTGAAAATAATTATAGATGAAAAATTACAGGGAAAAGAAATTAAGAAGAGTTATTATGCAACACAGAGTACCTGCACAGCCTAAACTCTTTCTGTTTGATCAAGTATTTCCTTTCAGGAAGTCCATTTTCAAAGCTTTAAGGAGCCATTCCATTCACAACAGCATTTTAGAAAAGGAAAAGTCTAGAAATGTGTATTTTGCTCAGAATCAATTGGCTATCTGATATTTCTAACTGCAGACTGAAAAGGTTCAAACTCCAACCCCACTAGGCACTAATAAAGCTAATTTCTGTGAACATTCTTCTATTTAATTACACAAGTACCCATTAAAAATATCACTTCTTCTACTGCAATTTGTGAGAATAATGTAACCAGAAAGAATGAGAAATTTTGCTTCCAGCAATGAACTAAATGTCTACTGGAAGAAAAAGAATAGATCTAATATGTTCCAAGTTCCACTAAGATACCAGAGAAAAATAAATAGATAATATATGAAGGTGGGTGGTTATCAGGAAAATATATCTTAATGTTTATATCATTTCAGCTATATGACTGCCAATGTAGCTAAGCATACATTTCTTTCTTTCTGATGTCATATTCTTTCCCTAAAGCAAATGAAATGGTTGCTGTTGCAGGTAGCATTTTGTTTGACTACGGCCACATTATCAGCCAGTGTTTTGAACCATAAACATGCAGCATAATGCAGTGCCATATATTCTGATAAGGAAATGCACTTAGGACCAAGGGGGCATGCAGCATGTGCTGCTGCACGAAGGGTTCGTGTGAAACAGATCCAAAGAGGCTGGGCAAAGAGGAGAGCCATATGCCAGCTCCATTAGACCCAGAGAATTAATTCTCTTCAGAATAACACTGATGGGGTGCAGAGCACCTCGAACGTCCAGGATGTCAAGATGAAGTTCAGTCCCACAGCCCAATAGGGAGCTCAGCTACTTCCAGCTAATTCACTGTTCATGAGAGAAATATTAAAAACGGAGGATTTAGAAAGAACTCTCAGCTATGAGTTTTTCTTTTACACTGTATTTCTATTACCTCACTTCAGAGAGGTGCACCATCCTTGAATGAAACTTTTCTGAAAACACCAGTAGTTACTATAAACACTGATTCATCCAAGAGTTTCAGGTATCAGGCTGTCTGAATGCAGTCAATTGCTTACACTTTTACAAAGAAAAATGCACATATATGCGCATGTAACAGCTCCATGTAAAGTCTCTCCTGCTAGAATGTAGCAACTCTTAGCAGGAATAGCAAGGAGGAAGTAGCTGCAGCACTTACTTGCTACAACAGAGTTTAAAGCTAAATTTCAACTTGGATTTTCCACCATAGTAGTATTGATAGTGCATGTTGCTTTGGAGTGGGACAGAAGAGGAAGGGAGATTTGCTTGTCTCGTTGGGGGTCACGAATTTCCCAAAGAATTCTGTATTTCTGCAATTGCTCTAATGGAAAAATTACTCTTACAATGCAAAAGATAGCCATAACTCTGCAGGGGGGGTTGAATAGTTTAGACTGTTAAATATGCTAACTTTGTAACACAACCAACAAGTGTGTTGGGCTTTGCAAACACTGGATCTTGAGTCTCTAGCAGAAGCACTGCAATAAGGAAGACATAGTCTCCTTTAGAGCACCTGTAGGTTCCAGAGGTCATTCTGAGTCACATTACAGAAGAGACGGACTGTCTCCAGGTGTATACAGCAAATGTGAATCACACTCTTCATTCAGGCACTGAATTTATGTGTCTACAGTTAGGCAGTGTTAACGTTGCCCTCATCCCTTCCCCCTTCTCACTCCCAGGATGGTGCTGAGCCCGTGTAAAACTGGGCTGAAGCTCTTGCCCCTGTGTTCAGACAACTTCAGTCCACTGATGGCTGCAGAAGATTTGCAGGGATCTCCCATTGCTGTCCAAGATTGTCCTCTGCAATTGGATTGTTCTCTTTCCTCAACCCCCCAGCCTTGAGAAAAATCAATTCAGAAAACAAAAGGCATTCTTTGCCTTAGCTAGTCGTTTAAGCACAGGCTGCATGTGATGTAAAACCATTAAACCTACGCTTAATCCTATTTCCTCACTTAAATCAGTCTCCTATCCTGTTAAACTGCATATATGGAATCAAGTACCTCCCTGAGCATTTGGCTGAATCAGAAAGGATTGCTCTTGCATGGTACTTCTGCACAGAACAGGGGGGATATGATGCTAAAGTTCTGCTCAATTATTGAAAATACCTCCTTGCAATCCTATATTGAGTGTGTGAGTCATGCCTGGATTTCCATACACTGTGCCACCGAGTCTCATGAGCTGCTTACATTGCAGTGTTCTGGGTTTCAACCTGGCATGGTGAATCACCTTCCCTCCGGGAAATGCATGCAAAACCTTCCTTATTAGGGAAACAACACTTGCAGAGCTCCCGACAAGCATCATACTTTTGGAGACCTTAATTCCACACAGGATAACTTCATGTCCTTAATAAACATGTCAGATGTTCAGGTATTTCATCCCTGTATGACCTTACTTTTCTTTGGAAATTCAGGGAATGCCCTACATTTATAAACAGATAGACCATGTGTGGTGTATTATAACAATTAATTTATTTTCATTTTATGGGGCTGTACAGATGCATCAAGATTGAAGAACAATCAGAAGATAGATGCTTTGTTATGAATTTTGAGGAATTCTGCAATGCTCACTCTGAATGTGCTCACACACCCAAGAACTGAAAATAAATAAAAATTATTTGACTTGGATGTTATTCCACAGCAGCTGAAAAGAAAGACATGGCAGTTTGGAAACAGAGCCAGGCAAGAAGGAGTGCATTTTGTGCATTCTATGCTGTTCCATTCTCTTTATTCAAGAATCTCTGTTACAGTACCCTGGCTTCAAAGGACAAATTTTAGAGATCTTTCTGCTGCTCATGCTGATGAGTCAGATATGGTTTGTTTTGTGACAGAATTAATTGCTTTCTTGATCTCTCATGTCTCTCTTTCCTATCAGATGTCTAATTATAAAATCCAAAGCCCAGCATTTCTAGCTATTCAAGGTTCATCGGCTCTGCAGTTTGTGTTAATGAGCTTGGTTCTTTGAATTCACCCCTGTAATTTTATACTAGCAGAGAGCCTAAGCCATTATCCATTTTTGGGAACAGTCATCAACATGTACTTACCTTTAGAGAGGATCAGAGTTTACTTTTCTCAGGAAAGCTAATGGCAATTTCCTCAGCTCAGCTTGCTGCACTGTTCAAAAACCCTACAGACAGCTATCAGAAGCATGACCAGCACCATGATGAAAGGGTCTGTCTTTACAGAAACTTTTAAAGGAAGCAGAGGGAAGAAGAGGCCCAACTTTCTCACCTTTCAGTGGCATCTGAGAAGCTAAACCCCTTCCAATATATTTTAAAACCCAGTCCATATTGCACCTCCCTGGAACAAATTATCCATGCATGGATTTTCAACGGTGATTATGCCCTGAACTTGCTGAACGTTATCATCGTCTCTTAGCTCAAAGTCAGGGCTCAGCTTTCAAATATCTTGTGCTTGCATTTGCAGTGTGTGGAGTCATACAATTAGTTTCTCTGTGTGTGGTAGTAAGAGTGGAAGACGAAGAGATTTGATTTACTGCATTGCACGTAGCATTGCAGCTGATGTCTAGATCACCCTGCCCCAGCATCTCCTCCATTCCTGAGTCACAAGTGGAGCTCATCAGCTCAGGCACTTTGTTTTCACCAGGCAGTACTGCTGTCCCTCAGTAATAACCAAATTATGAAAAAGATTAGCAGCCTCCTGGGATTTAGACACTTAAAAACAAGGATTTCACTTCAAGGAGGCTGTCCTCAACACTTTTCCTTCATCGTCAGTGAAGGGCTTTTTTGATTTTACTGAAATTAATGATAAAACAGTATCTTACACATTTAATTCTCATCACCATCACTTGTATCTGCATATTGTTTGCAAGATTTGCAGGTCCCGTAACATGTGGGAATATGATGGTTCTCTTGTAGGTTCCAAAGCAAACTCCAGACAGTAGCTATCCTGAAAAAATATATATCCTCAGGACCAGAAATCTGTAAAACAAAGCTGTTAGATTTGAAACAGAACTACCCAGCTGGAAGGTAGTCATCATTGCCCTCTAGAATTACCAATAACACACACAAACAAGAATGGATATATCTCTGCATAAATCAGTAGAAAATGTACAAAGGTAAGCATCACTAGCTCCTCTTTTGAGTAGCATTAATCTCCCTTCAAGTGTGACAATGCTTCACACTTTTTTGTAGATGACAAATGGAGATCAGAGTGGCAGAGCCCTTCTGTTCCAGCAGCTGTCATCCAGCCCACAGGAGCCAGGAGAAAGATCATGGAATCATAGAATCATGCTGAGATGGAAGGGGCCCATTGAGTCCAAGCCCTGGTCTCACGCAGGATAATCCAAGAATCACACCAGGGGCAGAATCCAGCACCTTCCCTTGTTGAACTTCACACTGGTGGTCATTTTGCAGCCCTTTAATTTGTCAAGGTCTCTCTGCAGGGTTTCTCTTCTGAGGAAGTCGACAGCTCCTCCCAGCTTAATGCTGCTGTCAGACTACTTAGTGCTCTTTGCAGGTCTGCATTCAAGTCACTTGTGAAGATGTTGAAGAGAATCTGCCCTAAGATGGAACCCTACAAAACTAATGACAGCTCATCAGTCTGATGATACCTGATTCTCTATAACTCTTTCTTCCCAACCCATGAGGCAGCTGCTCACCCTTCACATGATGTGTTTATCCAGCTGTGGGATGGACATTTTGTCCAGAAGGATCCTGGGAAAGACAGTATGGAAAGCTTTGCTGAAGTCCAAAAATAATGCATATGCAGTTCTAAGAATTATAAGGAAACAAGAGTATCTGATTTATCAATCATAATCTTCTCCATGGCTTAAAAAAAGAACTTCAGTCCAATGTAGGGCATTTCCTCAGTCCCTCATCTTGGACCTGCCTCTTCCTTTTGTCTGACCTCGATGTTTTCAGGCTGTTTCTGTGCATGTCTTCATCTCTGTCCTTTCTTTCACTCAGGAGAGGGAACAAAGCGTCTGCAAGTCTAATTCTGGGCAATGAAAGAGCTATATCTTGCCCAGTGCCTGCAGATGGTCGGACGATCTCTTCCGGGCCACGGCCAGGAGCTATTTATGATAAGAGTCTTTGGGAGCTGCACTGGAGCTGGGCTAGGATTGCCAGAGCCCAGCCAGGAAACAGTGGTGGTTGTTGTAACCGCATTCCATTCCAGGGGAGCCTGGATCACCCTCCCTTCCCCAGGCCGCATGGGCGCCATGGCGGGGCAGGCCTTGCCCAGAGCTGCTCTCAGGGTGTTAGCAGCAGCAAGATTCCTGCCAAGCAACCTCAGGCCAGTCTGTCCACGCTAGGGAGAGGGGGAAGCAGCCAGGATCTCAGCGGCCAAAGCGCCTCCCCTCCCCAGCCAGGCCTGGGCCTGGCTAGGCCTGCGGCCTGTGGAGGCCTTACCTCAGCCAGACTAGTAACCCACTGAGCAGCCGGAAACAAAAGAGAAATTTCCGTGACTTTTCACCTTTACATGCGTGTTTCACAAAGACACATTAACTTTCTCATTAGTGTAACATTGTATCAATACTAGAAATCAGACACTGAATGGTCCTTATTGTGTCCAAAGGAGGCCACTCAAGTCCTGACAGGGAATTATTTCAGGAAATTAATACAGACCACCACAGATTCTCAGACAAATCCCATCAGGCTCCACAGATCTGTAGGGATCTTGTTGGAGCAGCAGATCACACATAAGGGTCAGCTGGGAGTTAATTATTCTTGCAGCTGTGGTCTTCCAGCTCAGATTCCCGTGGTCCATCATCCGTATTGAAGACAGAGGTAAAAAATGTGTTAAATACCTCTGCCTTGTCTGTGTCCTGTGTGTGAGGTGACCATTGTCATCCTGGAATGGGCAATGTTATTTCTACATTACCTGTTGCCATTAATACGTTGCAAAAAGCTCTTGTTAGATGAGTACTAGCACTTCAGCTAACCAGAAAAATAACACATATGAGGCAGGATCACCTTTTGTTTGCCCTAAAGAGGGGGAAGGCTGAGTCATCTTCCTATGCATCTTATGTTTAATAGCTTGTTGTGCCATCTGTGAGACTGCTGTTCCAAAACTTTCTGATTTGGGGTAATGCTTCGCATACCCTCAGTACCACCGATAACAAATAGGGTTGCCCAGAAGCCTCTCAGTTAGATAAAAATGTTATTTATGATTTTTTGGCTTCAGGTAGTACATGAATTCCCAGCACTGCTTTTCTCTGCTAGACAAAACTCTGGCTTCATCCTAATAAACACTCCTGGAACAAGATGAAGCTGGCTGCAGGAGACAGTTGGCAGACAGGATTTGTGTGAGCAAGACCAGAGTTGGAGCAGAATGAAGTAAGAAGAAGAGTGAAAAGGGTGCAAGGGACCTGCATGGATGAACAAGGAACTCCTGTCATTATGCAAGAGTAAGCAGGAAATACAGAGGAGATGGAAGCTGGATCAGGTCATTTGGAATGAACATAAAGAGGTTGCCAGAATAAGTAAAAATGAGACAAGAGAAGTCAAGGCCCATGTGGAATTAAATCTAGCCAAGGATATCAGGAACACACGAAATTCAACAAAAGCAAATGCAGAGTCCTGCAGCTGGGCAGGAATAACCACAAGCACCAGCACAGGCCAGGGTGATCTGCTGGCAAACAGCTCTGCAGAGAAGGTCCTGGAGGTCCTGGGGGACAAACAGCTGTCCCTGAGCCAGCAGAGTGTCCTGGGGACAAGAAGGCCAATGGGATCCTGGAGTGCACTGGGAAGGCCATTGCTGGGAGGTCAGGGAGGGATCCTGCCCCTCTGCCCAGCCCTGGAAGGCATCTCTGCAGTGTCCAGCTCTGGGCTTCTCAGGGGCAGGAGGGACACACAACCCCTGGAGCTGGTCCAGCAAAGGCTATGGAGGTGAGGAAGGGCCTGGAGCATCTCCCTCATGAGGAAAGGCTGAGGGAGCTGGGGCTGTCCAGCCTGGAGAGGAGCCCCAGCTGAGAGGGATCCTCATCCCTATCTGTCCCTGCGTGTCCCCGTGTGCAGGGAAGGTCAGGGCAGGGCCCAGGCTCTGCTCCGGGACCCAGCAATGGCACCAGAGCCACAGGCAGGGATTGAGCCCAGGGAGTTCCACCTGAACATGAGGAAGAACTTCTTCCTTGTGCAGTGACCATGTGTCCTGGTCCACCATGCACTGAACACATTGCCCAGAGAGGCTGGGGAGTTTCTCTCACTGGAGATATTCCAGAACCTGGACACAATCCCGTGCCGTGTGCTCTGGGATGACCCTGCTGCAGCAGGGAGGTGGGACCAGATGATCCACTGAGCTCCCTTCCAACCTGGCCCATCCTGGGATTCTGTGAATGACTTGCTTTCTTCTGCTGTAAACAGAAAGGCTGCAAGCTTTTCTGGGAGCTGCCAGCTTCCAGAACTCGTTCTCCCTGGAGGCTGCTCAGCAACTTCCTAGTCACAAGTCTGCTTTCTGCTCAGGACAGGCAGAGAAACCCACATCCCACTGCTGCCCAGACAGAATAATCCTCACTGCCTTTGCTGCTTCTTCACAACAACAGTCGGCAGTTTTGAGCAGACAGGTCCCTCCACTGAGAGGATTTTATAAGTTTTCTCTGTCATTACAATTTACTCAGATTGCTCTTATATTCTGAAATATTGGAACTTCCATGTACACTCGGCTCATATACTTTGGAAAGGGTCCCTTCTTTCTTGCTCAACAGGCAAAACCATGGTTCTGGTGTTCTCAGCTGCCTTTTGCCTTCCGATGCCTCCTTCCTATGCCAGCGATGGATGTGCCTCCTCACTACCTTTTGCAAACTATGCCTTTCCCAATCTATGCTACTGCAATGAAGCTGCAACACTTCCAGACTTTTCCTGGAGATCGAGCCACCCAGCTCCTTTCCCAATACTCTTATAGGTCTCCTCTGAATTCCAGCTGCAGCAGGGATGTGCAGGGCAAGGCAGTTGGACACAATGGTGGGAATTAATTCCCTGTATAGTTCCAGGACCCAGAGGTGTTGGAGCTCCTCGCTGGGCAATGCAGCTGTACATGTCCCCACATGTCAGTGAAGCATCTTCACAGCACAGCCTGGCCTATGATAACTTGTCAGCTCTCCTGCCTAAATCACTTCCCAAGTTATCCTTTCCTAGGTTGTCTCTTGCTGGATTGATGTTTACTCTGCCTGCAATTCCCCCAGGTTTCTCTTTTATTAAATTTTGCTTTCCACCCGCATGCTTTGTGCCTTTTGCTTTATGGTGCCTGCGATTCTGGTGTCTGTTGCTTTGCATTAATTTGCAGCTCTGACCAGTTCTAAGTAATCCTCCCAAGTATCAAATCTCATTATTCTCTGCTTGTTTTTTCTTCTGAATCATTAATGAATGTGTTAAATAGAACAACTCCTGATGCCTATCCCTGTGCCATCATATTATACAAACACTCTCCAGTTTGCTATATTGTCACAGATCATTTTGATCTGGTCCTTCAGCCAACTTGGAAATGAGAATGTTCCTTCCTGATTTACATTAATTTATCAGAGAGGAATTTCGTCAGTGTGTCGAGTGTTTCACTGCAGTCCAAATCTGGTTGTTTTTGCTCTCCTGCAACTGTGCCCTCTAGTGCTGTCTTTGGCTTGGATTGTTTCAGAATAAAAACATCAGAAATATTGCCAGGCAACACTTGTTGCTCACTGCTCAGGGGGTTTTGGCCTTCTGGATTCCTGGTGGTACAAAACACTGGGTGTAATCTGTGTTTCACTTCTCTGCTAAGACCCAGATAGTCTTTTCAGTGACCAAGTTCATCTGATACAATCATCAGGTATAGGGTACTCTTTCTTAAGCATAACGGGAGAGATATTTTCAAGAAAGCATGGGAGCAGAGGAAAGCATGGATTTCAGACAGCTGTTTGGTTTTCATCTTGTTCAGTTGTAAACCCTTGGATGTGTTCCTTGCTGTTTCAGGTAACAATGCAAGAAAAGCTGGGGTGGAAATGGAGAAAGCCAGACTGGAAAGTGGCTGCTGAGCATACGAAGGTGGTAAATAGAGGTAAATTAAGAAAGGTTTCCTCTTTGCAGTTTTTGTTGAAGGTTTGGTTGAAGGGTTTCCTGGTACCGCTGGTGTTACTTGTCACCGTGTGCATTTCAGCTGGCTATAGCAAGCCAGTTCTTTTCTCATCCTTCTGCTGCTGAATTTGCCAGCAACTCATCTGATGGGAATGCCCATGCTGTCAGCAAATTCTCCCTCCTGCCCTGGGGAAGCACCAGCCTCCCCAGGGGGTGCAGTCTCTATCAGCAGAGTCTTTATTTCTGGATAGACACGTATGCAGTGCATCGGTGGTACCAGATTTAACACTGCACCCAGAATCATCACATTTTCGGTGGCAGCTGTCCCCACTGAGTGACACAGAACTTTTTCAACTGGGCATGATTTTGTGCCCTGGTAGGCACCAATAAATAACATAGTTTTTGAAGTGGGAGGGAAATTGGATAATGTTTGTTTTGTGTTCTGGTGTGAGAAAATGTGATGTGTTTTTCACAGTCAGCAATAAAAAACACCCTCAGGTCTTATTTTCCTAGTTAGCAAGAAGATTGTGTATAATAAAAACACTGACAGGTGCCTTCCTATTCAGCATGCTGACACACATGCAGAGCATTCAAGCTGCCTTGAAACTCATGGAACATGTTAAAACATAAAAAAATTATACCAAATAATCGGACAATTACGAATTACTGAGAACATCCTTCATTTTACCAGCAGAAAATTACACCCTTAACTGCTAAGGTAATTTTGATAAAATCAACACTCTGGGCTAGGAATTTATCAAGCAAGTAAAGGTTGATTACCATTACTTGATAAAAGCATCAAATTGTCAATAATAACGTATTATCAGCATGAAAACCTCTTGTTCTTCCTACTTAGCAAATCATCTTATCTATTTGTGTTACAATTGCAGCATACGAGTTAAAATAGTCTTGATTTTGCCATCAGTTAAATGGAGGAAAAAAAACAATATTACTGTGAAGAGCTGGAAAGCTGTTTTGTAATTTTCATATTGCCTTGGGACCTTTGGAAGGAATTGCTCTCTTGCAGGAAAAGCACTGCTCCATTTTCTTCAGCTGGTCTAGGCCATATGTTTCATTTCTAATTAAAGCAGGACCTTGAAATGAGGATTGCTGCCATCTCATCATTAGCTGCATAAAGTGTTCCACTTAACTTCCCTAGATTCATCAATGTCATGATTTATTCCTTCCTTTCATATTTTTCTATGGCCAACAAGTCTCCCTCCAGCTAAAACCATTTTTCCTTGACCTCTGCTTCCCCACTCCTAAATGGAACTCCCTCCACATTATAGGAAAATGGATATAATCCATGGTGTTTTAGTGGACAATGTATAATCACAGACTCATGTGATCACTGAGGTTCGAAAAGCCTCCTAAAATCCTTGACTCAAGCTGTTAAACCAGCACTGCCAAGCCCACGACTAAAGCAGGCCCCTGATCACCATGTTTACACAGCTTTTAAATCCCTCCAGGAACTGTGACTCCACCACTTGGCAGCTTGTCAAAAGAAAGGAGAAAGACATGTACTGAACAAAAAAATACTTGTAGGCCTTGTGACTGGAGACAATGTCCCATTTTTATTGACATGTTTTACTTCCCCCAATTTTAGCTTTGTTTGAGGTCAAGTGCTCACAATGCATCACTCAAACAAGAACAAAACAGGTAAGAATCTTCCTTATCATTAGGGAATGCAAACTCCATGACCATGGGCAGATGCTACTAAAATGCCAGCATTTAGGGTAGAGAATGCTGGAGATGGTGCCTTTGGACCCCAAATCCAGCAGGGCTCAGTTCAGTGTTCTGGATAGAGGCACATCCCCTCTCTAAGCTGATTTCAAAGGGCTGGGATAAAGGGCTCAAAGTCCACCTGCAAGGCCTGGGACCACCACAGAGTTCCCTCAGAGCAAATCTGCCTGGAGCTGCCAGGACTGAGCCTTGCAGGTGACACAGGGACTGAGATTACCCGGAGTAGAGCCCAGGGAAACACTGCAGCTGCAATCTTCCTCTGCGGCAAGAAGACAACTTCTGCCTCTCCTCAGCTGACATTGGAATGACATCAGCACTGCTGCCCTCTACCTGAGCAGAAAAATAATGAAAAAACTTTCCTGAACAAGTGATCCCGTGCAAAGATGGGCAAGATCATTCTGATGACTCATTTGGTCTCCAGGCCTCTGAACATACTAGGAGTTGTTTGTGCCAGGGCTGCAGGGAGGACACTGAACTTCCTGCCACAATTACAGGAACTGGAGAATGGTAGAATTACCCCAACATCTTCAGCAAACCCCTGGAAATTCTTGACCATGGTTCTGCCTGGGTGAGTCCCCATTCACTGTCATTACCAACCATCTGAGTCCACCAGTAATTCCTGCCTTCCACAGCTTTCAGAAGAACAATAGAGTGAAGCTAACCTGCTCTTCTTTGTTCACAACTGGGCCCCACTCTCTGGTCAGACTTGTGG